>VXBH01007447.1:590776-693513 GCA_013400035.1 Rynchops niger
TTCTCTCCGCCCCCAGCGGAGTCTCCCTCCGCCCTCGTCCGCGCTCCCCACCCCTTCCTTCGGCCCCGGAGAAAGGCATGGAGTTGGCGGGAGCCTATAAAAGCCCCTGAGAGCGCGGCGGAGCCACGGCGCTGCGACAGCCTCCGCGGAGGGAGCCGGGCCGCGCACCATGTCCCACCACTGGGGGTACGGCAGCCAGGACGGTGAGTGCCCGGCGCGGTGCGGGACACCTGCCGGCAGGTCCCCGGGAGCAGCGCCCGGGACCTGCCCGCTGCGCCTCGCACCGAGCCCTTGCCCGGAGCGGGAATGAGCTTGGTGGCGCTTTTTTTTTTCTCCCTTTTTTTTTTTTTTCTTTTTTCCTTTTAACCTTGAGATGCCACCTGCGCCCGAGCAGCGAGCCCGGCGCGCCGCGCGGTTTTGCCTGGAGCATCTCTTGGTTTCCTACTGTCGTTCCTTCACTTCGGTCACGGAGCAAGGAAGAGAGGAGGACGGGGCGCTGCTCTAGCAGGACGGGGTGGCCTCGAGAAGGACGCCCCCGTAAAAACCCAGCCTCAGCCTCCAAGGCTCAGGGACTGCCGGGTCCCTGCCTTGGTCCCCAAGTGGAACTTCCCCTCGTCTCCGTTGCCGGCACCGGCAGCCCGCACAGGTGGTGCATTATGATGTATGTTATGATGTACATTATGGTGCTGGTGTTAAAACATCCCGGTTTCTAGAGTGAGGATTATCGCTTATGTCCCCCGAGCTTCATGTCTCTTCCCGCTGAGCTTCCTAACGCTGTCTTGCAGGACCCGCTCACTGGCACGAACACTTCCCCATCGCCAATGGAGAGCGCCAGTCCCCCATTGCCATCAGCAGCAAGGCGGCCAAGTACGACTCGTCGCTGAAGCCTCTCAGCTTCAGTTACGACGCCGGCACGGCTCGAAGCATCGTCAACAACGGGCATTCCTTCAACGTGGAGTTTGATGATTCTTCCGACAAGTCAGGTGAGACCTCATCTTTGTGTGCACGGGTAGAGGTGGAAGAAACTGCTGCTAAAATGTCTACTGAGGCCATAGGGGTTTTTTAAAGACAAAAAAATACCAGTGTTTTGGCTTCGCTAAGGTCGGGATTCAGCCCTTAAGGATTCAGCATCCCATACGGCTCCTTTACGCTAGAAGAAAGCTGAGCTCCCGTTAGAAGAAAACTAAGCCTATCTGGGCAGTTTGGAGTTGCCCTGCTCTAAACTCCAGAGAAGTTATTTGCTTTCTTTACGTTTGTTTATGTTTCTTTATGATTTAGATAAGGGCTCAGCTGTGGAGTGAAAAAAAAAAAAAAGGCTATTTGACAAGAACAATTTTAGGCCATAGCTCATCACAAGCTATCGACCAAATGGTTTAAAAGAAGAGGCAGAATACATCCTAGGAAGGAATGTTCCGTAGAATAACAAAGGATTACAGTTCACAACTTGAAGTGGAAATAGTTTGGAAATAGTTTCTTTGGTTATCAAAATATTATCTCATATTTCTGAAGCCAGTATGCTCCCAGGTTAGTAGAGAAACAAAAGGAATCATTAGAAAATACCTCTTTGTTCTTTTGTAACTTAAGCAAGTATTATCCCTGACATTTCTTGACGCTGGACTTTCTAGATAAAGATAATATATCTGACACATTCCTACAAAGTTTGCTAGCAGGCAGTTGTTCCACAGCGTCTTACTGTTCATCCTACTGTACGGTGAAAGTAAGCACTGAATCCTGCAAACCTCTTACTAATCCTTACTGAAAGGAACGGCCGCGCTGATGGACAGTTGCAACAAGGGTTTTGTAGCTTGTCTTTGATTGCAGTTTTTCAGCTGGCTGAATTTGCAGAAATCATCACCCTGCTACAATGAATGTGCCTCTATTTTTAATTTAGACAGTGAAAACAATACCATTGTAAGGCACTGCCTGATTTAACTTCCTTGAGCAAGTGCCCTATTTTTCCTAAGCATTTTGTTGGCAATGCCATTTAGGGAATGGTGCTGAAAACAAATAATCCATGCCTACTAAAAATGTGGAGGGGTTGCAGGTAATGTAATACGACAGTATAACAGACATTCAGCATTGCACTAAGAATTTGACTTTGTATTTTAATTACAGTCTTTATACTGAACAATGTTAGGCGGTCAGCTAAAAGTGTTCACAGTCATGTAAATGCACGTAGGTCCATGTATAATTTAGACAGAACATCCATATTAATATTTGTATGGCTTAAAATAAAAAAGATAGTCTGACTTCTTAGCGTTTATTTTTCTTAGGGCATTTTCAGCACTGAGCTGAAGGAGCTGAATGCACGTTCGTTTAAGAGTGTCATGGGGAATAAGGTGAATGATTCAGAGTACAGAAAAAGGGATTATCTTTTCACCAGATACGTGTGAATCTGCTCTCTCTGAGCTCTAAGGAAACAGGTTCAGATCCTCCTGGTATAACAAAACTATTATGTGTTCACTTTGTGTGTGCATAAGTTTGGAAAGACTGTGAAAACTAGGTTGTATGTGGTAACTTGGGAGGGAAAAATGGCAGGAATGTAATAATAATCTAAAGAAAGGCCTGTAGGAAGAATGCTTTTTATGAGGAAAGTCGGTGCCGAACCAGAACATCTGTGACAGGGATCCTCTGACAGATATGCAGTGACACAGCTTTCAGAGTGGGAGGATAGGAGATGCAAGTAGAAACATTCTCAGTAGCGTTACTAGTGAATCAGACACTGATTATTCTTTAAGGGGAAAAAAAAGCATTAAATAGATCTCTCTGAGGCCAGGTAAGGGTGGATCCTTCAGGATCACACTAACTATTGAAAATTAAAATGCATAGAATCTACCTGGCAGCGTGCTTAATGGCTTCATTTGTATGCAGTTAACTAGGTAACCTACTTTCCTTACACAAAATAGAGCTGTCTGACTTGACTGTGCTTGATTCACTCCTGTTTCTGAATTTGCGACTATAGCGTGTGTACCAAATTCTTGGTTAGACATCATGCGCTGTCAGAAGGAGAAGCTATGTGAAATAATGTGATGTGCTGGTATGTTTTACAGAAGACAATGCAACAAAAGCCTGTAAATGCTTCCCACGGGGTCTAGTGCCTGCTCCTATGAGCTATCCCATATGCAGTAATGAATTATCTGTGGTAGTAGGCGCAAAATGAAGTAATAAGATCATGGTGTGCAATTACTCATGTCTTGAAGATTATTCGCAAACAAAGAAGTAGATCCATTCATTAAGAATCTTCAGGCTTATAACTAATGACACTTAAGTAAATTGAACAGCAGTTCTAGGTATTATTGGCTGTTCGATGACTCCTTGCTCTGCAGGTTATGCAAAATGAGTTCTTGCAATAAAAAATACAGATAGTAATAGTATAGTAAAAATAGGTAAAAAAAGCCAAATTACATGTTTGGATAAAATTCTTTGAAAGTAGCTGTTCCTTATTTCCTTGATTAAGAAAATATGTAATGTGAATACTGTTGGTCACAATTAACAAGAAGTAGATATCAGAATAATCAAAACTTTGATGTAAAATATTTTTCCCCCAAATAAGTCTCTTCCTCCCAAATGTATATTTGTTACGTTATTTGTGTGCCTACAAGAATGTGTGGCATAAAGCTTCTGCCCTTATCAGTGGAAGCCTAAAAACCTAAAAGAAAAAAAAACCCAGGATTTCCTAAAATGATATCTCATCTATATTCTTTACCATAGTAAGGCTGTAAAATAGAAGTTTAACTTTTTAAACAAAAATACTCTATGTGCAGTTTATGTGACTAATATATCTTCACGGAAGAAAATGCTTTCTTCTCTGCTCTAAAAGACCCCTTTACTAATAGGTGGAGCTTTATAGACATAACTCTTGATTCGGTTTGTAATTATGCCTGTGACCTATACAGTTTTCTCTTATAATGATGTCTTTATAGAGAAAGGATGTTAAAGTTTTTGTGATAGCTTCAGTAGCTGACTTGGTTTTACTTCCTTGTTAATTTTATTAGATATGCTTAGATGTTACTAAGCATGCTTAGAAAAAACCTCTTCCTAAGCAATTACACCCAATACTCACAAATAGAAATTTCAATCCTTGTGCCACAGCCTTTTAATTTCTTGGGCTACGTGACAGCTGTTACATTCCAGAATACACCTCTAAAGGCTCAGTCAGTTCCCAAAGTGAGTCCCCTTCGTATTTCACAGTTGCTAGTTGGTAGAAATGGCGTACTGAAAGAAAATTCACAAGCCAGCATTGCCATGTTTATGAACAATTTTTTTGTTCGCTGAAATTCCACGATTTTCTCCTAGATAAAAGGATGTCTTCTGTCTTGTTTTCTTGGACTTGCATGGAGAAAGCATACCGTGAACTTCCTCTTCCAGTTGTTACTTAGGTTCTCTTCTCCTTCAGTTCATGCAGTTGCTTTCTTAGTTGTCATGTCTACTGTCTTTTAATAGTGGTGAAAGTTCAAGTATTTATAGGAATTCATCTTTAAAATTTCTGTAATTTAAATAAAAGCAAAAATTCATTAAGATAAGAGCGTCACCAGGAATAAAACTACAAATGGAAGTTCATCCACTCTTGTATCCTGGGATCTGACCTTCCACGTACAAGTGAAGCAAATGGTGCTGATAACTGTAAAATTATAATAATGGACCTTATTTTAGGAACTTTATAGCAAATACCCTCATTAAGGGTACTAATTTTATCATATTAAACACTTCATATTATAGTCTGCTGTAAGGGCAAGCGTATAGTTTCACTCACTTTAAAAGACAGAAGTAAACAGCAGCTTCTCAGAGCTGTAAAACCACAGGAAGTGACTTGCATCAAGAAAGCCTCAAGAGCCCAAGATTTTGCAACATACTTACAATGTGTTCTCTATGTAAATTTCACAGAAAACTTTTGAGAATTCACCTAAAACCTGAAATTCCAATGGGGAGCTCTCACAGCAGTAAGGGCTGTATCAGTATTTTCTGGTCACGTGCATGGTCAGCTTAAAAAAGGAAGAACTGGCTGTTCATGTTTTGGATGGGTGTGCTCTGGGTACAAAAACCTGTCCAGATGGTGAATGGAGTTAAATCCAGTTGGTGGCTGGTCACAAGTGGTGTTACCCAGGGCTCAGTATTGGGGCTGGTTCTGATTAATATCTTTATCAATGATCTGGATGAGGGGATTTAGCACACCCTCAGTAAGTTTGCAGATGACACCAAGTTGGGCGGGCGTGTTGATCTGCTTGAGGGTAGGAAGCATCTACAGAGGGATCTGGACAGGCTGGATCGATGGGCTGAGGCCAATGGTATAAGGTTCAACAAGGCCAGGTGCTGGGTCCTGCAGTTGGGTCACAACAACCCCATGCAGCGCTACAGGCTTGGAGAAGAGTGGTGGAAAAGGACCTGGGGGTGTTGGTCAACAGCCAGCTGAATATGAGGCAGCAGTGTGCCCAGGTGGCCAAGAAAGCCAATAATGTCCTGGCTTGTATCAGAAGTAGTGTGGTCAGCAGGACTAGGGAAGGGATCTTTCCCCTGTACTTGGCACTGGTGAGGCCCCACCTTGAGTACTGTGTTCAGTTTTGGGCCCCTCACTGCAGGACGGACATTGAGGTGCTGGAGCGTGTCCAGAGAAGGGCAATAAAGCTGGTGAGGGGTCTGAAGCCACAAGTCTTATAAGGAGTGGCTGAGAGAGCTGGGGTTGTTTAGCTTGGAGAAAGGAGGTTCAGGAAAGACCTTATCGCCCTCTACAACTACCTGAAAGGAGGTTGTAGCCAGGTGGGGGTTGGTATCTTCTCCTAACAGGTGATAGGATGAGAGGAAATGGCCTCAAGTTGCACCAGGGGAGACTTAGACTGGATATTAGGAAAAACTTTCATGCTGAAAGGATTATTAAGCATTGGAATAGGCTGCCCAAGGAAGTTGTTGAGTCACCATCCCTGGACATATTTAAAAGACGGGAAGATGTGGTGCTGATGGACATGGCTTAGTGGTAACTTGTCAGTGCCAGGTTAACAGTTGGACTTGAGGATCTTAAAGGTCTTTTCCAACCTAAATGATTCTATGATTGTAAGTCAATCAGCAATTTATTCCATAACAAGAATATTAAAATATTATATTTTAGCTGTAGAGCCTGACAGATGTGAATTGCAACTATGGTGGAAAGCTCTAGAGACATTATTAATAAGTGTCCTGATAATTTCTGCTGGTGGATGAGTCTCTTAATTATTTCCTTTTCCTTCATTATTGCTAAGCTAAAGATAATATTGAAATCCAAGACAGAGTCCCAAATAAATCTGACACTTTTTGCAGATATTCAGTCATAATAATTAAGTCAGACTTAAAATTATGGGGAGACCTAGGGAAATGGAAATACTGTATTGACCTTGGAATTAGCCACCCCCTGGGAGACTTTCAGTAGTTGTAATCAAATACATTGCCAAATATAACTGTAAATACGAATGAGGAAGCTTCAACTGTCTTGAATTATGACTTGCTGTAAACAAACCAATTTATTTTGTTAGATTTGTTGTTCAACAGCCAGTGCATTGTTAGCACTGCTTGGTTGGCAGTGTGTTAGCTCTGAAAGTTCTGCCACTGTTGCTCTTCTCCTACCCTTCTGCCCCAGCAGGTAAACTGAGGAAGAATCACGCAGGTCAGATGTCCTTAAGGCACAACTTCTAATCCAAGTCACTGGGCTATTTTTAGGCTTCCCAGCTCAGAAGATGTAACATTAGCTATACCAGAACATTATTGCATGTTATCAGTATACAGTCCTGGATTGAAGGTCCATAATGCAGTGTAGTCTAAATAACGTGCTGGCCCTTTTGAATCATAAGTCAGGGAACTGATTGCTTATAGATTATAGTATTCAGACACCTGCCCGTGTGTCACAAGTACTTTTGTGCACTGCTTGACTAGAAAGTCAGAGGTCCCAGAGGGTGTCTGATCATTAAGTCATTTCTCTAGTGAACTGGGATCACCAGAAGCTGCAAAGGCCATGAAAGCAGGTGACTTAAGAATAGTTCTAGTGCTTCCAGGAACTGGAAGGGAAGATGAGAGGGCTTCAGATCAGTCCTGCATGTTTCAAGCCTTCGTTTCTTTCCAGAGCCCAAAACTGCCCTTCTTCACTTAACATCAGCTTTTTTTTTTTTTTTTTAGCATGCAACTTCTGAGCAGAAATTGGCATGGATTTTGTGTTTAAGAATTCTGGCAACTTCCTTCACTTCTTCCAAATCCCTCCTCTAGAGGTGCTTTTAGTGCAAAACCAGGAGAAACTAGTCAGCTCTTATCAGCTAGGGCCACTTGGAAAAGTTTATTTTTCAGACATAATGAAGCTGTGTGCCAGGTGTCACCATGACTACTCTTCCCAGCTGATATAGTTGTTCAATTACCTATAGGCATGAGGAACAGCTGCGTACTTAGAGGCAATGTTCACACCCTAAGTCTGTTCATCCTTCATTAGCTCTCAATGTAGTATGAGCACCATGTCCAATACATAATTTTCAGTACTGTAAGCGGTCACAGAGACTAGTATTATAGCTATTACTGTCAGAAATTAAACCAATTGTTATTTTTTAATTCTTCCAACTCGTCGTCATTGTCAGCTCATATGGTGTGAAGCATGAGGACTGAAGGCTGATCAGGGTCTCAGTACAGCACCTCCCGACTCTCAATCTCCATTTAAGAGACTACATGAGAAATAAACTCCACTGATCCCAGAGGGTGGGAGGAAAGCTAAGAATCTAAATGACTTTGTATCCTTAAGCAGGTCAGAGTCTCTCTGGCTGCTACCCAGTCTGGATGAAATAGTTCAGATGAGGTGAATCGGAATCACTGACCCGCTGCCGATACACGTCTGCAGACCTGCTGCATTTTGGCAGATGTTTCATTCTGGTCTATCTCTGTGGAACATCCCTGCTGCCTTATCAGACTAACCCTCTAGCAAGGTCAGAGTAGGGTTGGGTTTTTTTCTTATGAAATACCAATTACGTAGTTTTTTTTTTCTTGGTGAAACCTATTACAGATGTTTTCTGCAAGTATGATCCCTACAGTCAGATGCTTGCGTGCTGTCTCGCCTGTCATGATACAGTGTCCTAGGAGGAATGTCTGAAAGAGATAACATAAAGAAGGAAGAATCTCACAAAATGTGACACTCTGTACCCCACGTTTCACAGAAGCGACAGCTTACCCTAACTGAACTCTTTAGTCTGTCAGACAGGGAAGCCCATCCTTGCATAAGAACATGAGGCTAATCCCTGAGCATCGTCATAAGAGCCTTTTTTTGTGCCATTAATAGTGCATGGTGCTCAAGATGACTTTTTTTTCCTGAAGTAATGCTTCATCTACATTGTCTCCTCAAGGCCTGTATTCTATCATACAGATGTCTGTGTATACACAAAAGCTTGCAGAACATTAACATTAACGTATATACTATGCATATATTTACATATATTTACAAGGTCGTATACAGCTGCGTGGCTACTGTAGGCTGTTACAAAATCAGGGCTTTCTTTATGCCAAAACAATGTGTGTGCAAGAGGGCTGTCCTCAGAGGTAGATGCTTGCAATGACCTGCTGCTAGGCTTTTGTTTGGTGAAATCTCAATTAGAACTAAACTTCCTAAGATCTGAGCTCTGGCCACCCATTGTGCTGTAGTGGACCCATTATTTCAGCTGCTGGAAGGGGCTTTGCTGTCAGTGATTTCCACTTGAACACTTTCTCATTCTGCTTTTTCTCAGAGTAACAAACTTTACAGTAGTATTTTTCTTAACGTGCTGATTTGTATGACAGGAAGGGCTTCGTTCTAACTCATGAAATGATCTTG
Organism: Rynchops niger; assembly: GCA_013400035.1. Classification (NCBI taxonomy): domain Eukaryota; kingdom Metazoa; phylum Chordata; class Aves; order Charadriiformes; family Laridae; genus Rynchops; species Rynchops niger. Next base: position 599,580 of record VXBH01007447.1, read on the forward strand.
TAGTTCAGCCATTTTGATTATTTCTTTGATAGGTCGATGAGATTTATTAGTCTCCTGCTCTGTGTAGAGAGAATATCCCATAGTCGGTAACTAAATAACGGAATTTTTGCAATTCAGATGTGGATGCTGACACTTCCTGAAGAAAGGTATGAAGTGGTCCACAGTATTTTTTTTACAGAGCTATTCTGTTTTGCGTGGGAAAGGTAACTACCTGGTGACTTGTCCTGACTTAGACCGGTGAAGTTGTGTGGCCTCAGTAAACAGATGTCCCAGATGCAGACATAAACCCCACAGACATAAATGGAACAGTTTGTGTGATTATTTGACTTTCCAATTGAGCGCTGCTAATGCTTATATTCACCTAATTTAAAAAATGTTATGAGATCATTTAATAACCGTGCAATATAATTACTGCCTATTACCACTGTAACTTCGCCAGTAAAGGGCAGAAGGTTGAAAACAGTTACCACTCCTTAATCTAAGCAAAATAGCTCCAAATTTGTCTCCCTGTAACACTTCAAATAACTGTCAAATAGGGAAAAAAAGTTCCGTTTTCAAGCTGTGATCTCTTAGGCTGTTACAGATGTATGGAGACCAGGTTACTAATGTAGATTGTGTTGAATAGGATGAACCTGTAAGAGAAGACTGTGTTTTCCAGGTTGGCTGGTGCTGGTTTGGCCTGGCATCTGAAGCTGTGCTATATACAGCAAAAGGGAGCACAGCTACGTATGTATTTCCAGGGTGGTGGACACTAATACTAATTTCCGAAGGAAGGGAGGTAATGATGAGATGCTCAAACATGGATGAGTATTTCCCCATCCCTCAAAAAAAAGGGGGTGGAAAGGTTGGACTATCATCATTGTAACCTGAATCGATGTTCATGGGACAGGGAAGTTCCCGCTGTGAATGTTGCTCTGATTCTTGCTGAACTTTTACTTTGCAAAAGGTGGTAGCATTTGTGGTTTAAAAAGCTTGCACTGGAAAAAAAAAAAAAATGAAGTTCTAACGCTTCTACTTTGCCTTTTAAGTTTTAATTTTAAATTTTATTTGTTTGGAAAGTCTGAGAAGTATTAAAAAAAAAACCTGCTTAATGTAAGCTAGAACAAGAAGGGCTGTTCTGTAATTAAGCCTGCTGAATTTGTATTCATTTACACTAATCTAATTATTATTTTCTTTGAATGCTCTGCTGTGAGTCAAAATAAGCTAGTGCTGGATTTGAGAACCACAGAATGAGAAAAGTAAGCAAAAACTGCAAAGAGATTTTTTTTTTTGTGCATCTTTTGAGTTTTACAAGACTATAGCAAACAGTAGAGAAATAACCCTGCAAACGGATTTAAGAAGATTGCATGGTTCTGCTTTTCAGCATGCTTTCCATCAATTAATAATGGCAAATTAACCTGTGCTGCGCTAGTGCTTTGAGGTTGAGGAATGGTGGAACCTCAGTCCATTTGTACCTGCAAGGAGCAGCAAGTCCATCAGCTAAAGGAACTGAAACGGAAACGTTGCAGCTCTGTGGCATCATTTTTAAATGAAATGTGATATTGTGTGGATTATATGATTTTGCATCTGTAAAGACATAGCAACCGATTACTTCATTTTCAGACGAGCTAATGCACGTTCATGGTCGCCATTCTGAAAAAAAGGATTCTGATTTGTAGTCCTGTGCTTGAAACAGTTCTGCTTCTTGGCAACCAGCACATGCAGAAACGTGAAAGTAGAATAAGATATGTTCCTATTTAATTACTTTAAGTAGCCGTTCTTCTTTGTATCACATAGCTTGGCAATAGGTAGGGCGAGTCTTGGTCTCTTGGCTGTTCAGTATTGGCTACAGTATCGGAAATTACAAAGACTGCATTGGAACATATATTTACACTTTTCAAATAGGAATAAATGTTGTGAGGCTTCTAAATATACTTACCAAAGAAGGAGCCCCAGGCAAATGCTAAATTCGTCCGCTGAACGCAAATTTTGCACGTGAAAGGCACGCCAGTGGAAACTAACGTGTCTTCTATAAAACCTTATATTTAATTTTCATGTATTCCAGATTTTTAGTCAAAGCCTTCTCACCACTTTGAGTTCCCCATTGCCAAGTATCCATGGCCATTGTTGTCCATGCTTGCATATAATTGGAATTATTCAAACCTGAACAGACAGTGACCATGTCTTATCTGCCTTTGATGTATATTTTCCACACATGCACCTATTGTGGTAGTGTCTAGGCTAATTGCAGACTGAAAGGAAACCGTCTTTATTCCACAGAACCATTTTGTTTGTGGCACATACACAGCACACTTATATGTAATATCTGGTGTCAACACTCTTCTGTCACTTTATTTTATATATATGTATGTCTATATAGAGAGAAATTGATCTCTAAGATACATAACACTTCAAATTAAATTTTAAAATGTTTTTTAATTTTAAATATTTACATCTTAAATGTTCAATTGTGAATTTGAGACGCTTAGCAAAAAAAAAAAAAAAAGGAAAAAAGACCAAACCACAAACCAGTGTGAAACCTTTCTCTAATAACTTAGATAAATAGCTCTGTTTAATGGAACTATTTGTTATTGTTCTGTGCTTTATGCTGTGCTGGAGGAGACGTTGCCTGTGCCTTGAGCATTTTGCAGTAATAGGGCTTGATCCTGCATATCATAATGGTGGTTGGTCACAGTTTAAATACAAGGTTAAAACGAACAAGAGCAATAAGGGAGCTCAGGGGAAATTGCTCCTGTATAATTGAAAGCGTGGCTGGGCCCTCTGCTTCCAGCAGTCCCAGAGCAGGAGTAATGGCAGATGGTGGAGAGCGTAAGGAACCGCCCCACTTCCAATCCAGGTTTTAAAAATAATCTGCCTCTGCAGGCGTTGCCATTCTCACCACCATTTTTTAAAAAAAACTCATTCTTGAGGAGCAAAGGATGGGAGGGACAGGAGACTTGGCTTCACAGCTCTGCACTGCCTTGCCTGGCGCTTTCCCTTGCTGCAGCCTGCAGCTAACAGGTGTTTGGGTTTAATTTGGAACAAAAAGCATTTTACTCAATCCAGTCCACCACAGGATTTGCAGGATTAAGGCCTAAATGGATAAAGTGTCTAAAATGAAGGGACAGAGTATGTTAGTAAATGAAAGGTGATTCGGTCTTCAAGTGTACTTGCATAGAATAATTCTATACGGGCCTCTTATAAAGGCTGTTCTTGGCCTTTTATTTATTTGGTGACAGAAAAGTTACATCATTAGCTCTCCCCTCGTCACCTGTAATATTAGCATGCCTGTTAAAACTGCTGATGAGACACTCACTGTAAAGTCACTTCTGGTTTTATACGTTTATTATCGATTTGGGCATATTGCAGGAATGTACCGTTGAGGATGATCTGGAGTAGCATGGCAGCATGCAGAGCAGTGAACTCTCATTCACTTGGAGAACTTGAGACGGGCGTTCCAGCTTGAAGTGAGACTCGATAGCAAAGGTCATGGGAGATGCTAATGGAGGCTCTTTGCTTTGCAGTGCTGCAAGGAGGAGCGCTGGATGGAGTCTACAGGCTGGCACAGTTTCACATTCACTGGGGATCCTGTGAGGGCCAAGGGTCCGAGCACACTGTGGATGGTGTGAAGTATGATGCGGAGGTAGGATATGCTTTACCTTCTCCTGTTCCTGTCTTTTGTGTATAATGAATTTTTTTTGTTGTTTTTATTATTTTCCACTGCTGGTAACAGCTTCTCTATAAATCTTCATAGGACAAGAAATTGTATAGGGGTTACTATAGAAGATATTGGTACAATGCCACCCCAGGACCTACTCCCTGCAGTAGCAGAGATTAGAATTGGAGGACTCTTGTAAATTTTTTTTTTTTCCCAGCTACTTCATATGAAAGGGACTATAGAAGCAGAAAAACACATGTTAATTATCCCTGGTTTTTTTCCCTTGCTTTCTCAATGACTTATGAAAACTATGAAGAAACAGCATTACAGCACCTCTGTACACATGCATCCCCTTTTCCTGGTTTAAATTTTTAACATCAGAGACAGATAAACAATAGAATAATCTTGGGGCTGACCCTTTCATCTTCTGGTAGCAAAGAAACGAAGGGAGCTGTGAAGAGGGCAGGTAGCAAAGTGAGACCTTGCAGGCACTATTTGTAATGTAGCCTAAGACTCCAGATGTCCCTTGGACTACTTCAGACTCCGTATTACAGTCTCATTACAGAACTGGAGTGACTTTAGTGCTTTGCATCCTACCTTTCCTCATCCCCTGTTTAGAAAACTACCTCTGGATGCTGTGACAGACTTTTTTAACCCTTTCATAAATGCACATTGACTGAACAAACCTATGATTTGCATTGACAGATAAAAGAAATGGCTCCACAAATTCATTGGCTCTGCTTTTTCATGAGATAAAGTAGCGTTTGTCTTAACTGAGAAACTTGCCATTGCCTTACTTCTGTTCACAGTACCATAATTACTTGCTCAACTTGATGTGCAGTTATGGGGAAAACAGCCAGATGAACTCCAATTAGAAATAACTCAGAAATCAAAAATAAAGCAACATCCTGGCTAACGTGACCTGGAGATTAATTTCATGTTTGTTCAAAAGGCTTTCCAAAAAAGGACGGGACAGTTCTTTAAAAAAATCTCTAGATTGCGGGTCGAATCTGTAGTTAATGCCTCTTCTCCCTCACACTGGACAATCGTGTCATTCAGTGTTGGTAAGAACTCCAGGATATATAGCATTAAAATACTGCATAAAAATCCTGCAGGCTGCATCCAGGAAAAAACTCTTGCTGAAGATAACAGGAGTTTCATTCACCAAACTAAAAGCAGAATGATACAGCCAGTTTGCTTTTAAAACTCATCTGGGAATAAGAGCAAAAAGCAAAATAAAATGCATGACAGAAATCTCTTTGCATAAATGAAACTTGAAAGTAGATGAATGATTCAACAAATTCTTAACTGTACACAAAAGGTTTTAAATCTCAGCAGTAAAACACCATCTGCTTTTAATGTTTAATAAATTACTTCCCTGCATCCTCACTTGTAACATCTTGTGGCTGGAATATCATCTTCATAATGCTTCTTGTTTTCTTGCTCCTAGCTCCATATTGTACACTGGAATGTAAAATATGGTAAATTTGCTGAAGCTGTGAAGCATCCTGATGGTTTGGCTGTGGTAGGCATCTTCATGAAGGTTAGTTAAATTCTTTTTTTCTCCTGTATTATTTGTATGAGTCCTCTATGTTCATTGTGTTGCGGGGTGACCTAAGAGCCTAAATTATAGAATAAGCCAGCATTATGCTATACTGCATAAACCCATAGCAAACTAGGTGGTGCTCCAAATCCTTGGCTTTCTCTACTGTTCTCAAACCAGGACATCTACATATAAAACTTGTACACCAGCAATGGAGTATGGCTGCCATCCATCACGGTGGCCCTATAGCAGCATACTTGCCTTCACCACAACAGTGACGCTGCCATAACTCTTATCACTGACAAAATTATGTGTGCACAAATCTGCAGCAGGACCAGCCGAAATAACACCTATTTTCCTTTTCCGGTCACTGTTAAATTTACAGAGCATTTTGTCTTAGTTGAATTGTCTTCACAGCTAGTTGGAGAAGGTGATTGCTCCCCAGCAGTGTGCGCTCTCTCCTGGCTTCGCTGCATTATTAGGAGGCTGACTTCTGTGAAAAAAAAGAACAGCTCAAGGCCAAAAATAAATCCACACACTGTAAATGAAAATAACTTTATTCTGCCCAGTGTCCTTGGCTGACCTATTTGTGCTGACTGTCAACTTGCATGATTGTACAGAGAGTTTTTACAGTTACAGTCACTTTTGCTTTAATTCTCCTGTCATGTAATGAAGTGGTGCTGGCAAAATGTACTATAAAAATACTTCCTTGAGGAATGTAACAGAAAACTAAAGGTACCATGAGAGTGCACGGTTATTTTCTTTTCATATGGTTTGTATTACAGGTAGGAAATGCCAAGCCTGAAATACAGAAAGTCGTGGATGCTCTGAACTCTATTCAAACCAAGGTAATATTTGCTGTCTCTGATTGACACCAATCACAACTGCACTGTTATCTTCTCCAGAAAGCAGATTATTTACTACTTCCCAGTCTGCTACATGTGCAAAAGTAAAACAAACCTTCCTGCCATCAGCACTAATGTTCCTGTAATTTTAAATACAAAAGATTCAAATGAAGTTTCAGTGCAGGGCAGGGAATACTAGGAACGGTGATAATTTTTTATCTCCGTGACTATCCCTCTCTGTCCTTTAACGGAATTTAAAGCTATAGGGTAGGATTCATCTTCCTAATCTAAACTACTCTTCTAGGTGCCTTTTCTAGTCAGTGGTGGCAGATGCAAAAGGCACTTCCCCTCATCTCTGCATCTGGGATGTATTTCCTTCCTCCAAGAGGGCATGCTGCTCTTGGCTGGTTCTAGAGGAAGTCCAGATAAGAAGTTTGATCAGGATATATAAGTCTGAGAGGAAAAAAAAAAAGCCTTTCTGTATTTAGAATTATGTGAAGATATGGGATCTTAATGAGAAATGAGAAATACTTCCTGAGTAATTAGGTGCCTTCATAGTGGGTAAAGGCCTGTGCTGACGGCAGATGTGTGCAGGAAAAGTAAAGAATGAGACTACGCTGCCATCTTTGCCATCAGGCTCCCTTTGGGGTAAATGGGTACCGCCACTTACTGCAACTGAATTTCCAGCAGATCTCCTGGGTTCTCTTATTTCCAGTGCAATCGGTGTACGTGGCATCTGAAAGCTCATTGTTTGTTCAAGCAGGGTCAAATCATGTCTCTAGGAGCAAGGAACATAAATTCAACATTTGAAATGAGAACCAATGTCTTGCAAATTCTATAATGTAAGAAATATATTGCTGAAAGTCTTCAACCCAAAGGTAGTTGGGTTGAAACTCCATTTCTGCCTTTCTCTAAACATGGTGTTTCCCTTAGGAGACTTTACTACCGCAAGCCCAGCATGCGTCTGTGGTCTCTCCCCTGACATTAGCCCACCAACTTTCTTTATTGTAGGGGAAGCAAGCTGCCTTCACAAACTTTGACCCCACTGGACTGCTTCCTGCCTGCAGAGACTACTGGACGTACCCCGGCTCACTGACCACTCCCCCACTGCTCGAGTGTGTCGTCTGGCACGTTCTGAAGGAGCCCATCACTGTCAGCCCCGAGCAGGTAGGTCTCCAATGGATGGTGCCAGTAGATGCGTACTGGAGTAGTATGGATTGCTTAGGTTCAGCCCTCCTGCTGATGTGTGAAATGGCAGTTTATGTTGCTGCAGAGCTATACAGGGCATTAGCTAGCATCACATGTCAAAAATATATATCTGCAGTGGTTATCCTCTTCTGGCAGGACTCCGCTTCTATGCGTGGAAGTAGAGTTTGCTGTAAAATGTAAGGCGTTTGGACACAGTCCAGGGAAAAATTTGGGAGTTCTAAAAAAAATTATCAGGCTTTCCAGATACATGATTAGAGCTGCCATGGGGTAAAAAATGTAGGAAACTTGTAGCACGTGTGAAAGGACCATTTGCACACGCGGAGTTCATCTAGCATGTATTGTGAGCGTCAGGAGGTTTGCTGTACGAGTACACATCACATATCTGGGTATACTTGCCCTGAAAATGCCGGGTTTACCAGGCATCTGAAGAGCACCTATTCTGCATCTGCAGTCTCACACAGTAGATCTGGTTTGTTGATCTTCCATCATTTCCAGGACACAGAGCTCACTTCACAAGTTCTATTCAGCACAGAACAGACTGGGAAATCCCACGCAGAATTGTGACAATCCTAACAAAACTGCGTTGTTTGGAAGAGGCAAAACTTGCAGATTCCAGAAGTCTGATGCCTAAAAAAAAAAAACAAGTCCTCTATTCTGTTGAGCAGCTTGAGGAGGATAGAGTCCTCCTAGCAGGAAGGAGCTTGTGGAGATTAAATCACTGCTGGCCCTAGCTTTCTATACCATTCATTAATGAAATTACATAGAGGGAAGATTCCATCCTCCGGTTTGCATCTGTGTGATTGGGAGATATAAATAGAATCTAGAGCCTATAAATATAAACTAGACCTGAAGGACTTTATTTTACCCTTCAGACTCTTAAATCCCTTCTATGAATGGCAGACGTGCTAACAATATACACATAATTCTAGGGGTTTTTTTCAGCTGATGTGAGGAAAAATAAAGTGCAACTGAGCTGTTGTGGGACTTAACATAATAAAAGATAGAATAAATGACAAGGAAGAACTACTGTAGATAAACATTACAGCAATGATTACCATTAACAAACTGCAAGGGAGCATTAAAGTTGACACTGTTTACTTGTTTTAAACTACTGGTATTGCTATTGGTAACCCCAGGTTTGCAAATATGGGCAGGAGCACATTCACCAAAATAGAGTTGTTTTTCCTACTACACCTACTTTAACCACCTACAAGTGGTAAAAGACACCAATTGTTTCTCCCACATACACCCCTCCATATTACCATCGACATTTCAAAGCTGGGTTTGAGATCAAAACAGTGTGTGTGGCAGCTTGCCTTTTCATTCCAGAACTGATCAAAACAAGAAACCATAAAGTAGAGTATTGACACTGGATTTAAGTTGAATTGGTTTTCCAAAGATAGATAAAAGCTGGCTATTACAGCAGGGCGTACCGAGCCTGTTTATCACGTGCTGTAGTGACACAGCAGTTCCTGGCAGAGGTTGAACTCTGAAGTTTGTTCTGGTTGGTCCTGAAGTTAAAGTCCTCTCCTGGGCTGGTCACTGCTGGGAACCTTCCCTCTTGAATGACGGAAAGCCTGGCCTGCAGCCTGACTCATACAAAATCCTGTATCCCACGGACATATTTCTGTTAGCAGTTCCAGCTCTCTGTGTGAGATCACATTTGAGGCGGGTTATTACTTTGGCACAGTCTTTTTCTTAGTTTTGGAGATGCCCACTTAAACATCAAGATGCTTTTATCACATCAGACTGTGCAAACATCACTTTTACTTTAGGAGCATGCACAAAAACCTTACAGCGTGCTCCCGTTGATGTGGAACAGTTTTCCCCTCTTACGGTATTTGGTAACCAAGATATCTTGAATTAATTTGGCTGCTTTAATTTGATTGAAGGGTAAGGTCAATTTTTTTTTTTTTAAAATATCAACTGGACACAAAAAAAATTCCAACTTTTAAAAGAGCTGAACCAGTACAACTTGCAAAGGATTCTGTCCAGATCTGGATCAAGGACAAACAGCTCTTTGTGCACAGAATTCAGAAATTGTGGGCCTAGGTCTTTGTTTCCTGTGCTTGCGGAGTTCTTGTTGCTAGGATATTTTGTGGACAGGAGAGCCTGTGGCAGAGGCAGGAAGCGGTGTGGATGAAATGCAGAGACACATGGGTGGTGACAGCATCTCTAGACCATTAGTGCCGGCAAAACTTTGCGGTGGACCTCTGGCTCAGGCCCAAGGTGTATAATTCCAATAGTCCTGCTGAAACTAGAGCACGCATTTGATTTGAGGATGTTTGTGCCTTTTCCCACAGATGTGCAAACTCCGTGGCCTTTGCTTCAGTGCTGAGAATGAGCCCGTGTGTCATATGGTGGACAACTGGCGCCCGTGTCAGCCTTTGAAGAGCAGAGAAGTCAGAGCTTCCTTCCAGTAACCTCGGCGCCGAGTGTGCTGGAAATCGCTGTGTTTGTGAGGAGCCCCTTTTGCTAAGCACAAATCAAACCTTTGCCATGTGTGCCCTGGCAACATCTTGTCTCCCAGATCCATTCTTTCTTTCGCTCTGCGTCTAAAATGCCAGCTAATAAAATGTGGAAGGCTCTTGGCCAAATAGGAAAGGGTTCTTAAGGTGTGGGGTTGGGGGGGGTGGTGGTGGCTGTGTGCATTTTGGTGACTATTACTGCGACTGACACTTTGGTATAACAAACAGTATGTTGGCTACTTGGGAGGGGGATAAGGTGATAGCGAAACAAGCCATTTTAAGAAACCTCATCCACAGGTGTGATAGTACACGTAACTAACGATAACTTGAAGCTTTGTGAAAAGCACAGGAATACAGAATCTAGATATGATTTAGGAAAAAAAGTATTTTGAGACAGTAAAGCAAAATCAGTATTGAGAATTAGACTACCTAGATTTTTAGAAACTGACATGTAAATATTTTTGAGACCATTTTACACTTTTACCCATGCTATCAACAACCTTGATTATGTCTTAATGGTAGTGTTGGATTTTTTTAATTAAAAATGTCCTAAATTAAGTATTATCTTTAAAAGTCGTTATTACCATAGGAATAATACAAAATATCTTTTCATTGAAATAATATATGCTCTAATTTAAAGAGGAAAATACTATTGTATTTTAGATAACTTCTCTAATAAATCTATACTTCTATTTTTGCTTCCATGCTGTTATTTTAATTCAGCAAGGAGTCGCTAATGTGTTGGTGTCACTGCTTATTAAACATAATTGCTAAGCATATAGTATATTGGGAATTGGCTTCAATGATACTGAAGATGGATGCAAACCTATATGGAAATGTTAGGTAACTTCCTCTAAGTAGCGCTCTGTTAGCAGAAGGAACTGTTAGTTTTGAGCAATCACTACGAATTATCATCACCGTTGACTGCATAATTAAAGATCCCCTCACAAGAACTTTGAACAAAATCATACTGAAGAATGGGCTTCTCCAAACCAGTTGCTTAAACGTTGCCCTTATGTGTCAGCCCCAAAGCAACAAGCCTCGTGTTTATGCAGAGCATCTATTCAATCTGTTTCTCCAACTAGACCAAATCTTTCAAGACTATATCCCTAGTGCTTGTTTTTTTTTTTTTGGCTCAAAGTATCATATCATATGAATGATTTCAATGGAAAAATGTTTTCAACAAAATACTGCTGAGCAGACAATAGCTTCCAGTGACTTCCATTGCTGGATCCTTACTAGCTGAGTTCTTGTGTTTTCCTGAACACATATGCAATAGATACCCAAATATAAATCTGTTATAAATACACAGAATCCAAACAATTCTATAAGGGGCTACCCTCCTCAAGCTCCTGGCTGTTGGGAGAAAAGCCATCTTCAGAGCTCTCATATCATTAGATTCTGGTCCTAATTTTTAATGCAATTTATTATGAGCTTCCTACCCCATCAGGGATCACTTCGTAATGTATAAGACATCAGCTGGGCAGACTGGGTTCTGAAGCTCCTGGGATCTTGATGGGAATGAAGCATTTTTGGAGTGCATCCAAGCATATTTAGAAAACTGTCAAATCTCCCTCTTTGAAAAGCTTACGTGTTTAAAACACCCCTCCACCCTGCCAAAAAAAAGAAAACAAAACCAGAACAGAAAGACAAAGTATTCCTTTGCTGCAGGTCATTTGTTCTAAGTTCAGCTTTTCTTAATGGAGCTATGAAGGTACTTGTCTTTTCCTGTGCTGTGCTGACTAGTTCAGGTTCTTCATGTTAAGTGGTTTGAATACTTTCCTTACTTGGAAGTGTCACCTACAGGCCTGAGTGCTACACTTGTGTCCCCTAAACAATACAAGGGAGGTCACACCTCAAAAACGAGAATTACAGATCCAACGCATTGTGGCTTAAAGCTGCTGAAGCAACGCCAAGAGGAAACATCTTACAGAATCACAGGATGGCTGAGGTTGGAAGGGGTCTCTGGAGCTCATCTGGTGCAGCCCTTCTGCTCAAGCAGGTTGCCCAAGACCATGCCCAGATGACATTTAAGTATACCCAAGAATAGAGACTTACAGGCTTATGACCCTCTTATTTCAGGAGGAAGCATCCTTTTGCTGAAGCAAAGTGCTTGTTCGCAGTCGCAAACACTAAACTTTCCTGGAACTATGCACGTACGCCAGAACTTGCTCTCAAAGGTGGCAACCCTACTCTTTGCATAATGATTACATGTTATAGTGCTCCTAAAATTAAAAAATAAAATATGAAAGTCCCAGATTTTCAAATTTTAAGCCCATATCTTGGCAACTATGATACCCTGACTACTAGGTAATAAGACTTTCTGAGAAGTGGGAATCTCATTGGTACCTGTACAGCTTAAATAGTATCCAGGCTGGTATGGGACAAAGAATGAGAAGTTCTAGTTCTAATGGCTAGGGTAAAAACTTGGAAACGCCTGTGAAGTTCTAACCACTGCTGCAATAAACAGTTCCATAACTCGTACTCCATCTCACTTCAAGGTTGCTCCATAAATAATAAGTAACAGCAAAGACAACCAACGTGAGCCATAAATTTATCATCTTGTTTGCACGAGCCTGTTTACCTGGAATGTTGCCAGTGCCATATGTTTGCCATTGCTGAATATGAAGTACTTTCTGTATTCAGCCAGACAATGCAAGCTGGTGTTCATAAGTCATATACGCGATGTACAGGAAGAGCCTGCTGTATGTCTCACCTGTGTGGTCTACCAAGGAACACTGTTGTTCTTTTTTTTTGCTTTCCTTTTAAGTGAGTAAACTTACAGAACCAGCCATCAAAATCCTCACAAAAAACCCTCTCCAGCATAAAATGGTACATGACCTTATCACAAATTCACACTTTGCAGTAAGACTCTCGTCTAACTAATGATAGCCTTTTCGAGGAAGACATATATATTAAAGTCAACCCAGAAATAAAACAATTTCCCTGGCATTCAAGATCCGTTTTCTGAATGGTGAGTTCCATTAAGATACAGGTGAATAGAACCATCCAGTTCTTCTTCCTGACATCTGTTTTCCTTCACTATTTGCTCATATGAAGTGGTTGGTCTTGCAATTGTTCCACAGCAGACTCAAAACAACACCCAACAACAGCTCTGATTAAAGGGGAATCTATCTAAAAGGGAAAAAAAAAAAAAAAAAGAAAGAAAAGAAAGGCGGCTAGTGTGTTAATTTGAATTCATCATAAGATACTTAGCCAGCGCTTTGGTGGGGGAAAGAGAGAAGCATGTTCACTTGCAAACTGTTCATTTTGCACAGTTGGTGATCTTGTCTCGCACTTGTCTGCCAACTCCATGTGTTAGAACATTTTATGATTTCTCCACTGCTATTTCTAAGGGTTGGATGTGTCCTAGATTGACATGGGCGGGTAGACTGTGATTAGAGATGTTCCCTGGGAGATTAGATAATAATGCCCTCCATGGAGTCAGCAATATTTATAGAAGTCCAGATAGTTTATAGAAGAGTATCACTCACTAAATGACAGCTTTAGGATTTTCTAACTCTTCAAAGAAAAGCCCTGCAAGCAACAGCTGTGTCAAATCTCATATTGTAGAAACAAGCAGTGATGAAAGCACAGGCAGTGGCTTTACTGAAACATTCCCATGGACCCTCTAACATCAGCCACTTCCTCTTCCAAACCACAGCGTCTCACACAGTCACGTAGCACCTGGTGACAGTTGCTTACACTGAGTGTTTGACATATTTTAAGTCTATTTGGCAACTGGACAGTCCGCTGCTGCCCGCCTTCCTCTTTCAGTATGATGGTAAAAGGCCGTGCTGCTTCGATGGCATCGGTGGTTCACTCAGGCTGTGGGACTCCCCTGCCACCAACTCCCTAAAGGTACGAGTGCAATGAGTGCATGTTCGAAGCCATCATGGCTCCATGCCAAACAGTGAGAGGTACATTGACAAAACTTTTCAGGGTTCCCTGCTTAATTCTAGACCACAAGTCTCACTATTTTTTTTATCTAAGCCATAAACCAAAGCCATTTTGGGGATGTCCCCATCCCGGTGTGGATTACAGTGCAGTGATTCCCCAAACTCTCATGTTCACCCAAGATTAAGCTCTTCAGAACTCTCACTTTAGTTCAGGGCTCAAAGCAATGTAGCCTGAGCTGATGGACCCAGATTCTGAGCAGGGCTCGATGTAGCTGTGTTGCTCCTAAGCCCAGAAGAGAGTAATTTTTGTCCAGTGAGGATATCAATGCACTGCAGCATATTAAACAATAAAAATATATCCTCAAGACATTTTGAAAAAGGCCTGTTTTTATAATCTTGCGAGGTATGAGGTACTGTGTGACATGAGGCTGGCACTGCTTCGTTCAACTCACACCCTGAAACAGAGACGAAATGCATTGAGACAATATGCAATAAACAAGTGATTAGAACAGACAGGTGGATATTAACTACATATTTTTCTTGAGGGGTAGGTTTTAATGAGTCCTTTAACATCACTCAGTATTCAAGGACCTGGAAAATTTGCTGCAAAGTACAAGAATAGAATACATTATTTCAGTTGGAAGGGACCTACAACGACCATCTAGCCCAATTGCCTGACCACTGCAGGGCTGACCACAAGTTAAAGCATGTTATTAAGGGCATTGTCCAAATGCCTCTTAAACGCTGACAGGCTTGGGGCATCAACCACCCCTCTAGAAAGCCTGTTCCAATGTTTGACCAACCTCTTGGTAAAGAAATGCTTCCTAAAGTCCAGTCTAAACCTCCCCTGGTGCAGCTTTGAGCCATTCCCACATGTCCTATCACTGGATACCAGGGAGAAGAGCTCAGCACCTCCCTCTCCACTTCCCTCCTCAGGAAGCTGGAGAGACCAATGAGGCCACCCCTCAGCCTCCTTTTCTCCAAACCAGACAAACTCAAAGTCCTTAGCTGCTCTTCATAGGACATTCCTTCCAGCCCTTTAACCAGTTTTGTTGCCATCTTGTGTCTGGGAAGCCCCATGAGCAAACAGGGAAAAAGGGTTTGTGTGGCACTTTGGTGACTTGAATAACGCAGACAGAAATCTTTCTCTGCCTGCGGTGCTACACAAAGGGTGTCTTCAAGAGGCAGGACAGACATGCCAAGGCTGACAAGTTTCAGCAGCTTTCAGAAAGCAGAGCTAGGCTCTCTCTTCTGGACACTGACCTACTAGCCCAAAGGCCAGGTCCAAAGGTTCAGCTCATTCCGGTAAGGTGGGAGGACTCCACCTGCAGGGTTCATCAGTGTAAGGAGTGGAAGCCATGACCAGTAAGGATCCTCTTTGCTGATCGTGTGCCACCCCATATGTAGAGGAAAAAGCAGGCTATGTAAGGACTCACGGGACTTCCTCTCCCACTGTGCTCCACTGCCTCCTCTGGTGCACCTAAGCAAGGAAGACCCTTTCCGAAAAAGAGGAGGAAGGATAGCCAGTGATCCTGGTTTTGCAAAACTGTGTAGCAGCAGAATACTTTTTCTGAGTTACTCAAAGAAAAGGGAAGAACTTCCTCTCCTCTGTCTAAGTTTTTCAGCCATCTGACTTGAACTTGATACAAGAAGAACATGAGACTATATAAAAGGATGAGACTCACATCAGATGATGTAGGATATTTTAATTCAGATGATGCATCTCTTCCCCACTTTATTGATTGTATTTCTTCCAAAAGTCACTATAAATAGTCTAATTAAATTATTGTCAAATTACAGTCTTAAATAATATATTCCTTGAATCAAAATCAAACCCGAAAGGTCTCTAGATACTTGCACTGAACAAGTCTTTTGGTTGTTTTAGTCATTAATAACTGTGGCCCAAAAAGGCAAATAGAAATATTAAAGAAAACAAGAGCAGCATTTTGCAGGGGAAAAAAACAGATAAAAACAAGGCTTGAAGAAAATACCATCCTCACTCAGAATGTGTTCCTGGGAGACATTTGAAAGGACGGCATTTTGCAGATCAGCTTAAAAGAGGGTGGTAAACATAATTTCCTCCTACGATCTGCAGAAGTGCATCAGACCCTCTTAAATGCTTTTTGACTAGTAATGGAAATCATACCCAGGCGGCATTTTGAAACTGAAGAATTTTAAATTATTTTAGAGACATAAACAAGCACTCAATGAATGACAAAGCCTACAGATAAAAAATGCAGTAATGCCGGAATGAGTAAAATGCCCCTGCCGTGACTTCTTAAATATCACATTCTGTTCTGCATTTGTCTTTCTGGAGAAGTACTTGTCACATGACCAAGGGTGTGGGGAAAGCAATATAAAAAATTAGGGCCTTATCATGAAAATTCTGATGTGTCTAATCACTGACATGAGTAATCCCGTCCATTAATTGAAGTTCAATTGGCTTGCCACAGTCGCTGCAGAGGAAAGGCCCTTATCCTTCCATGAGGAGTGGATTTAGGAGACCGAATACCTGAAAGGTCAGGTGCCCTGTTCCTTTGGATTGTAGTTTAGGGATTTATCCTGAGGAATAGTGGGGAGGGAATAAGATGGAGGAATCACCTGTAGTAAAGGTGGCTAGAGGAACTGCTCTTCGTTTTTCCTCTTCACAGGTCCTCTTTCCAGCTTCATAGAGGTTCCCCAACGACACGAATGTGAAACGAGGACTGCACTACTCCCATTAGCGTAGCACATGCATGGAGGGCTATTCTTAGGCCTTGTACTCCAAGTGCCAGTTTTGAGTTTATAACCATTGTAGAGGCTAAAGGACAAGAAAACCACGAGCAGTGCCAGATCCTGCTTTTCAAGGCTGCCGGAGTGCCCTATAGAGTCAAGAGAGATCACCACAGAAGCGCTGTATAACAGATGGTCTCTGCAGGGCCTCAACCTCTATACTAGGACCTTGACTTTCTAAACATCTTACAAGCTCACAGTCTAGCAGGTAATGGGGTACATGCAGCCTTGCTGAAAGCTCTTTCTCCATTTGTCACTCCAGCCATTTCTGTCCGAACGGGGAGTAAACTGGGCTGGTGGGACTCTTGAGGCGAAGAAATCTGACCGTGCTCTTAAGGGATTTGCAGGATCCAGCTCTTAATTTATGTTCAATGAAGTTCTATTTCCATCTAGTTGTCTAATCCTTGTGAAGTCCCCAGGTAAATGGAAATGTCAGATCATTCCCATGTGAAAATCCATTCTTATTTCTCAGAGGATTTTCCAAGCACTGAGCAGCTATCTAGGTTAAAGGAAGAGAGGGGACTGTGAAAATATCTTTGCCTTTCAGAAAGAAAAATAGTAAGTAGGAAAAATATCTATCCTTGTGGAATATTGAGATTATTTTAATTCTGAGGAATAATTATGTCAGTGTAAAAATGACGTGGTCTGTCATGCAACGACCACACTGTGTTTAATAAAGTTATATGATAATAGCAAAATATATGAATAATGTTTTATTAGACCCTGGGCCTCCTATCCAACTACTGCAATGTATCTGGCTGCATGATAACTGTCAATCCCAATTCATGAGAAGGAAAAGCTTTTCTTCCTTCGGCGTATTGTGCTTTCAGTGATATAACCTTTGAAACAGTGTTGAATTTTGTCATTCTGAGACCATTTGTCTCAGAGAGGGTATGAAAGAGAAAACCAATATGCCAATTATCACCCAAAATAAATAATCCACATCGAGCCAAACAAAATATTTTCTATTTAGTTAGTAGTTGCTTTATATTTGTCTTCGACCCTTTACACTTTGATCAAAACTGTACCTTTTGAAGTGTTTGCTACTAATAATAGGGAAAAACTGGGTCATATATCTGCTCCAGCAAAAAGTACCACGCGTTTCAGACACCATACATTGGCTTATGGTTGCTTACAGGAACCAGGGATTCCCACTAGGGTTGAGAAAAGGCTTTATTAGAAGATGTTTCAAGGATTCAAATGAAGTTAATTGCCCAAGAGGGATAGGGAGCCAAGCAAAAAGCAGGCCTGTCACAGGCAGCCATCACTCCTAGTCATTGCGTTCCCAGTGACTGAAGAGCTAATGACACCAGACTCTTAGGAAATTCACAGCCTGCAAGCTTGATTAGGTAAAACAGAAAGTCTAATCTGCATTTAATGAATGATTCGGGAATAACTTCAAAACCTTAACTTTAAGGTAGCAGGGTATTGACAGAAATAGGTACATGCTTTATGCACATCTTGTGACCTAGCTAATTATGGGTATACAAAAAGGTTATTACACTCCTTCCATCCAGTTTCAAAACCTGTTCTCTGCTTGTTCTGCCAGCTAAGAAAATCTAGCATTTTGTTAAAACTTACGCTACCATGTAAGCAGAAGCTAGAAATAATGAGAGAAAAAGGAAAACTGATTAAACCTGTTATTTCTGCAGTGCAGTGTAGACAGAGAGATATTTATACCTCCAAGGAGCTCCAGTGTTATTGGTGTGCATTCACAGTATGTCTGCTAATCAATAAGAGGATTTTGACCTACATTGGTCTGAACACTCCAAGTAAAGAGTGCTAAAGACATACAAGTAAATGCAAAGAAAGAAACCTAATCAAATATAAAGAGAATATTAGGTCATTTTCATTTTTAATCCCTATCTTAAGATAGGGAAAAATAACAATTTCCTTTTAAGAGATGGTTCTTAGATATACTATTTTTCAACTAGAAATATGTTGTGAATGTTGGCAGCACTGCAAAACATCACAAAAGGAAAACTCTATTGACATGCACAACCTGCAGTGACACCATCAAAAGCATCAGTCCTGCCTGGAGTCTGAAAACCTTCCAGCACCTTCCTGTTCATTTAGCAGGAAAAAAGCTGCTGAGGCATATATAAAGCTGACGATATGTCAAGATTCCAGTATAGAGGAGAGGCGTTCAAGAGACAGATAATTGTCACCCACACTTGTCGGTCTTTCGTCCCTCTGTCACTGAAATTCAAGCGCAGAATTCATTGGGCAGGTACCACGGACACTTTCCTCCCTGCACCTCACTTCAAGTCTCATACAGCAACCTTCACTTTCCCTCCATCCCCAGTTAGGACCCCAGTACAGCGATCTAGACCTACCACATACTCGCAGTATAGATTCCCATCTCTTGTTCCCTATCTTGACAATACAGACCCTGGGACAACGGGGGCACTATGAAACAGCAGTCGCACTCTGTGTGACAAGAACAAAGCTACTGCCAATATAGAGACAACCTACGTCAGAACAGCTGAGGGATGGCAACTTGCTCCTTTGTTTTGCTGTGCTTTCTGTTTTCCTTTCTCACTGAGTTTCTTTAGTGCTCTGGGCAGCAGTGTGGGTAAAATCAAAGCATTTGGAACAGCTTATTACCTGCATTTTACAAAGGAGGAAATACAAGCAAACACAGAAATAAATGTGATCTCCAAAGTCATACTCTGTACAACCAGAAATAAAACCCAAGGCTCATACATTAACTATGAGACTATTCTTACAACCCAGCGGTCAGAAATGAGCTATTGATTGCAAGAGCAAGAGACGTGCTTGAGAGAATGAGGGCTCTTGGCCCTTTGAAGCAGTCAAGGGAATCTGGGTTAGACCCAAATAGCCGCAGCACCACGGCTCATTCAGCTTCTGCTCAAGCAGTCAGCTTTGCACCACAGAGCTTTTCTCCTGCATGCTGCTGTATGTACCACCAGCCCGTGCAGACTATGACTCAAGGTCTCTGCAGACTTATAAGGTTGAAACTATCCTCAACAGCTTCAGCTCCCGCAAAGCGTTTTAAGATGTAAGCGAAACCTGCTGCAACAAGCCCGGTCTGGATATGCAGAGTTGACAAAAGCGGCGCGCTGTGCAGTATTTCTATTAAAAAACCTCCGTTCCAAGGCACTAAAATGCAACTGTAATTAATCACTGCAGGATGGAGCTAGGCGAGAGTGCATTCCAGACAAGTACATATTATTTTTCTTTCAGCAAATGTGAAAATACTGCATGTGCATTGAAACACTGAGCAGATTACTCCAGGGCCTTGAGATTATTTCATTTTCCATGTTCATAAAAATAGATTTAACAGTAAAAACTGGCATACAAAGGGGATTTGTAGCAATGGAATTTCACCAAATAGAAATGCTATGACCAGATTAGAGCCTGTCTACCTCCGTTCCCACGTCTCAATCAAAGGTCCTTTATTTAGCCCTTCCCCCAGTTACAAGTTCTGTAGGGGTTTTTGCACACAAAATCTAGGCTTTTTCACATGACCATAATCAGTCAGTGCCGCAGAATTCCTTCACAGAGAGCCATTTGTGATGCCCCGTGAGTTTGGGCTTTAAAAGGTGGTCCAGGAAATGCATACACCTTAAAGTCCATTTTATGACTGTGGCTCTGTGTCTGCTCCGGCTCCTGCTGGTGTTTGGGTAGTATCTGTGCTGTCAATGATGTCTCTTAATATTTTTTCGGTGCTTTTTTCCACCCACCCTCACTGGTCATCAGTGAGTCCTACATTCAGACCACTGAGTTAAAACTCTTCCTACAACCACAGCATCAAGAAAAAGAAGAAAAAAAGAGATACTCTGCAGCCAGTTCAAACCTGTTTGCCAAGGGAACGGCAGGCAGGAGTAGATTTACCTGATATTTAGTTCTTGGCTGTTCTGGATAGAGAAAATCTCTGGTAAATTCACTGGTGACAAAATCAATGTGAGACCCAGATGGTGTTAGCTATGGGCCTCAGCAGCTGTAACCACCCACCAGCAAGTCTTCTGTCACTGTTTATGTGCTGTTTGTTTCATTTCATAGAAGGTGAAGTGCCACCAGTCGTGTTCTTTATCCCTCTTTTTTTTTGGATAAAACTCAAGCTTTTTTCAACATGTTCATAACACCCAACAAAAACTCAGTCATTCATATTTTATCTGTTCAGACTGAACGGCTTGTTCTAATTGGGACTCTATGACAGTGTCAATCCTAATACTTTCTCATGCTAAAATATTTCAAGTGTTCATCTATATATATGTGCTGGAGAAAGCCTGGAGTTTATAAACTTTAAAGGGATATTATGTGTTTTATCTCTTTTTTTTTTTAGTTTAATGTTCCATGCCTAGGCTTATTATGGGCTAGGCCATAGTTTCGTTATCACACTGAATGCAATAAAAGAGTAACATGGACTAGAGAGAAACAAATATAAATGTTCAAACATGTCAGTTATACAATAAAACCTCTTAAATATAGCAAACTAGGCACAGAGAAACCAACCAAAGAAAAAGAGATGGCAATAAGTGCATTACTTTCTCAAGGTAACTGACAGGAAACTTTCTACCCTAAGATTATTCTTTTTGGCCATAGAGATAAAACATTATCAGTGTTCTGAAAAACTCAGGACACTAACTTTCAACAGTTCCTCTTGATGGTGTTCATCCCAGAAATCAAGAATAAAAGTACAAAGGACTTTAGCACGCTATCAGTTTTTAAGAGGTCGCCATTGTCTCCAGTATGAAATCTGTTCTAAAACCAGATAGCATTACAAAGCCCAGTGTGTTGAGCTGATAACAAAGCAGGTAATTTATCATTTAAAGTAACTACTTTTTTCCATGCTTCTCGTCCTTATCTTTTAGAAAATGCATGGGCTGGAGTAACTGCTGCACTGGGGTTTGCTCATGAGCAATGGAGTCTTGTAGCCCCTGCTGAAAGTTACTAACTTAAATCCAATGAAAATGGAAAAAAACAGTAAGATGAGAAAAAAATATTGTTTGTTGTCCAAACAGGCAATAAAAAAACATGTTTTTCTCTTCTTACTGTCTTGCAGTCTCTTCTTCATCACTGTAGACTGATACCTGTAAGAGCATTCAACATTAATTCAGATCTATAGTGACAATTCCTGAGGTGGGATAGAGTCTGAGTTTCTAATCAAGAATTCATTAGAGTAAATAGACTTGTGTCCTCACTCTGCATGAACACGGAGAGATGGTTAGCTCCTGCTTTCTTGAGGTGAACATAAAATCAATTTCACCCAATACCCTTTCCCCCATTCAAACTTCATGGAGAGACAAGCTTTCCAAGATGAGGTCTAGTACCTTCCCCTAGTACTACACTAACTTCACACCAATTTCCAGGTTTTCCTTTGAGTCTAGCAAAAAGCTGTGGTGGGAGTAAATTACTCTCTGTAAAACTGAGCGTGATGAGGCACGCAAGGGCTTTTAAAAGGGCTTTGAATCATCTTAGTCACCTTCACACTTTCCCCACTGTTTGGCAAATGGTACAAGACGTCTCTCTCATTTCTAAAGGCCTGTTGCAGGCTGCCTGGCATTGCTTGTGATTCAACCTCCTTTTTGCAGAGACAGTTTTTTTGCAACCTACACACCAGGGAGGCTGTGAAACAACTTCAGTTCGCTCAGGCTCCGAGTCCTGAAGTTGAGTGACAATTTTCAGAAATATATCACTACAGAAATCATTAAAAATCTCAGGTATGTTGCCAAGGCTCTGTTTAATTGTGTTACAGGGGGAAAAAAAAAAAAAAAGAAAAAAAAAAACACTAAAAAATCCAAAACACCAAAAGCCCCAACCAAGGCCGATCAGCCTGTATTTGCCTGCATTTCTCTCTAATTATCTTTCATACGCAGCAGTGGTAAAAATGGTTGTTAGAACTAGCAGCTCTAGAAATCACAGCCATCAGGCTGAGTGAGACCTGACTAACAGTATCTCAGGGTATAGCAACTTTACTCAGCAGCATAGTAAACTTAATTTATAGGGTTTTTTTTTTTCCTCTGTCAATTTTTTTCCAAGTAAAACTCCAAAACATAGACCATTACATAGGGCGTTTTTATTATAATTGTTTTTATTTTTTTTATTATTAAGTCGAAGCAATCGGCTCTTTAATGATAATAACCCTTCCACCTGTTTTTTAGAGCAAGAAAAAAGGGTTGTTCTTCGCATGCTTCAAACAAAGTAGGTATTTTGATTATGAGCAAAATGAAGATTTTGCCTATAATCAGAATAAGTCTGGAGACTTTCAAGACCCACCTGGATGCAGGGGAGTTGGACTAGATGGTCTCTAGAGATCCCTTCCAAGTCTGAAAAATTCCGTGATTCCATGATTCCGTGAAGGAATACAAACTATATGGAGTCATTTTGGTCCAGTTATAAACAAAAGTATGACTCAATGGCTTACAGTGAATTTACTGGGATACATTGATCCATGACAGAGTTCTGGAAGTACTTAGTACTTTGATAATGCTAATATTTCATTTTGATTTTGCCAGATGGAGGTTCAGACATGCAATATTTTCTGAAGAATATAAGGGATACACCAGAGAGAGGACTGAGACACTAACTCCATGGTTCATTGGAATAGAAAAGTTTTGCCAGCCGCAGGAGAGGGAATGGCGATGTTTTAATGACAGGAATTGTACTCATGTTCAGAATGAAACAGAGCTGCTATTGCAGTTTTCAAGAGAATAACACTCAACATAGTATATTCATTTACTAAAACTGACAATTACTAGCTACCTACGTCTCATGATACTGTCAATGCAACTTTCTTCTTTGACTTAGCACATAAAAGAAGATATACATGCCCATAGTCTACAGTAGCTTCACCATACAATTGTAAGTCTTACGTAAATTAGCACAAAAATGTCTACTTCTAGAAATGGATTAATCTTGGAATGAAAGGAACAACACTACAGATTTCAGCTCAAACGAATGAAAGGGCATTAAATAACTGCAAGTTTTTCTAGTGTCACTCATTACACTTGTTTTTAAATTCCTAATATATTGGGCATTCATATAAATATGCTTCAGATATTTTGAAATTTTGTTGTATGTCTTGTCATATGCATTACATCATGAGTTACACTTTTGGGGTCCCTATACTCCCAGTCTGGTGTTTTAATTATTCTTTTTATTGACCTCAGAAAGCCTGATCTGCTTTAGGCAGTATCTACAAAGGTCAGCCTCACACTCAATCAAATTAATGTCTTTTGTCCTGTTCTAATTCTTAGAACATTTACCTCCTAAAGACAGCTCTGTTGTCTATCCGTCTGTCCATAGGTAATCTGCCAGTGAACAGACCCTCTACATCCATTATCTTTGGCGGGTAGAGAAGGGTGAAAGGGAAGTTATTTGCCTTCTGGAGTCTGATTCCACCTGAGGTTCTCATACGCACAGTATGGGCCATCCCTTGCCACTGACTATCAGGCAGAACACAAGCAGATGTCGGAGAGCTCTGTTTCACAACCGATCACACAATATAAACCAAACTAATCTTCAGTCCAGATCCTGGATCGGGAATAAATTTGGACATGGGCAACACTAACTGACCTAAGAGATTGAATCTATGAGACTGGATAAAGCATTCTGGGGGAGAATGGGGGAATGTCATCCCCCCGCCCAAAATCCCAGCTGACTGCATACTGCCTTTTCACTCCCTTGACATACGGTTGATTCAAAACCTACATCCAGACAGTCCCAAATGGCTCCACATTTTTTCAGCCAACACTGGATCCCTATGATGGGAAACATAATGATCAGAAACTTTAATATATGGCAAGAGTCCGGGCACAATCACTCCTTGGGCATGGCCACAGTGGCTCCTACTCAGAGAAAAAACGGTGACCGGGTGGGAGAGATGAGATTTTGCCAGGTCTCTGTTATCCCCAAGGCAAGGGATTTCTCAAATAACTGATTGTTCTTCTTGGAGTCCTTGAGGACAGAAAGGGGATGCCATAAGCTTGGACATGTCTTCACAGGGATTTTAGTCGGAGAAAGGTCTGCCACTGTTTGCAGATATTACTTATTAATGAGTGCTAATAGGAGCTAATGCTCAGCCATGCAAGAGCACGTGTAGAAAACGGGGCAGAGGGGGTGGGGAATATTGCCTCTGCAAAGAAGAATGCTCCTGTCAGAGTAAGATTACATGAATCAGGAACTACAGATCATATGAACAAAAACATTGTAATTAGACGAAAGTCTGACAGTGTTGTAGCATAAGGATTCAAGACAATTGCTTTTAGACGTATCTTATGTGCTGGCTGTTTCCTTAAAAATCGGCGCTAGCCTAGGACCTTCTGTAAAAACAAAGCAAGCTACTTCTCATCTCTCAGAAGACATCAAATATTTATTGAAATCTTCATTTATTTAGCCACCAACAGAGAACCGCATACAGGAGATGTTAGTTGCTGGTTTGACCTTGACTATTTAATGCGATGTATAACGATGCCATTGCAGCAAGCAGATCCTGGCAGAACAAATGGAAGCAGCCACTCCACTAAGATCTCTCATCTTCTGCAAAAGTGGTAGCAGGTAAAAAAGGTAGCATTAGATGAAGGAAATAAGTCTCAGCATGTGAGATCAACATATGGTGGCACCAAATATCGGACGCCAAAAGGAGAACTAGGGCTATTTGCTGGCCTATTTCCTGCCATAATTTTTTCCGTGTAAGATGGCTCTGGGATGTATCACAGGGAACCTGCATCGTGTACGGCAGCTGGTAGCAGCAAATTTTTTATTACTCAAAATAAAAGGTATTTGAGTAGCTTCTTCCCTTCTCTTGTATCTTTGCTATTTACATCTGTGCAAAGCAAGTGTATTGTACTCACAAAACACAGACATTTTGAGATGCTTTTTTTAGAAGCGGTAAATGTTTATCTAAGGGTTATGGCAATGAAAGAAAAAAGCCCTTTCCAAAAGCAGCAGACAGTGTTAGAGGTGCCTTAAGCGAGATGTGTGTCCTGCTCAGAAGACAGGATTGCACTGTGTCCATAGCTCTTTGTCTGGGGAGACTGTAAGGAAACTAAACATAATTACGGTCTCTTGAGTTTCTTGATTGTACCAACGGACAAAGTTTACAGTACACAAATACAGAGGCAGTGGGATGCTTAGCCTACTTTCTTTTTTTTTAAGCTTGCTTCTTTAGGAGAAATATTTGACACAATCCTGCATGTATCTTCACCCCAAAGTTTTCACCTAGCCAGAAGTGAGGATGGCTGCCTGCCATTCCAGTTCCCTGTATGCCTACCCACAGCGAGAGGCAGTGATGCCCAGCAAAGTCACATTTTATATGGGCTAAAATACATTTCAGACGTTGAAGGCTTTTAAAACACAGGCATTGTTGTTAGGTAGTTAAGTCTAACTGCTCTTTGTATTCACCCATAAAGATGGCCTGTGTTATGTAGATATCTTGGAAGAATTGCATGTGAATGAGGGATGTGGAGGTGGAAAGGTCAACTGCTTTATAACTCAGGTCAAGGAGGCATTTTCGGTAATGGGAAGGGCTGGGTTAAAGAAAGTTCACAGTCTTATATGGGGCAAGGGGACCAGTATCCCTGAGACATACACATATGTTTAGAACAAGCAAGTAATAAAGATTTCCAAGACAAAACCAAAGTTTTATTTTTCAGAAAAAGTCAATTTCTTAAAAAATCCACTTTGATTATCAGTTTCATTGAGGAACACCTCTAATCCATAGGTAGTTCACTGAGAAGTGATGGAGAAGGTGAATTCACATGTTGGCTACCTCCTCTAATCACTCCCCGACCCTGTGAACAACCTCCAGGAATACTGTCTAAACCAGATGAACTCTCCCACCCTATCTGACTGCACAGCCAGGCACACTCTACTAGAAACATGTTTTTCATGGCTAGAAAGTTCGCCTTCAAAGCAGAGTAGTAAACCAACCTGTAGGCTACACCTAACCCATGGGAAGTTGGCAGACTTCCCAACAGGATAAACCAAGGGCACCAGGTGTAGACTAAGAATATCCACCTTGGAGTACATTCACTCTCCAGCCTCTCTGTGTGGACCCATCTTCATCCTCTCCTGTTGAGCCGCTCCCCCCAAACCAGGCCCCTTCTCTATTGCTCACACAGCCCCTTCCATGCCGCAGTTCCAGGTTAACACTGACCTTTCTCTCCAAATGTGTTACTCCTGAATGCAATGTGCTCATCTCTTGGAGCAGCAGGAAGTTTATGATCATGGTTACAGACAAGAGCTTACCCAAATCCCGCTATCACTGAGCTATCTGAGAGGAGAGTTTTTCTCCAGGCCAGCTCCAGCCAAAGTATAGCATCTACGTTAGCCTGGCCCTGGGGAAATGGGGAAGATTGCTGTCAAGGGTCTACCACCTTCTTGCTCCTTTCGTACAGGACTGAAAGGAACATTTCTAAGAAGCTCCTTTCGCACATGGGCTGTAACCTCTTACAGGTACAGGTGATACAGAGGGTAAAAGCGTGCCTTCTATGTTCTTTTTCCTTGTATAACTCTATAAGCCAAGCCAAGCCACAGAGATAATTTTTTTTCTTCTCGGCCTGCATAGTTTCATAGCAACAACTTTTCAACATGCATTACTGGGAGATATATTATTTCTTCTGCAGTAGATATTGAAAAAATATTTCCATTGTAAAAGAGATTTTTACAGTGACTTTTAATCAGGTTTTTTTCCCTGATATCCACTTAGCACCCCAAGTTGATTCTCTCGCCAGAATAACACCATTGTGGTCTCTCCTTCATGGCACAGTCACTGTGTATATCTCCATGGACATTTTAAAAACAAACAAACAAATACTCTGAGCATACCTGTCTGTATTCAGTGGAACTTAGAAGTGCACTTAAAAAGCAAGATTAGAAACTACTTTTTAAATGTACCTCTATTAGTTGTGGGTTTTTTTTCCCCACAGAAGAAAAAAAATCTTAGGAGACACATGGTATAAAATAAGATGAATACATACTGGAGTGCTGTTACAAACTGCACGAAGCAGTTAATTAGAGGGTTTATTGAGAGACCTATTATAATGCAACTGCCAGGAGCTAGTGGTGCAAAAACATTGAAATGAATTTCCCTAGTTAAGGTGTCCTCTGTGCAGTCTGGATGATAATTCTTAGGCCAAAGTTTCTTGACAACATGAGGATATTCTGCTGGAATTGATAGTCCCTCAGATCTCTGTATAACATCCTCCTGGAAAAGTTTTCCTGTTGAAATCTTTTGGTTGTCAGTTCAGTGGCAGAGACCCTCTGGAGTTTAAGATTCTAGCGATGATCGATGTGCTCAGCTGCATTGTGTATTATCTATTATATAAATCACCCAGAAGATTCGAATCATAGTCAAATAATGGAATATTTAGATTACGTCACCTAAATCTTAATATATCTTCAATATATATGTTCTTGACTTCAAATTATGTATTTCCCCCAAAAAAAGTAGACACAGTCACCACTTTTTTAAGCAGCGAAATGGTGCGAAGATGAAAATATATCATTGAAGAAGCTTGATTACAAGACTAGGTTCCCTTCTTGTGCAATGAAGAAGGACGAGCAAAGACTTCATGGCCTGGGCATTCTTCTGTCACTTTTGTGGTACACAGAGATAAAGAAAGCGGTTACATTGACATTGCAATAGGTAATGACAATTACCTCCCCATCTGCCTCTTGTGGGGCAGAATATGCCTAAGGTTTGAAATCTGGGGAAGAACAAGATGGGGGATTCCTGTTAGTAACACACAGGAGGCAGAGTAGTTTTCTGGTTTTACAGGTGAAGGTGCCAGAGGTTTGCTAAATCCATGCATTTCCAGGAATGGAAAGCGCTTGGAGGCTGCTCCTCATGGGAGAGACGAGAGATACACTCACACGTGCAGCTGCCCTCTAGGATCGTCTTTTCCCTCCTGCTCTGACATACAGCCAAAGGGTTTCAGGGAACCCGAAAACTTTTTAATTTCAAGGGCCTAACCAGCACATGTACACCCCTCGCCAGAGGAAAGAGAGCAGGGAGACTGTGGCTGCTTTTCTCTAGACACTGCCATGAAGTATCTGGATTTTGTTCGAAACAGTGACTACCAGAAACCCACAGGATCTAGCCATCTGGCGTAATTTACTCCTAATCAGCAATGCATAAATTATAAAACATCTTACCTCATCCCTAAATTGTCCACACCCTTTGCACGTATCTCAACTGACTTCTTAGAGTCTCCCACGAAACAGGGGAAGGGAAGATTATAGGCTGGCTTTGCCATGGGAGAACGGAGTATCATATGGCTTAGCGAGCTCTGAGAACATGTAAGGACTTATCACATAATCATTGCATATTTGAATATTACCATGAGAACATCTCATCCCAGCTGATCCAGACTCCTTCCTTTAGGGGAAAGAAAGATCTCAGCCCTCTACAGAATGAAAGAAAATGAGCACTTGGGCAAAGCAGTGAGTAAGTCAGCACATTTTTGTCAACCTACAATGGACTGAAAAAGGGCTAAATTTTCTGTGGTAAATTTCATTTGCAGAAGAAATTAAGATAAACCGGAAACCTCTTTAAAAAAATAAATTTGACAAAACAGAAAGCTTTGTCTTTTTGGTGCTTCAGTTTATTATTTTAAAAAGTTCCATAAATTGCAAGATTTTTCACAGCTGATAGTTGCCTGCATCCTGCTGCTCTTTAGTTCCCAGGCTAGTTCGATTGCTGGGTGAAACAGCAAGATCTTAGAGCCAACACTGTTTTGCACAGTGAGTCACAAGCTAGAATAGCTAAAAAAGCTCCACAATTTATGCCTGGTCTTAAATGGGAACTGACTTTGATTCTTTTGATGAAACTGTTGCTGGAAACCTCCCCTTGTGAGCTGTCAGTAACACTTTTCATCTTCTTGTGTATTTACCTTGATGTTATTACAAGCACTAATCACTGAATCAGGGAATCAAATGCATATTTGAGGGAATCAAGGACATTCAGAGCATTTCAAGGTGACTTCCACTTAGCAAATGAACTGATTCCAGATAACAGAGATTTCGTGCAATTTTAGATAGAATTGGCAATTAAAAGTCCAGTATTTCTGTTATAGATGATATATATAGACAGCAGCCTGTCAAGAAAGGAACAGACCAATTCAATGAGACACTCTTGGAAGCAACAGAATTAATGTCATTCCATCTGTCTAGATCAGGTAATCTCAGATAGTCACAGAAGAGTGACTAGAGATGTGCTTGCACCAATTTTCCATTTATTAGGAATTTAAAGGAAATAGAACCTCAAAATCATCCACCTGTCAGAACAATTAAAATAAATCTGAATTGTAGGATTGATGTAGCAGAGCATTTTAGTTAGAAACATTGCAGAAACACCCAATACACTTAGTAGAGTGGCTCTGAATATGTAGCAAAGTATCAAGACACATTGAAAACATCATCCTTTCAGGCTATGTGTTCCCTTATGTCATTAATTTCTTAATCTATTTTAAATCTACCCACTCACTGCCAGTCTGCAATACTTGTTCAGACAGCTTCCCATTTATAAGAAAATGTCCTGAGAGCTGACATCAATGGAAAATGCAAGCATTCAGTTCTTCACCAGATTTAGCTGCACACTGCTTAACCGTCTCTTAGAAAACATGACATTTTTTTCCACTACAGTTACTTCACTTAGTAGATTACATATTTCATACTGTAAAATTCCTAGAATGTCAGATTCTAGTCCTTAAGAAAGAAAGAATGAAAGCTTAGTGACTCTGCAAACAACTTAGTAATAGAAAATGAACTGTGGATAAACTTTCCCATTTGGCATACGTGAGAAGTGAGTAAACTACCCAAATTAGAAGAGACAAATAAACTCTAGAGTGGGTTCACCCTTGATTTAACCTTTGACTCCAAATATATAAACCCTTTTGTGTTTCGTGCAAGGGCTCCAGCAAGTTTCCATATAAATTCCTCTGCTGACCACACTTCTGCCTCATGGTCTTCAACAGCCTTCAGAAAGTTTAAAAGATTCTTCTTCAGATACTCTCCTTCCCCAAACATCCTGCCTTCCACTCCTCAAAGACTATTTTATATTCATCTACTCTTATTTTGCCAGGAAGCAGAATAAATGCACATTGCAGATGTGGTGTTCCTTATTTTAGCTAGGGCCTCCAGTAGGGATAAACGTGCAAACTGGAGCAGAGTCCCAGGAGACGGTTGTTTGCAGTTTGCCAAACAGGGCTGTACGCGGCACCGATGCTTCACCCTGCTGATGCTGGCTGTTTCTCAAACTCTGGAAAGGAGTCAGAAATGTCATGGTGGAGGAGCAATTCAAGATAATATTCTTCTCTTTGATATAGTATTTTCATATGGAACTGAATCACTCACTTTCAGATAGTTCTGAAGAGCTGAAATGCTTTGTTCAAGCTTATTTTCTAAATGAAAGAGTCTTTTTAAATAAATGTTTTCTTTCTTTTTTTTTTCTTTTTTTTTTTTTTATTTTGACAAGGACCTGTTTGTTCCCCTGAAAAGCTGAATAAACACTGAAAATGCCTAGCTCTGTGTTTGGATACTCAAACAGTCACAGCTAAGAAAGAGTTCCTTTCATGTGCATGACTGCAGACAGTCCTCTCCAATGTGGACTTGTGGTCCATTTGTGGCCACATAGTTTTGTGAGTGCTGAGAAAAGTCCTCTATACATAACCCTGAAGCCACCAGCTTGAATGGCTTCAGACCGGTTAGCCATTCAGTTACATATGACGTCTATTGAGAGGGCTTACCTGACAACTTAGTTAGTACCTAAGTCTTATTTGACTGGATTATAAATACCAGCTCCCATTCAAGATTTGAGCTCCCTGGATTCACGTTACCTGAAGGACAGTGTAAATCTGGCCATAATCTCTCGTGACTGCTACATCCATTGAAATAATGACACCATGAATCACAAGAGTAAAACCTGTATGTACAAGAATCAGAGTTTTCTTGGCAACTGACCCACTGATCTAACACTCACCTCTGGAAGATGTCCAGAAACCTTGACATCTTAGCAACAGTATAAAATAGCAACAATTCTTCCGTCTTTCCTTCCTGAAATACAGCCATCTACAGTGGAGGCTGAAAATGTGAAATCCAGAGCTAGGCTCACAAGGAAGTTTTAACTCACTATTAAAGGACCCAGCTGTCCAGGTACCTCAGCCCTGAATTCCATAGCTAGTTGCATGCATTGCTTCCTAGTTGCATGCGTTGCTTCACATGCAATGCGTACAAAAATATATGCTCTAGGCATACATTTCCCCCAAAGCCAGCAAGATAAGCAGGTGGCACACGTTAGCCAACAGAAACTGATAAGATTTAGATCACATCTCCAGCCTGTGGGGAGCCCCTTACTCCCGTACTGATTTCAAACCACCCAGCTTTGCCTTGGTGTGAGGCCCTTCTGCCAGTCCTTCTTACAAAGTATGGCCTTAGCAGAGGCTCTCTTCC
This sequence comes from Rynchops niger, assembly GCA_013400035.1. NCBI lineage: Eukaryota > Metazoa > Chordata > Aves > Charadriiformes > Laridae > Rynchops > Rynchops niger. The sequence goes on from VXBH01007447.1 coordinate 631,370, forward strand.
AGAGTTAGATTTATCTGAGTATTTCTGCAAAAAAGTGCAACTAGAATAGATTCATTCCTGTGCTATAAGGTGCTGAACCTATATTTTCCACTCCCAGACCACTGGAGCCGATGCTGGGTGGAAAAGAGAAGGTTCTTCTCAGTCGCTCTTGTAGAAGCTATATCCATCCTCGTAGACTTGTTAAATATTCATTGTGACCTAGAAAAAAAGACAAAAGAGAACATGTCACTATAGCTCACTGCTTTCTTATGATTCTCATCTGGGAGAAGAGAAGAATCTCACTTTCTGCTCTCCTCTCTGATTTAAAATGTAAATATTTAAAAGGAAGTACTCTATTCCACACGAAACTTGAGGCTCAGTCACTTAGTGTTAATCTCATCTTGTTCTTCTTTCATTCCCATGACCTAATTAATATTTAATTTTTGCCTGGAAAGTGGAAGTTAAGAGAACTCCACTCCAGCCTACTATCAGGTACTGTCTTAGAAATTGTATTCTGGGCCTTGTTCCTCCTTCTGTGAAGGCTCAAACTGTTGAAGGTCGTACGAGGTCTGAGGTACTGTAACTACCACCAGCCTCTGTACTTTGTGCAAAGCCTTTTCTAGAAGACGTGGACTGAAAATGCTTGTCAGTTGACCAAGAGACATGAGAGGACCTCATCTGCGAAGTTTGAGGGAGCTACGCATCAATTGGCTCCTGAGAATTTTATATTGTTATAAATGAGGCATTTGTGGCATAATCAAAGGTAAAACTTTAGGGGTTTTGCTAATGAGCACATAAGTGACTGTGGACTTGGACGACACTAAAATTAGGCAAAGCAAAATGTTGCATTTTGATGACTAAAGCAGCAAAGAGAAGCTGAAGTCCCAGTTAATTTCTGCTGTACATTTCAGACTGAGAGTCGTAAGTCCTCTGGTGGTCATAGCTTTCTTATGCTCAGCATCACAATGAGATGCCAGGGACTGTGTGCAGACAACAAGGGAGGGCATCCCAGGTGTCATCTCTCCATGGAATTACCACAGATTGCTCCGAGATGTCATCGTCTGCACCTCCAACATAAGACACGTGTTATGAGATAGGGTGGAGATGTGGGGCTGTCCCCAGCCACGCTGTGTGAGGCATCCTGACAGACCAGGTCACAGAGGGCCTGAAGGCACCACTCAGACTATGGCAAACTGTACTAGCAGAAGCCATGGTAGCGCAGTAACTCATCTAAAGAAACACTGACACTCCCAACAACCTTTCCCCAAATGCCTTGAGGAGTTTAACTACCAGTTTCATGCTCTATGTCATGATTGTATTACAGGAGAAACTCTGAAAATAGCACTTCTTTTTTGATCCTGCTGCCAATGGAAGAGATGAGATATCTGGTAGCAGAAAGCTGCTGGTTCTGGCAATAGGAGCACAGCCAGGAGAGAGGCAAAAGTCAGCACTTGCCCGGGACATCAGGGCTTTAAATTGCTGCTTGCTTTAACTTAATCTCAGCTCAGATTTGGGACATGTAATTTGAGAGGGGCACTGAAAATTTGTCCCCAGAAATGCAGCAGTGAGAAGATTACTCAAATAACAGGAAGTTCACTGAATCCCTGTACACTCGCAGTATTATAAACATGAAGTTTGTACAGCAAGAAAGAAGTTTATGCAACAGGAAGTGTAAGAAGAAGAGATCCAGCTGGCAGTAAACTCAATCAGATTCATAGAAGAGCAGAAAGACAAAGCCTTGGAAGACCAACTTCTCCAGTCCTTTGGACTGAAGCTGGTCAATGGTCTACACTAAGATCATTCCTGGCAGATGTTTGCCTAACCCATCCTAAAAACCTCGAGTGAAGGAGACTTCACAACTTCCCTAGGAGAACACTTTTGGTGTTTTAACAGCCAAACAGAAACTTTCTCTTACAGCCAGTGAGATCACTTTTGGTTAAATCTAAGCTAATTTATGTTTGTTCTTACCCCATTGTCCCTGAAGAACTATTTATCATCATCTTTACAATAACATTTTATAGCAATGGAAGGAAGAAAAATGTTTCCCATCTTGCTGGGATCAAGTAGAAGGAAAAATTACCTCCCGTCATTGTCAGCTCTTGTGAATGCAACCCAGAGTAAGATTTGCCTGCTTAGCTACAGTGTGAGGGTTTTTTACTCAAATTTAGTCTGTGAGATACTGCAACTGCAATTTTTTTTTTTTTCTGGTATCCTATAACTAAAGGAAAAACTCCAAAATCTTGCCTTCCTCTGAAACACATCTTGCATTCTGGCTGCATTGTTTCATTAATTAGCCAGTAAAGAAAACTGTTTATCATTTAACTTTGTAGTCTAAGGAAAAATAGAAACTACTATTTGACTGCCGGCTGAATATGAGCCAGCAGTGTGCTCAGGTGGCCAAGAAGGCCAACAGCATCCTGGCCTGTATCAGGAACAGCATGGTGAGCTGGACTAGGGAAGTGATCATCCCCCTGGACTCAGCACTGGTGAGGCCCCACCTCGAGTGCTGCGTTCAGTTTTGGGCCCCTCACTACAAGAAAGACATTGAGGTGTTGGAGCGTGTCCAGAGGAGGGCTACAAAGCTGGTGAGGGGTCTGGAGGACAAACCTTATGAGGAACGACTGAGGGAGCTGGGGTTGTTCAGCCTGGAGAAGAGGAGACTGAGGGGAGACCTTATCACCCTCTACAACTACCTGAAAGGAGGTTGTAGGGAGATGGGGGCTGACCTCCTTGGTGACAGGTGATAGGATGAGAGGAAATGGGTTCAAGTTATGTCAGGGGAGGTTTAGATTGGATATTAGGAAACATTTTTTTCACTGAAAGGGTTATTGAACATTGGAACAGGCTGCCCAGGGAGGGGGTGGATTCACCATCCCTGGAGGGGTTTAAAAAAAGGGTAGATGGGGAACTTAAGGACATGGTTTAGAAGTGGCTTTTGTCAGGGTAGGTTAATGGTTGGACTTGATGATCTTGAAGGTCCCTTCCAACCTCAGCGATTCTATGATTCTATGATTCTATACTATAATTATGCAGGATATATACAGGTCCTTAATCTGTCTTTCTAGAACAGACTTGCCCTTCTCAAGAGTGGAGCTCCCCACTGTGTGAGAAATTACTCAGCACAAAATGTTATGAAAATCAAATGCTAAACTTTATTGTTACAAAACTTTTATTAAGGGTAAATGAATACTTGGATACTTGCAATTTCTGTATTTATAAAGGAAAATTAATTCATTGATACCAGAGGCATCAGCTTGTATCTTCTTACTTTTGGTAAGCGTAAAGAAATTGTTCCAATATATAGTCCTAAAGGAGATCATTAGTCACCTTCATAAAGAAAGAAAAAATATTTTAGACCTTCACTAATGCAGGGGTTTCAAGAAGAACCCATTTCTGCTTCCAGAATCTGCAGTGATACAGAATTAGTCACCATGAACATATACACAGTGTGATTTCCAAATGCATGCAAGAAAAACATAGTGCAACTAGTAAAAGCACTATGTTTAAAAATGTTACACTTAAAATAGATGTAAAATAACAATACAGTAATGTCTGAGAATCCTGCACTATTTAGTTTTGTGATTAAGAAGTATTCTGACCCTAGTAATTTTTCAATGTATGGAAGAATATTTAATGATTTAATGACCACAAAGAGAAAAAAAATATGGCAAAAGGTAAGTTACTGTATGATAGCTGGTAATCTTGGAACAACTGTACTGATGCTGAAATTCTCATAAAGAACTCTATCTTAGGTCATGTGATTAAAGATAAAGAGAATGAATTTCATAACCTTGTTAAAGCATAAATAATACAGATTCTTCTTCCTCTTTCTCTATTACAATAAAGATTCAAATGGAGTGAATCTGTAGCTTCAATACGTGAATTTCAATATTTGATAGGACTTGTTATGTGTTCTTTAGTCTTCCATTTTTCTCACTTGCAGAGTGGTATTACAAAAACACAGCAGAAGAAATAATATAAATCCAAGAATTAGAGTGATATCATAGGATTCAATTCTTACGTAAAAGATGGGGTTTTTTTGTAAAAGTTAAAATAAAAAGTTAGAAATGTCTCTACATTAATCTAGAAAAGCTATGTAATCAAGAGGAAGAATGAAAGTGTGTATATTCTGAAAATTGCCTGAATTCCCTGTATTTTCTGGCAGAAAGCAAACAGAAACAGAGAGAACAAGATAAGTAAAAACGTATTGAAAAAAACACGTTCTGTATGTTTGACTGTGTTTTCCTGCCTCCTTAATAATTTTGCTCCCAACTCAATAAATAATGGCTATCTACAGATAGAAGGAGCCATAGGCAGTTAAAAGTATAGTACACAGAAATCCCAGTGTTACTGGTTTTACAGTTATATACCTTAACATTAACCGCCATGCTCTAGGGTTCATGAAGCCATCTTACAGCTAACCAATGAATGTGACGTATTTTAAAATCAAACCCATTATTCAGTTAAAAATCAACCATAAAGATTTCTCACTGTCAAACGTTTTGTAAGACACTTCAACATGGTTTGGTAGATCTTCCCTAACTCATGTGTGCTGCAAGTCTAATAATGCACTGTAGGATTTCAGAATGGGATTTAGCTTCTGGCAGAATTTTGTTTTGCGTATCTATATACATCACTATGATTTAATAAAAGTCTCCTCGATATAACCCTATTACATTCCCCATTGCAATATAGTCTTGTTATAGCAATATCTTTTCACAGCAAGGAAACAACAGAATTTAAAATAAAGCTTAGGAAGACCTGAAAAATGTGTTGCTGTTGTGCAAAAAATGTGCTGTCCTTTGTGGCAGCTCAGCATAACACATGGAGCTGAACACTATCTGACTCACCATCTTTAATTTTTCAGACTAAAAATAATTTTTTGCAAAAGAAGCTTCTGATAAACTTGATCCAGGATGCAAATGAAAAGATAACTTAAAGGAAAAAGTGAGAGGTTTATTAACTTTGCAAGCATCTATTCATGAGCATTTGGTTCCTCATATGTTGTTCCTCCAGCAGCCTGCATTGCTCTTACAGTAGTCCCTCCCGCTCTTGGCCCACCACCTGACATGGTCCCCTCCTGCCTTCCCTCAGCACCCTCACCCTGCTAACCCCATGAAAATCCACCTGCCTGCCAGGCTGTGCAGTGAAGTGGCTCGACACAGGGCTGGCAAGTGTGGAGGATCAAAGCAGTGGGACCCAGACCAGCTTCAGCTGCCCAGACCCAGCAGTCTGGGTGTTTGGACACCCTGCTTTCCCCACTGTCTTCTCCTGTGCCCCCCTTGGCTGGTGGATCGGATGTCAGGAGATAGGTTGGGGGACAGGTTGGCTTTCCACTAATTACCAAATGTTAGAAAACAGGTTGTATGAATGCTTGATACCTCCTGGTGTCCTAGAAAGAAGTAAATGGGAGTGTGTGGTGGAGACATGTCTCTTTGAGATGCCTACTCCAACCCAAGCAATGAGGCTCTGCCGTAGCCCTGGGAGGTACAGACAGGACATGGGAAAAGGTCAAATGGGCTGGAAAAACACTGCTCACCTGATGGGCAAACATCCTTCTACGCGCAAACATTGTTTGGGAATGTGATCCCAAAATATGAGAAGGATGGTTGGGTCTCAGGTTGAGAACAGGAAGGGTTCACAGTTCTGGAAGGAGAAGTGAACCCAGGGAAAAGGACTGGGATATGTTATCAAAGGTCTACATTACATGACAGTAGACACTTATACTATGTGATAGACAAAATGGTTGATGGAAGCACACTACATATTATTATTTATATTGCAATAGTGGTTTACCTTTATGCAACTCCCTAATTCCCCATCTGATAAAGAAAAGCAAAGGCTCACACATGCAAGCAAAAATGTTACAAATCCTGACTATCATTAGACATGATATTCAGAGCGCAGAACGCTGAATTTTAAGCAGTTCTAGTAAACAACCATATCTTCACTGAAACTCCTGTGTTCAGTACGGAATGATCTGAACTCTCTGGGCAGCTGATATGCCGTTGATATGCTGCGTAGCTGACTCATGACTAGCTTCCTGCAGACCATCCTGTAGCCCGAAGAGGGACTACACTTTATAAAAAATCCCACTTTGTGCCCATGGGACATTTCTGATAGGCTGCGTTGCTTTGGTTCTGCTCAGCTCATTGGGAAACTTTGAAATAAAGTAATATCCACTGCATTCATTTTTCAGTAAGAAATCTCCCTTTTGCCCATTTTCAATAAATTGTTTTATAATTTCATTGCTGCTTTGGAAACCAAAGGTGACAAAAGAGAACGGTAAGGGAAAGGTTTAAAGATCAAAGCTTTACAATTCCCTATAGAAACCTTACTATTGCTGTTAAGAACATTAATTCCACAGGAAATTTTTTATTTTCACCAGAGCGCAATTTTCCAAAAGGTTTTTAGTCAAGAACTTTAACCATCTAGGAAAACCACTGCTGTTGCTGCTACCTAACAGTGTTATCAGAACTTGTTTCTTTGCAAGTTGTTATTCCCAGTGACACTGGTATAATATGTGGTTTTCATTTAATATTTGGCCTCTGGATGCTGTAGTCCTGTGGCATATTCCAAATCATGGTAGAAGCAAACACAGCACAGAATGCAGGAGCAGGTTGTATAGGGCTAGAAATGAAAACACTTGGAAAGGTTTTATTAAGCTCTAACACTAATGAATCCTTGAGTTTTGCCAGCTATTGCTTCATAGAATCCTTGATCAGACAAGTATACATGGATGGACATCTTTTTAACATTCAAAAGCCTGCTTTTATAGAGAAGAAAGATTTGCAAATTGCAATTTTAAAATAAATAGGCAAAGAGCGCAAGCTAATCTGTGTAGTGTGAGGACATGCTATTTGTGAGTCTCAAGTGTTTTACATGACAATATCCTATAAATGATAGAGGAGAAGTAAAGCAATAGGAAGTGGAATAGCTTTCTGACTGATTCCTCCTGGCTGTTCACAAGACTAATTATGATTTCCTATAATGCCATTTTCCAGAAAAAAACCACAGGGTTTCCTTCTGAAAGCCCTTTCTTTTCAAGTGTAAGTAGCGCTAATAAAGTCATCCTTTACTATATATGCAGAGGCCGCTTCCCATTGTAATTCAACCCGTATCTGCGTGTAGCTAATCAGAACAGCTACTGACTTCATGAATGATTTAATGATGGATGCCTTAATGCATTAATACCATTACATGCCAATGCAATATGGGTGAGACTGTAAACATAAGGAATTTGAGATACATATCCTAGTGGAATTGTGACTAGTCATCAACAAAAATTATCAGGCACAGCACATAGGGAGAAGCAAATTCCTGGAGCATTTCCCATAGCTCCCTGGTACAGCAGATGTGCACCAAAGGCCAGATGGGATGGAAGATGCCTTGGTTGATAAGCACAGCATTAGGACTCAGAAGGTAAAAGTTTAATGTCTGGATCTGCCACAGATTGGCTGTTATACGGAGGATAATTCAGGTAGCTATTTCATGTTCTGTTTTCTTCACATGCAAACTTAGGACTGTAATCACTGTGAGTAAAACACACTAGTGGGTCCCATAGGCACAGCGATCCGTGACGCTGTGCGAGGAGTTGGAAGGTCTGTTACATCCATTCTGCTTTTCTCCTTAACCTGGGAGTGCTCTCAGGAACGGTGCTTATACCATATATTTGAGGAAAGCTCTGGAAACTAAGTAGACTTGATTAAAGTCTTCTTAAAACTCATCTTTTCTGCCTTCTCAGTACAGAACAGATGTAGTAAATGATTTTTCCCATTCCCATTCCTGGTGCACAGCAGAAGTTATAATGCCGTATTCATATTTACAGTAAAGCTCAAAAAAAATTCTACAGAAGTTTGCACTTGTAAATCCCCAAAGGTTTGAGTGGGGTATTTTTTTGCAAATTGTCCAATTTATATCGTGAGCTGTGAAAAAGAGAACTCTCCCACGCGCTGCAATGCTCACTCACGCACTGCAGGATTTCGGAGGCATTGCTTCCCTGGAGGATTAATCAGTTGCTCTGGGGAAACTGTAGCACATCTGTCCCTCCATCTCTTCATGACCATTCATGAAAACACCTACTGCATATTTTGCTGCTGCAGGCAACCTCTCTGATCTGTGTTCTGGCAGGAAGATACTTCTCCCCTTCTGGATTAACTTTTTGAGCTTCAGAAATGTAAATGGCCTGAGACACCTAATGAGCTCTCTATGTGTCCAAAATCTAAAGAAAGACCATGACTATCGCTTTGGGCTGCTTCAGACAAAAGGCTTAGTTAAAATAGTTACTGCAGGTTGCTTTTCATTTACTTTATACCAATGCTGACTGTTGAGTTTCCAGTGCACAAGTTTCAGCAATAGGGTGGCAACAGTGAGAACAGAAACTTGCCTGTTGCAGAGGTATGCCAGATATTAAAAAGATATAAATCAGGCTAGCACTATTAATTACCTTGGAACCAGTTTGCAGTAAGTATTTGTTTATATTAAGGTTTTGCTCAGTGAACGTGAAGAATTCAGACTTTCATTAATTGCAAAGTGATTTCTGAGGCTCATGATAATTAGAGTGTTGAAGGAGAAGTACAGACCATTTCACTGAAGGAAAACATACAGGAACAAAAGCGTTGACTCCTGGAAATTGCTTCTGTTTAAAGCTATCAAAAGTCNATTCATACATATGACTATCTTTACATACACAAATAAATATTTAACAATGGTGTTGCTAATATGTACAGAATTATTTACCTTCTTTAAATCCTGAAGGATCATGAGCTTAAAGCTGACGTTTAACTCCTCAGGGAAAACAGATTTTCAGTGGTGCTTACGGGCATGTAAAAGGTACTTTAAAATAATGCCGACAATTTTACAGAAAATATTATTTCTCATGGCAATATTATTTCTTTTGGCAACCGTTTCCTTGAACACACCAGGCTCAGTGTGATTTGAACACTACATGAACATTAGACCTGAAGATTAATTCCAAGACCCTGAGGAATAATCCTCCGTGCTCTTTCTTGCTCCGTCGCTATGCATAAATCCATCTAATTCCCACTCCCCCCTGACCCTCGCTCTCAGAGAAGTGCTGTGGATATTTTCCTTCTTCGCTTCATGCGGGCATCGGGCAGGCATCTTCCTCCCAGCCCAAAGACCTTGTCTGACATTCAAGCACCTTGGCTGTAAGCTGAGCTGCCGCCCTCCTTCGCTCGTCACTGGTGGCTGACTCCGACGGCTCCTCTAAGAGTATTACAAAAACCCTACTGAAGATCCAGTTAGCCTTAGGCCCTCATTCAGCCAGTTAGTGAGGCACAGGTTTAATTTTAACTGCGATTGCAGTGAATCGGTTATGCGCTTAAAGTTAATAGGTGTATTATTAAGTTCTGCGAGCATCAGGCTTCAATGAACATGCCCTCACCGGCATGTAATGTTACACTTATAGGGAACGGGACATCGTTTTGAAACTTCAGTATTATTTCTATTCTACACAGTTCCAAATAAACAAACTTTTCCTTCTTTTCGTGGTGTGTTTATAGAAAATCTATCAACTTCTCCCATAGAACCTTTTTAAAAATATCTTAATTTAAATCTCAATATTCCCCTGGAAATTTGTAAGTACTAGTAATTTTGACATGAAATTAAGAGCATAAATAAAAAATACCTTAACCATGCTATCATTTTTGCACAAAACTTATTTCCATTGGGAGGCCATTTTTTAATATAAGAAAGTAATTTTCTGCATAACATTTACCTACAGTATCCAGGCAGCTTTCTCCATCTCATTGACAGGATGCTCAAAAAAGCCAGTGTTCTGCAGAGCAGAAAGTGAGGCGCAGCTATTCCAGATGCCATCAAATCCCTTGCAGAAGAAAATGAAATACTTATTCAAGATCAGAGACCACAATACTGAAGCCAGTAGACCTTTGTCATTCTTATCAGCTGGCACTGTAAAGTATTTGCTGCTAGGAAGGATTTGCATCTTTCCCTATTCTTTAGGCTGCATTGTATGTCCAGGGCACTTTCTGTCAAAGGAATTTACTATTTCTTCTTTAGTCTGTTGTAGCATCTTAGAAGGCATACAAGTCAGGTATTTTTCTGTTATATCTGGGATATTAAGAACTGTAGCATTAAGGAAGAGAACACATAAAGATTCACTAGGATTGTCCAAAATGAACTCTGGTCTTCTCTGCTGCTTTTTGCCTCGACTGTTTTTGCCCTGTTCCTTCCCCTCAGTTCCCTCCCATTCCCATTGTTGCTATCCTTATGGCACAGTAAGTATTTCAGAAGATTATTGGCCAGACTAGAAGGTCATCCTTGAACTCTTATAGCCTGTGAAGATTATAGAGAGGGTTTTTTTTTATGCATCAAATTAAAGAGAAAGACTGGCATTTTGATTTAAAAAGAGGCTTCATTTTGGCTGTTCTTCACACCACACTTAAATTCTGTCACATCTATAATTTTCCTCTGCTGAATAAACCACGTGCTGGATGTCAGCTCAGAGTTCAGCTGAATCTAAACTTGACTGTATCCTGAATATTGAGTTTTTAATCTTTTGTCCCCCTCTAAAAGTTGTGCAGTGCCAGCTGTCTGTGTGCTGTGATTGCTGGGTAAGGTCATGGCTCTATGAAATCATTGGGGATTTTGCCACAGGATTTGGTGGGGCTAAGGGTTCACCCAAGCTGTTTTATTGATACCCCTTCTGTTCCGTTCTATCCTAAATACAGTCACTGCAGCTTTTAGATTTAGCTCTCGGATTAAATGCTTTACCTTATTCATCAGATAAAAATAACTAGATGCTTTTTAAGCTATACAGCATAATGCCTTTTAACTGCTTGAAGAACAGCAAAGGACAAAGCAGGGGGGAAATCTAGATTTGCTTATCTATTAAATTTTAATGCTAGGTATCAGGTTTATTATCCAGACAAAATTATGTTATCACTGTAGAACTATATAAAGTATAGGTATTGATTTTCTGAAGCATAGTGTTATGCAGCTATTGCCTGACAAACTTTCTGGGTATATCAACATGCAAAGGTCTAGCCTTTGTCCAACATCAAACTAGCCTTGAAACATCAGATCTAGCACAAAACCGGCTCAGTTTCTGTGTAAGCTACTTTGCTTTGTCCTGTGTTTAGAAACGGAATAAAATTGTCTCGATTTGAGGGCTAAGGCATGCAGACTGCAAAGCCGCTGTCTCATTCTCAGACTGGATGTTATCAGGTGCTCAATCAAAGACAGAAAATCAGCTTAGCCTGCCTGGAGCACGAGGCGCAGCATACCATGTAGCAGGCAAAGCAAGTGTTGAGAAATGCGGCCTTCAGAAAGGCTGCTCAAAAATGTGCCAGAATTGGTGAAAATACAAAGCAGAGAATAGCGAGTCTACACTCAGATTTTGGTTAAAAGAAAAATAAAGACACATTCAAATGCTTTCACTGGAGAGCTGGATGTTGGTCCAGTACCTCTTGGAAAACCTGTTTGAGAAGCAAGAACAGCATCACCTGCAGAGCAGAGGAAAGACCCTCCAGCCGTGCCCGCTGCAATGTGGGCTTTGCCAACATCCCCGCTGTGGGAAGGGGTCCTTCTTGTGGCCTCTGCTTCTGTAGCTCATCCCTATCAGACAAGGCTGGACAGTACCTGAACTGGCTGTTGATTCCCTTGGGAAAAGAAACTTCACTCACCTTCTGTACTCCCCTTTCAAGAGGAGCCTGTGGAGCGCAGAACTAGCTGGTGACGGAGGAGAAAAGATTTCATTCAAGAAGCAAAGGCCGCAGGTGAGTATGTCTTGGACTTCGGTAACTGTCTTTACCATTCCGCATTGTCTTGGGATACCTGCAGCACTGTGGGAAGGAAACATGAGTCTTTCCTCTGTTGTAAACTAACCTATTTGTGTGAGTTTGCTGTTTTTTCTTCTCATTAGGCCTCATTTTAAAGAACAAGTTTTTGGTGTATTTTTTCCCTAGAAGTAGGATCTTTTCCACCAGTCTTCCCTTGGTTTCACATTTCAAGTAGATAATACAGTGGCATTAGCATTTTATCTGGTGACAGAAGAGATATACTAACACACCTACCAGACAAAAGTGCTTGGTGAATAGGCAGACACAAAAAGACATGAAAGATATTAAAGCTGTAAGAAGATTAAAAAAAAAAAAAAAAAAGAGAACAGAAGAATTCACAGCATCATCTGTGCTACCCCACCTTTAGAAAAGCTGTAAAAAACTTTTGCTATGCAAGAAATTGGGTTTTTTCATTAGCTGTGCATATAGTACTGTAATGGCAGAGATGTTGTGATAGTGACTCATGCATAATGCAAATGAAGTGTAGGTATCCAGTATCTCTTATGGCATTCTTTTCCTCAGTATTTCCTAAACATTGACTTTGCCCCTTTTTTTTTTCCATTTCACGTTCTACAAATTGAAGGGTCTTGGATTTTACAGTATGTATACACACTGGGTGTGGAGAAACACACAAATATTAATAACATGAAAACAGCACACACAAATATCTAGCTGGTTTATCAGTTTGTGCACTCAGTGTCTCAATTTGACACTTATGGGTATCAACTATGGATTACTAGACTCTATTTTTAGCTTCTTAGAAAGATGGAATGAGCTTAGAGGCAGAAGAAATGACCTTTCAACTCTTGTCAGAAAAAATGTTCTGTAAAATAACCATTTGTCATACAATCTCAAAAAAAGCTGTCACTTTGTTCTGCATTCTTATGCTATGGTCTTCAATCCGCTCTGCTAGCACCTATTTGGATAAATATTGCAGCTGTAAGAGGCTGTGAGGTCCAGGTTTTGGGTTAGGGTCAAGTCCTATCCTACAAGATGGTTGTGACCTTTTCTCCATCTGCTTAGTGCTTTTTTCTCCAAAGATCTTTCAATATTTGCCATCATTCCTCATTGTCAGGTTCTCATATTGGCCGTGAGAGCACTCAGAAGCACATGTGAGACTGATGCTAATCTGTCACAACAGTCGTGGCCATTGTGAAAGTCCTCCAGTCCTCCCCTTCTCTGATAACACTTTCTATTCCCACCTCCCCACACACATATCCTGTATGTATTTATCACTGTTTTTATTCTTGTGGGTGTGTATGTAGCCAATTGCAAAAATGTAGTTGACATTTTGGCCTCAAAGAGAGCTGGTTTGTGGCCATTCCTCTTTCTCTGTGCCGAAGAGATGTGAGGAAGTAGCTGAGAAAATTTGGTTTTCTGCTTTCACTTCTTATATGCTTAAGGTCAGTGGGTTTGGCACTTCTAAGGAGTAGAATTATTACTAATGAACCTCACAGAGAGCAGGGAGAGGTGCACTTTATGAAACTGAGATGGAGGTAATGAAGGCCTTTGAAGATTAAGATGAAGGCCCTGAGTACAATAACCACCCAACAAAAAAAGCTCCATTTCCTCTGGGTACGTGTTGGAAGGCTCATCCAAGTCACTGGGAGTTGCTTCAAAGTTTTATAGTGATAACAATCCGATTTGCATGAGCCCTTCACATTTGTAACCAAAAAATAGATAATCTAGCCCTGTTGTAGTTGTTATTATGAGTGCTCTCTAGGAAATCAGACTAAAAATATCAGCAGATAACATCACAGTGCTAGAAGATAAAGTCTCCATTCAAAACACATTAAAATCAAAGTTGATTTTCATCAGTCCTGGTGGATATTTGGGGTTAATTCTGTATCACTGAGATGTTCTTGCTGACTTAGCTATGGAGGGGCAAGAGTCACAGATAGCACAGGAAGAGAAACATACAAGTACCTGTAGAACAGGTTAGTGGTCTCTACCAAGAGATTTCTATACTCTCTACTTACAACTGTGTCAATGGAGAGTTAACTGTTGCATTGAAGTCCTACCTGTGATATGCTCTGTTTGCAAGGAGTCAGGACTTGCTGACTGAATAAATACAATGCCAGTGCTTTAATGGGTTTGGCCTATATTGAAATTAGAGTGCAATTATGGTGCCTAGCTCACTTAACTCTAGGAACACTGAGGTCTGAAAAGAGGCTCAGAAACAAATTCAGCTGAGACTAATGTTTCAAGTATTTCATCACTGAGTGATTAACAGTTTCATGGCTACAAAAGAATATTTCACAGCCTGACAATACCAGGATTTGGTATTACAGCATTACGGAAAACTTTTCTTTGCTGACCAGCACTGTGGCACAAAATTTCTCATGTTAGTGTAATCACAACAGAGACTAAGTCCTGGGAAAGTGGTTTGTTTGATTGTTGTTCCAGGCTTTATTGTTTGTTCTGTCTAATAATCTATGACTCTATTCAGTAATGATTTGTTTCAATTTGGTGGAATCCCTGTAAACAAATTTCAGCTTAATTTCATAACTGGAATTTAGTAAGCAACAAAGAAAAGCCTTTTATGGTTTTTTTTCCTAGTGATACTCTGAACGGTACCATTTGGTGCTCTGAGTACAGTAGCAAAATCCAGAAAACAGGATCCAGTCACCATAATATCTTGCCAGCAGCCAGATTTGTGTTTTGCTGATGAACTCGAGGCAAGCTGCTTCACTGGAGAGTATTTCCTAAGGGCTTCAGCTGATTGATTAGTTTTAGATAATTCTTAGCTTGAACAAATACTTTCTACACTTGAATTGGAACAGCTGGAAGTTCATCCAAACTCCCAAGTACCTTCCTCATCCCATGCTGGGGCAAGTCTAGTGACCTGCAGCTCCTTCCGGGCTCTTTCTTGATCTCAAACTCTGTCTTGGGGGAAAATGAAACACTAGCTGCTATTTATGCTAAGTAATTAGCAACTAGGTAATAACCAGCTGGAAATTCACCATCTGTTTCATTGTTGGTGATGGAAAATGGCGTGTGTTACTTCAGTAGAAGATTTTCATTTTTTTCCTGGAGAACTGTAGAATGTCCCTAACATCCAAGTGTTTAGTGTCTTCCATTTTTTTCCAGTTCACAAACAGGCAATTATCACAGATTCTTGGATCCAGATGAAAGGAAACTCTGTCTTTAATTTCCTCCACTGCAGCTGTCTTGTGCTGAAGGCATCTGCCGTACCTAATGGATGAGTTCTTGCTCTGGGAGCACTATCAGTTTAGCGCAAACCCCACTGAAGTTTCTGCCAAACGTTGCAGAGATCACACTTACTGATCTTTAAAGTTTGACAGCCTGCCCCTTTCTGCTCCACTTCATCTCTCCTTAGCCTTTTGTGTGAAAGCCAGGAGATTCACAGGCTTTGTGGAGCTAGGGTAGAGTTCACCATGGTTGCTGACAGCTGCAC
Organism: Rynchops niger; assembly: GCA_013400035.1. Classification (NCBI taxonomy): domain Eukaryota; kingdom Metazoa; phylum Chordata; class Aves; order Charadriiformes; family Laridae; genus Rynchops; species Rynchops niger. The sequence continues at coordinate 646,589 of VXBH01007447.1, forward strand.
TTTGAGATTCAGATACCGGTATATTAAAAGAAAGCATTCCCGTTCTGCACACCGGTATCCTACCAAGAAGGGCAAAAGCCCAGTGGCTACGGATAAATCAGAATAGAACCCCATTTTATACAGGCCACCAAGAGTCAGCTGTTCTTCGACTGAGCTGAGAGAGGTGTTTTTTCTCCCCCATCGAATACGGGCTGAGTGTAGTACTAGTTCCTCTGCTAAACTGGATAGACACTCAGTTTTCTGATGTGCAAAGTGGTGGTAGAAAGCAGTAGAAAATTTTTCTCAGCAGTGAGTTGCAGGCTGTCCACTTGTACAGGGTGGACCAAGGTGGCTCAGGATCCCATGTGGCACTTCTGTGTGCCTGGATTTAGAGGAGGGGTTTTTGCCCCCTGGCCCTGATGCCATTCCAACAAGAGCTAGGGTTATGACAGCACATTCATATTTCAGAACATCAGCCTGAAAGTAGCATCCTCTAAATGTGTGTTACGGAATCACGGAATTTCTCAGAGTTGGAAGGGATCTCTAGAGATCCTCTAGTCCAGCTCCCCTGCTAAAGCAGGACTGCCTAGAGCACATCACTCAGGACTGCATCCAGGCGGGTCTTGAAAGCCTCCAGAGAAGTGGACTCCACAACCTCCCTGGGCAGCCTGTTCCTGGAGATCTGACTGATGTATTTGCTGTGACGGTTACTCTGTGCTTTGTTATAGACTGACACTAGAAAACAATGGTCATAATTGCTAATTTTTTTCTGAAATCTAGGCAAGAAGTTGTAAATGTATGACAAATGTGCTGCAAGGTAACTCAAGAAATGCAAGTAAAAATAAAAAATCCAGTGGTTCAAAATGTAACTGTAGGGAAAATTGTAATAAATCAGACATTACCTGTGAAACCTTGGTGGGAATTATTTTCCTGCAGATCCCATTCTCTAATCCCAGGAAAAGGGCAGGGAAGATACTAGGATTTCCCCCATGAAAAAGAAAAAAAAAAAATAAAGCAAAAAATGCAAACAGTTAACTAAGATGAGATTTAATAGTCTTGAATGACCACCATGCTACACAGACCATGTCAAAAGAAAGACATCAGCCTTCCTTGGAGGATCAGGCACACTACTAGCTCTACAATGGGGGAAAGTTGCACAGACTCCTCGAAGACTGTCTTTTGGCACTCGCTCTGGGGTTTTAAATGCATAAAACCAGCAGGGCTAATAGTGAAACTAATGAGACTTAAGACTCATACTGTTCACAATGCAAAAAGGCCCAAAGCACAGTCAGTAATGGGAAGCTGAAACAAACTCACCATAGGGCCAAATTGCACATTTTTCATAGGGAGAGTAATGTAATTAAAGTCACTCACATGCAGGACATCATTCTTATGCCATTTTTACACTCAGGCTAGAGGTCCACATATTCCACCACCAATAGAAATGGTGATATGCAAGACCAATGCTCACATTTGTCTTGTGTTATGAAAACAGATTAGACGATACCTGCTAAGATTCATTTTTACAGACAGAAGACTATGATCTGTATTTATCAGACTATAGGATTTCAGAAAAGGTAATTTTCCAGGAACGTGGATAAAGAGAATTATATTGGTGTAAAAGAAGATGGAATTCAGCTTGCCATTTCTGGACATTCTGCAAAGCTTAGCGCCACAGAAATATACTCTCATACTGTATCTCTTAATGTTTGTACTTCATGGATGGATGGATATATATATGTATGTATGTATATATATACACATATATATGTATGTACACATACATGCATGTATGTAAGTGTGTGTGCTTAGGGAAAGGCTGAGAGATGTTTCCTGAGCCAAAGAAAAGTTGTAAAAATTGTGTTACATACATAAACCGATGGCAAAAGCATTCATTACGTGAGTCATATTTTGTACAGTTAGTGCTTAGAAAGCCAGCACTGTTTTGGCTTCTTTTCTTGTTCTGGGGATGGATCAGATTTCTACTTGACATAGCATTACACTTCCAGTGACTTACTTTGACAGGGATGTGGCATGAGCAATTCAGTTGCTATCTGATGGAAGAGGGCATGGAGCTGTGTAGGCCCTATTTTTAATGCTTTTGGGGCTAGGCTGGAGTAAAGAAGGACGCTCATCCACACACTGCCTTAATGACTCATCATTATAAACAAGATTTGAAAGATATTGAAAGTCTCATGAAGCATCTGTAGGAAGCTGACAGCGTAAGGAGAGAGTTTCACCCATGTAACTGTTAGAACCACAGATCTAAGCCAACCTCGTGCTCAAAGCAGGACTAAATCTGACGTTAGACTATGTTGTTCAGAGCTGTGCCCAGTCATGACTTGAAAAATCTCCAAGAGTGGAGGGTCCACAGCCTCTTTGAACAACCTATTCCAGTGCTTCAGAACACTCATAGGGATTTCTTTTTTCTTTACAGTCAACCAGAATTTCTCATGCTGTAGCCTGAGACCATTGCCTGCCCTCCTTGCCCTGTGCACCTCTTTTCTCTAACTCCCCATTAGTCACTGAAGACAACTAGATCTCCCCTTAGCATCTTTTTCTCCATATTGAACAAATCCGGGTCTCTTAACTTCTCCTTGTATGCATTTGTGCCGGTCATCTAATCTTAGTGGATCTCGGCTAACTCTCTGCAGTTTGTACATCTCTCTCTTGTACTGGGAGCCCAAAACTTTACACAGTTTTCCCAGTTTAACCTCGCTAGTGCTGAACCACTAAAATTTAATCAACCACACAGATGATGTAAAGGCAGAGTCAATTGCCATGCGAATCCAATATCGGGTTGAAGGTGTAAGAGCTGCTAGCAGTTTCCAGTAGTGAGGCAGCATGATAAGTTTCTGAGAATCTAGTTAAGTAAGAAGTCTGAATTCGCACGAGAGGTCAACATCCAAATAATATAAAAGACAAATTTTTGTAACAGAAACTCTTGTTTCTCTATTGACAGCATGTGCTAAGCTATTTTTTGTTCCTTGCAAGACAACTATTTCATACCTTTGTGATTTTGAACAAAGTGCTATTTAAAATTTAGATGTCAGCTTGACTGGAAAAAAATGATCCAGAAGTTACTAAAAGGAAAAAGCTGTGATGGATTATTTTTTTTTCAGTCTTGACTACAATTATGATTCTCTTTTTAAAGTCTCTATAACTTGCAAAAGGCACACAGGGGGCACGTAGATGATTTCAAGAGAGGAACTCAAATTTTATGCAGCAACATCTATTTTTCAGTGTAACTCCCTAGACAATTATTAAGGTATGAGCAATTGCATGTTGTAAACCTCCCTGATGTACTTCTAGTCTCTTTCAGTCACTGGCATAATAGGTACTATTATGACATGGAAATATGCCAGTGCACTCACCCTTGATAAGCACGTGGTCAGTTGACCTACAATAAAATGTCTATGCAAAGTGAAGATTTACCTTTTCAAGTAGTGATCCTTTCTCAAATATAGGCGCAAATGTTGATAAAATCTTTACAAAAATAACTGTCTTCCATAACTTTAAAAGGACAAGTCAACCATTTAATTGGGGGAAAAAAAAGTTATTCCAACACCTACTCAGCGTGCCACTCTTATCCAGTTCTGAGTAAGGTAATGCTGACATTGATTTTGATTTGACTGTTCCATAGGACACTTGCCACTAAGCCTGGCTTAAAACATACACATGTTCTGCAGTGCTGCTTTGGAATATTGCGCAGTGCAGTACGAACACAAAACTGAGCTCCTTACTTATGAACACAGCTGCAATCTCCATGCTCTCCAGAGAGAATAAGTCAAACCAAGGGAGAAAGATAAGTGATAGGACTGCAGCACCTCTTTGAGGTTTGTTTTTTCCTGCCCTGTTCCAGAAGATTATTGTCACAGGAAATGGAGCAGTCTCTGCAGTCAGTAAGATATGGAGACACCATTATGACTGGCTTGTAAAGGGAAGAACTCTTGATATACAGAGGTCAGCCATAGCCAAACCCTTCTAACCTTATTTTTGTAATAGTCCTAAATAGAAGGGCATTTCAGTCAGCGATACTGTCCCCTCTCTGTCACAATAAAAAATGAAGTAAACATGAGAAAGAAATAATCCTTGGCGTGTTTGCAATATATTTTGGAAGGTCCTATAAGGTTAAGAACATTATCTGGAAAGCCAGCTGCCCTCCTTACTCCTCCCTGTTCTCGGTAAGTCCCTTAGTCAAATGGAAGACTGGTTGAACCTCGTTTCACTGACGTTTTGAATTTTATCTGCTGGTTCTTATCTCTACTGCCACGCAAAATATGTACATGAGAACCCTAATTTCTGCACGTTAGCAGCAAAAAGATTAAAAGAAGAAGCACGTCTTTCATTCAGCTGTTCTCTACAAGCAGAAGACCTGAATGCTAATGAATGGGTACAGTCCAGAATATCAGAAAAGAATATCAATACAGCACATGCACCTTCTTTCAACAGACTTAAAGACCTTGCTGCTGCTGCATCTTTCCCAGCGTACAGGGTGCAGGATGTCTTCTCTATCAGTTAATATTACATGTCCAGTAACAGGTTGCTGCTCTTATTACTGCTGCTGTGTCTTACAGCCCAAGTAATGAGTGCAGTTGTACCATGGTGGGCTCTTCATACAGACAGGGAATTGTCTGCCTCAGAGAACTTCCACTCTGTACCAAACAAACTGGTTAACGAAGGCCAGCGGGTAAACAATACAGAAGGAAGTAGAAGACTCCTATGAAAGGCTGGATGAAGCTGGCTCTCCTTGCAGGGTCATGACCCCGCTGGAAAGATGTCCTCCTCTCCCCTGCTTCAACCTACATTTTATGACCAAACGGTGAATTCAGGAAGGGGCTCCTCAATGCCAAAGGGCATCTGGAGCTCACAGTGAAAAAGAGCTCAAATCTCTCGGTTCAGCAGGCACGCCGCCATGGCCTCTTCCCTCACAGCCACAGGCTGTCAGCAAGCCCACGCACTCATCGGTGGTGGGGTGATTCCAATTGTTTGTGGAGCTCAGCTTTGGCCACAAGAGCAAACAGAAGCCGACGCGTTTGGTATACCCCTCTTGCTTGTACCTGATGTGTCTGACTTTTCTTTCTATCAGCTTTTTTATATCAGCTGAATAATAAAATTAATAGGATAATTAATTTTTCCTTTAATAATGAATGCAAGTAATATAAGCACATGGTCATGTTTTTACCTAATGTTAATTGTTAAGCATTTAGGATCATTATCCCCTTTGCTTACTTGACACAGCAGCACAATTTGATACTCTTACAGGCACGAAATAATCTAGATTCATGGAAAAATAGAAAGGTTATTCAGAACACATACACTGGGATCAGTGAAACTTGCAGCTGAACAGGAAATGTAATGTCTAATTTCTGATGTGTAACATGAGGCATAACATTATGTTAAGGACTGTAACAGCCCATTACAGTCAGTGCATGACAGGACTTCAAATGTTATGCTTTAAGCAAGAAAGCCGTAATTTCCAAAGCTTTTCAAATGATCCAAAGCTTAAAACTACCTGAGGTCCCAGAAATGTGGGATTTTATGAAGCATCCGTGGAAGAAGGCATTTTCTGTTTCGCAATGGCATTGATAAAGCCACTAGCCTGACAGATATAAGCATTACCACTATTCTTAACAATACTACACATAACATCATACAGGCTACAAAATACTCAACGACATGTTAAAAACAAAAGCCTCTTTATGCTGACAAGCCTACAATTGAAAGGGCCAAGTGGGATAAGTTCAGTATTTCACTACTGAGAGAAATAATGGCGCATATAGCATTATTGACAACTGCAATGTTTTGGGAAAGGATTTGGCATTACAAAACATTTAAAGACCATATTGTATTTAGTGGAAGTGCTTCTTCTATACTGGCAGATATTGTGTTTCTTTTAGAGACAGGCAAATATTTAGAGACTGTCTGTTATTTGGAGGGAGGATATCCCCTTAACCAGATATCCCAGTATTTACAAGCAAAAATATTACGAAAATGTAATTTCTGTGGGAAATGTTGCTGCTCCAATGTCATTATTAAAATCTTCACTGTTAAAAGGGCAGTCAGACACAGGTTTTTGGTTGCAGCTTGTTGTAAAGGTTTGGTTGCATAAATTGCTTGCAGCTTTTGTTACCGATATCACTGCCATTAAAATCTGATGCAGTCCCACCTCTTTAGAAATGTGCATTTTAAAAATTCTAGTGAATTTTACCAACATGGAAGAATTAATATTTTACCCTGTTATGTCTGCAGTCACCTCTCAGTTACGGTATCAGATTTTCTCCTGGTAGTTAAGAAATTTTGTTGGCAAGTTTAGAGGCACAGTGGAAGTGATGGGAATCATCATGTTAATGAAACTCAGGTTTAATAATTAAATCCTGGTAACCAGAGGGGAAGGTATGATTTTTCAAAATTCCTTCAAGGCCTGTAGTTATGTATTTGCTGTGCAGTTTAAACCTATTACAAATCCTCTGAAGTTAATTTTTCAAAGTTTTTACTCTACATTGCATAACAACTTGTGCACCATGACGTACAGGTCTATGTACTATCCTCACGTTCGTGGTAGCACGGAACATACTGACGTTCAACGGGGCTTCTACATGTTTCTCACTCACACTGCAACAAGTTACTGCTGTCTTATGCTGAAACCTTTGGTTTGGCATACTGCACTTAATGGCAAATTGCCTGGCAGCTGTGAGATGCTATTTCTTTACATTTCAAGTCAAGTAGCACTTATCCGTGCAAAAGGGCAGTGCTGGTAGTATTGAACAGAGGAAAAAAGAGAGGAGTCATTTGTTAATTCTACAAGCTTTTTCTGTAACTAAATGAATTATTCTCTGTGAACGAGTTCATAACTCTGAGTACATGAGGTCCTACATTATATAATGGCATATTATCCATTCTGTTGGATCAATAACACTGGACAGTGGGTGGTCTATCATGTGGTTTATTCCTTCTTTTGGTCAGGTCAGTTAGTTTGGCAACCATTTGAATTATATTTAAATAAAGCAAATTTAACAATAACCATTTTTCCTAATTCTTTTTACCATTAGCAGAAATATTTCATTTGCTAGAAAAGCTTCTTAGTTGGGAAAAAGCCATTATTCTTTAACTGTCTTTCTGCCCTTGTTGCTCAGTAGGCTCGAGTTTGTGACTTCGTGAATGTTGCGTAATTACAGAGGATCATTAATACCTTCAGCTGCATTATTGTAGTTGTTCGTACATTAGGCAGTTTTCATTTGCAGACCCTGGTGTAGAGGACTGGAGCTTAAGAACAGGGTTGTAACAAAGCATATGTTATGTATAACATATAAATGTAAATGTCTCCTTCCTCCTCCACTCAGCTCTACGTGTGAATCCAGTGCAAAATAACAATAGCTCCACTCTGACTTGGATGCAAGCTCAGGGAAAAATATATAAAAAAATGTTCTAAATTTGCAAGCCTTGCTCATATCAGTGGGAGAATTAAGTAAGAGAGCAAGTGTTTTTGAAAATGCCAGGGGAAAGTTAAATTACAGAGGGATTTAAGGTATTGGACTTAATAATTCTGTTAGAAGGAATGACCTGCTTTGAACCTCAGGATGGAGTGTGTGCACGTGTGTGCATATGCTACATCTAGTGTGGGCTAGCGAGATATAAAGCATATTTAACATCTTATGTCACTATATTTACATTTTTTGCAAGACTATTGCTCATCTGTTCCTTCTGACGGGTTAGGTTACCTCTGTGCCACTGCACATGTATGATAACGCAGTCTACTGGGGCTAGTCTGTATAATTTTATCACACTGACGCCAAAAAACCTATCCTGCCCTAACACACAAACATTTTATTTATAGGCCAGCAGGAGAGAAGCTTTCCCATTCCTTATCTTTTATAACAGTCCACATAATGTGACACCAGGCAGCGGACAAAATTAAGTTAATTTCAGCTCCACGGATAACCTGGGGTATTACCGCTTAAATATAAAAGCAGAGCAGACACAAAGAGTGGGACATTGTAAGAGGGGAACAAACTGTCCTGCTAACACCTCTAAAACATCTGTCTGTCTCTTGAGACAGAATAAGTTACGGCTTTGGTTACTGCTATTTCATCAGGCAGGAGCGTGCAGTACAAATGACCTGAAACATGCAGGGGGTCACACATCCTTACAAAAATATACGGTGTCCTTGGAGTGAGGGAAAGGAAAAGTATCAGGCTCATAATTTCCACGTTTCTACATCTGCTTCATCTAAGCAGCCAAAGTAGATGAGCCAAATAGCTAGAAATCCATTTCAATTCTACACTTTAGTTATGCTACCAAAATGTATAGACTCATTTCCGCCGCCATGGAGCACTGACAGCTGGTACCAAAGAGAAGGGTTTTTGGCCTGTAGTCCTCCTCACTCCTGTTTCGCAGAGAAAACCCAGAATTGCCACCATATTGCCCCAAAACTGGGCATCTGCTGAGAAGAGGAGGTCAAGATGCTACTCTAATACCTGCTCTAATCCTTGTTGAAGCAACATAAAAAGCCCTATTGACTTCACTTGATTTTTGACTCAGACCCTCTTGCAGACAGCCCATCGTAAAAGTCTTGAGACTGTTTAGTGGTTTTTTGCCGGATGAACCACTCTGGTGTTTCCTGTGTACACCTGTAGACCTGTCTGCATGAAAAGGGGTGGTCTGAGCCTCCAAGATGTAGCACCTTATAATTCCTATCTTTGTCCCAGAGGCAACACTTAATCTTGGGGTAGCGGAGACCTCACACAGGTTGTGCTCTCCTATACTAGACATGGGACTATATCCTAAAAATAATATTAAAAAAAGAACCCAAAACAAAACCAAAATCAACTCAGAAGCAAGTAAAAATATAATTAAGAACTGGCATATTCTTGCCGTGTTTCAACATGAAATAGCATAGGTTTTGGTTTGGATAAAGCATCCATGTCAGAGTGTTAGCTAAATCATGTTCTTGCCTGCTTAAATGAAAGAAAAAAAAAAATCCTTTTTTAAAGGCTTTTGACTTTGTTTTTTTGGAAGGTGGTATAATGTTGCCTAAATCAATGTTCTGTCTCCATGCATAGCCGTTGCACACACTTTACGGAGATTCAGCATTAATGTTTCTAGAAGCTTTAAGAGACTGTCTCAGGAGTTTAGAAATGACAGATAAAAGGAAAGTTTTCAAGGCTGTTTACTGTTTTTCAGGACTCAATTCTTTTACGCCATGCGTTTTTTACTTATCAAAAACATACTTGACATTGCCACAGAAGAAGTGATGACTGAGAACTATATTTTGCCGTTCAGGTTTAGTGGATATTCATAGTTTGTAAGTCATCACTGTGAGTTCAGATGCATATTTGCTCTCCCACCACCTTGCATCACTGGTATTTTATTGGGGATCTTTGTGAAAGTGCTCAGGCTCAGAGATAGCATCTCATTCCTGGAGAATTTGTTTCCTATAGTCTCAGACTGTAAGGTCACCTTGGGCTATAGGGTCACACAGTGGTTGTGCAGATCACAGTGTACAGCAGCAGCAGCCGCTCCTGTAGGGTAAAATATGTATTCCAGCAAACAAAAAATGCCAGTAACTGGTGTATGTGATGAGCACCAACTCACGTGCAAATGGATGTAGCAGATAAAGGACCTAGAGGAGATGCCCGAAGAAGAACCACCAAGCAGACAAGCATGCACAGGAAAGAGTGAAATTGTCTTTCGTATACCTGTCAATAATGGTATGCACTCCATGGAATAAAATATCCTGGGAAGTGATAAAACACACGGTTTAATGTTGTTGCTAAAGCAAACAAGTTACTCTGAGAAATGAGTGTTTCTCATTCATACTTTAAAAGTTTCTCTTTTAAATGGATAATGAACAGACAAGACTAATTTGCTGAGCTCTTACATAACACTGCAATATTTTAATTTGCATGTTTTCTGCCTTTACAGTATCAAAAGTGCTACCCATTTTTGCATGTATTTTTTCTTGAGTGGTTTATTACTCAACACTACAAATGAGTCATTTCTTTTCAGACTATGTTACAGAAGACAGTGAGGAACAAAAGATAACATTTCCATGAGAAGGGGACCAAGAGAAGGTGTTCTGCCCAGCAAAGGAGCTGCTGTTTCTTCACCTAAAATCTCATCGTAGGCATTAAAATGTCACCATAAAGGGTCTCTAAGCCTTTCACTAGCAGAATGAGCAGTGTGCCCAACAAATCCGTGAATTGCTCCCTGGCTGTAACAGGCAGAGAAGAGGTATACCTAGAAAGTGAGATGTCTCCGGCAATGCATTACTAGACTGAGATCACTTTCCTACAGGAAGATGAACTGTACCGATATGTTCTTCTGCCACACACTTCAAACCCGGTCCTACAGCAGCTTGTGTTTGTGAGGTGTTAAGAACTGCAGTGCATAGTCCAAAAAATCACAGTGTTAAATACAAACACGGATATAACTGCTGTGAGGTCTGCACAGCTCAAGGCAGACCTTAAAAGCCAGCCTAGATAGCTCGGGCCTGCTGGGCTGTCAAGCCTAGCACAGGAGCACTGTCTTCAGGATGAAGACCTTTGCAGAAAGCCCGATGCGCTGGTGACCCAGGCAGTTATGGCTATCTGTGAGCTTAAAGCCAGCCTGGACAACTGCAGTTTGCATTCCCCGGATATGCCAAGACAAAGTTCAATGCAATGATCCCATCCTTGGAAGTTTTTAAGGCCAGGCTGGATGGGGCTCTGAGCAACCTGATCTAGTGGGAGATGTCCCTGCCCACGGCAGGGGGGTTGGACTAGATGATGTTTAAGGTCCCTTCCAGCCCTAACAATTCTATGATTCTATGATAAACTAGGCCTGCAGTCCCAGTAATTCAACGGTGTGGCACACACAACAAAAAACACCACAACTTCATAATCATGTATAACAAGGTACAGTATTTGATGTCTTAACAGATTAGCAGCTCCTACTGCTTGTTCTCTGCTTGCTGTTGGAGTCTTGTCTGATCTAATTGGTATTTGCAATAGCAACAACAGAATCGGAATTTGAACTCCAGGGATCTGTGTTAATAAAACAGGATTAAGATCTTTATGGACCTCAGTCAAAAGCTGGGGATTACAACTTCGTATATAAACAGCATGCACAGATGAACTGTTCAAAAGGAAAATTTCTGTTGGTAATTCCTTTTAGCAATGGAAAAAAAGAGAAGAAAATTGCGTGACATACATGTCAAGGTGTCTGCAAGCAGAATGTTTCGCTCAGGCGCTACCAGCCAAGTTATGTAGATGCTTCATTAAAAACGTAGGAAAAGAAATATAAATATTTTGTACCTGAAACCACAGCTAATGTTACAGGGTTTAACTGCCAGAGTTTATCAACTAGACTTTCTCCTCAGGGGTGGGCGCTCCCAGGGGATGAGCCCCAGCCCCCTGCTCAACACACAGGCTCTAAGGTTCAGTGGGCAGGACACGAGTCGCCCCTTTCCCCACACCATGCTACCAACGATAAGCTGTTTGAGGTCACTTAGCTAAATTATGTACCCTCTTGCGTACAGGAAAAGAAAGGGAACTGATGCCCAGTTCAGAAACATCAAATCCAGGTGAAAGCAGTGGGAGTTCAGTGGGAGTTTTGAAGAGTCTCCTTTGAGGTGAAAAGGGTATTTAGCCAGAATTGTATGCCTGTGGGCTGAAAAGGGGTTCAGAAAGATCCTCGACAGCTCTCAACATGCCTAAACTCAGCAGCGTTAATCTTTTGGCCTGCATTGTGCCTCGCTGACTTCTGCAAAGGCAAATAATGTGCTTTCTGCTGACCCCCTGCAACACCAGACCCGTGCTGGGGTTCAGGGTTTCTCTCTGGATCTTGTTCTGTGTAATTTGTCTTTGGTAATGCAGATAAAGCAGGAAACAGTATCCAGAAATATAGCAGCTAGTGATTTAGGGATTCTCCAATTTGAGGCATGAAATTCAGTGATCAGTGATCACAGGCTGAGTATTTATCATCAAGAATTGCTTTTGAGAACTTGACTCTCTCTTTTTTTTTCCTCTCTTTATGACTCATGCTCAGTCCTGTCTTCCTTTGGTAATATTAAAAAAAAAACCAACACAGATCACCATGAAAAAATCTGAAATGATCCTAAAGGATATTCTTTTTATAGCTTCTCACTGTTAATACACATTGTAGCAGATAAAGCTTTCACTTGCCAGCATGCTCCAAACTAAGCGTACAAAAAATCGCCCCTGTCTTGATGTTAATTTCTAAAAATTAACTGAAATCACTTGTGCTCACATTAAGACAAGAGAGAGACATGAGTTTCTCTGATGCTCTCTGCCCAGAAGAACAGTGAAAGTTTGTCTGAACACAGAGCTCCGTGTCTCTGAGCAGCTCAATGGGTCAGAGGAAGGCACAAAGTAACTATTCTAAAAATAGTATTTATGTGTTCCTAAAAAAAAAAAAAAAAAAAAAAACCAAAACCAAGATGGCCTTTTCTACCAGCATTGAAAAAATATGTGGGAAAGAACTAATTTTTCCCTTGATCCTCATTAAATGCCGTTAGTGGTTGCTGCACTTACAGAAAAAGGTTTCTTCTCCGTATAAGGAGAATTTGTGTGTGGGAAGCAGCGATAAAGCCCGAGGTGCTTCTTTCTGAGTGCTTTTGCAAGTAGCTGAGTGGGGCTCAAAAATGCCCCTTTAAACTCTTTTGGCTTTGAAGAATCAACAGGAGAATCTTGAAATCAGAAAACAAAGTATTTACAGCTACTGGGGCGAATCTTTTTGAATGAGGGATTGGAAGCACATGACCACATGGAATTTTCAATTGCATTAAAAATACGATATTTATGTAACTGTCCTTCCTGTCATTTTTTCGGATCTCCAGCATTGTTTCAGAGAAAGAGTCCTGCACAATGCGGAGTAACCCATCACAGGACCCTGTTCCCATAGATCTGAAAATTCTTAATCTTCACCTAAACAAATATTCCCTTAAATAAAATAGAATAATAATCTCAGTGGCATGTGCTGAGTGTTTTCAGTCACTTGGAAGAGTAAACAGGGCCCCCCTGCCTGTTCCTGCTTCCTTTGACTCCTGCTTCCTTTCCCATGTGCTTTATTTCTCTAACTGTTTGACCCATGCCTGGGCCTTGTAGGTTCCATCTTCCCTTCTCAGCTCTCACAGCACCGCGGCACTGCGCAGCTAATGAGCCACGGAAACGAGCTTTGCCACCTTTATTGGGAAACTTTTCCACTCTATGGGAAATGATTCCATGTGGGTGTCAGAGAGGCACTGGACCCTCTCTATACAACAGCACATTGTTGCTCTTATCTTGACCTTTCTGCCTCTTCTTTAATTCCCTACATTTTTTTCTGAACTACTGGATTATTGGATAGTTTTACTGCTTGCTACAGAATATGCCTGAATTAAGATTTGGGGTTTTTAACTGATGTATTCCGGGGAAAGAAATGTTTATTTTGGTCAGGATGTAAGATAGTCTAAAAGAAAAATGTCCCTTTTGATTCACACACCTCAAGATCCTAAATCCAGACATCACATCTGAAAGCAATTTTTCAAGAAGGAACCGATTTAGAAGATGGGAGTTCAGAAAATTCTTCTCAGCTTGATTGCTGCTTAGATAATGTGTAAAGTAAGTATGTGAGAGGACAACACAATGCCACACTTAGAGGAATTGTTCTACTTTGATGCTATATCCAGCTGGCACCTGTTTTGGTGTCACTGATGTCACATCAGAATATCAGCTATGTTTATCTTTTCCCTTCTCCCATTTGTTTACCAAAACAGTATGATGTTCAGTGGTTGCTACCCTACTTTGAATAAATTCTCACTATTGCATACATCTGCCAGGGGTTTATGGTGAATGAAGTTGAACGTTAAATGAATGTTAAATATTGAATGGGGAGTATTAAACAGGTGAATATTAAACAGGTGAATATTAAAGAGTTGAAGAACGATGCATGAAGAAATGTCTTTTTGATGATAACTAATCATAACAAAATGGCAAAAATCACAAATGTCATTGACTTCTTTGCATTGAATACATATTATTAAAAGGGTTTTCAGTAATGAAAAAGCCTTTTTGCAATATTTTGTGACTTTAAACATGTACAGGCCATGATACCAACTACTCTGAGACATAGCATAGTTTACAAACTCTGCCCTACCTCATACAACAAACTGTTTAAGGAGAACACACTGATTTTTGCTCTGAGTTTATTTACTGGGGCAGAAAGCCTACTGGTTGAAGCCACACTTTAGTAGCTTCTGTTATGGCATTTAACAAATTCTTTTGACTTGTGAACTCCTACATTTTTCTGATCTAGATGAGGATCCACACATCAGTGTTACTACCAGAATTGTTTGCATACCTGCCGTAGCATATGGGAACTTGTTTTTCTTGCTTTTAAAGACCTCCTAAGGAATAGTCCACAGAACTCAGGGATTTCTGGAGAGTAGGCTGAAAATACCTATTCTACAGTATCTTCTTTTGGGAATTCCCTCCTCTTCTGAATGAGATGTACTTCACAAATACAGGGTACGATTATTTCAAGAGTGAAATAGAAATGAACAACTAGAATGGGAAAGACCTAAAAGGTCAAAATGGCAATAAAGCCTACCAAGTTGATCAGAAAGTACGAGGTTACAGCCCTCCACATACAGAATGAATACCTGGACCTGCTGAATTGCAGGATTCACAGCAAAGGCTGAATTTATCTAGCCTAATTATGTCAAGAATAAGAAGAAATTGCTGTGGACAGAGATATCTAGGCTTCCCAGAAACCTGGAGAGACTTGTATTTTATCAGAAAGTCTCTATTTGAGACCAGAACTAATGCTACTTGCTCTTTAGGCATGGGACACTGACTTACATTTATGGAGTACCCGGGATCAGCATGGGACACCATGTTAACATTAACAATGGGTAGAGACTGGGAAATATGAGACTGGGAAATCTTCTTTATAACCAGTAGCTGTAACTCCCTGATTGGTGTCTGTCTAAGCAAAATCCATGGCAAAAGAAAGTCCTATGCAAAAGTTTGTAACTACCTTTGGATCGGACTTTGTCAGCAGAAAAGCAAAGAAAGATCTTTCCTTTGAAAGTTGCAGTTGGCCACATGCAACACCTAAGGACATGATTACCTTCTCATCTGTTGTCATGTCAGCTAATTATTCATGCAAATAAGATCAGGATAAGAAAAGAGGTGCTCAGTTTTGCAATAATAGCGTGCTGCAAAGACAGTTTCACAGGTGAATTGTGGTTAAAGAAGGAAGAGACCCCATGGTGTGCTTCTGTTAAGATCTCAGTGAATGAGATCTTAGTGAGGATGCTTGTCTCTCTCAACAAATAGCTTCTTGTTTTGGTGGTCTGCAAGGAGCTAGTGAAGAGCAATTTAAGGCATGCTTGATGATGCCATAGCTCTTGTTTAATAATACACAGGTGCTTGTTTAGAGGCTGAGGATAACAGAAATGTTTAACTAAGCAAATGAACCTAAGTAACAGTTCTGAAACTAAATGCAAACATTAATCCATTTTGGCATTTTCCTAGATAGCCACCCACCTCTGCACACACCTAATAATAACCATTTCAGTTTCTTAAAAGGTACAGTTATTGATCCCAATTCACAACACTGCAAAGAAGCAAATGCACTAAGTGGAATAAATACTAGCAGGGAGACATCGACTCTGAACATCCTGCCTGCCTTTTCCAAGTAGTGGAGAAAGGCATTATAATCTGATCTGACCATACAGTGCCCAAATAGCCGAATAGCTTGTGAAATGCCCAGTAAACTCTTTTGACTTTACAGTACATTAATTTAGGAACTTTAAAAAAAGGTCTTTAAGGGTGTCCAAAGTTATGGCACAGCTAATTGAGTTCATCAGTCGTCATTGAGAAACAGTGGTCATTGAGCACCATCAGCAAAGCAGGGCTGAAGGCCTCTGCATTATGGAGAGGAAGCAAAAGACCCTTCTGAGGGCTGATAGCATCAGTTAGGTAGAGGAGTCACTTCCTGAGTGGAAACTGAAACCAGATATAATTCTAACAATATCCACCAGGAAATCACAAAAATCTCCAGGATTCATCAGTTTCCCAGAAGATGTAGATGTTTCTCTAAATCTCAAAAGTTAATGCACATGGTATTTGTTTTCAGCAAATTCAACAAGGAGCATGACAAAGATCCTGTTGTTGTCTCCAAACTTACTCATGTGTCTTTATAAGTTGCTACCTGATGACCCACTTAAATAACTGCGTCCCAAGTTATTTCCTCTGCTGTCTCTGCACCAACAATGTCTAATCTGACTTTGCTTCCTATGATTCTTATCCAGCGCTGCATTTAAATGTCAACATCCAGTCCAAAAATCAAAGTAAAACAAAAACAACCTATGTTACCTAATATTTTTATTAATTGTTATAATGTCAATAGCTGTGAATATAAATCTGTCTATGATGTCTCCCTTTCTAAGACATTTTATTCTCTGCTGCTCACATCAAATTTTTGGTCATTAGTGTAGCTATGGCTCTTCCTACTTATCCAGCTTTTCCACTGTTTTCCTCCCTCCCGCCTAGACTGCCAAATACTCTTTCTCTTGATCCTTGCTACTGCCTCTTTATCTACTTAGATGCCAACCAGGGAATATTGTGCAACTAAAGAAATGATTTGTAGATCTTGAATGAATGACCTTATCACTTCAAGCATCTGAGACTCCACTGTACTCAGAATGATCACCGTCTTACAAGAACAGGTACAAACTGCCAAATGCCAATACCTGGTGTTCGTACCACCGCTATTGTTTCACATAGTCCTAACTTGTCTAATATCTAAATTAATTTCTTGTCCATTTCATTCAATGCTGTTATATCAGAAAATTGTCATTACAATCATCACAGCTCCTCCCAATCCTGTGCATGATTTTTGCTCTCATGAACGAGCGTAGAAGTAGTATGACAATGCGCTCTGGTAAAGCAAGGCACATAATGATACCTATGGTCCCACACCAAAATATTATTTCTGTTTACTTATTCATTGATAAGCGAACAGTAAATGTAGGAGGGGAGACACTTACTTAGGAGGCTACCTTATAGTAATGAGTCACTCTGTAAATCAGTACACTTAGGACTAGCTACTTAGAAACACTGCTTTCCACCTTGTAAATATCTGCCAGTGTTCATTGTAGGGCAAACGCATCTTAAGCTAAGGATCATATCAGCAACCTGCACACCAACTGCAGATCTGCACACCAACAGTAGGGAAAAAGGTGCAGCAGTGTCTGCCTCAAGAGGATGATGCTGAAGTGGAAAGCATACTGAATTTAGCCAAATAAGTTAACCAGTTGGTCTCTTTAAACATTCACTGTAAACAACGGAGAGAGTGCTCCAGAAGGCGATCCAAGGGATGTAAATTAAGTTCCCGGTGTAGGTCCCATTTAGAAGAGCTCCCAGCTCTTCATTTGCTCTTCAGGGACTCCCTGGTTTACCTAGCCAAAGTTGGAGGGTATTAGTACATCCCCTCACCTCAGCTGCCTTCTTCCCTCCCTCCACTATGTCAGTAGCTGCCATTGACAGCGTTCAAGCCTCGGGCATCATCCAGCATGTCATTAAAGACCCCAAAGTGCTGGCAGCACTGTGTTTCCCTGTAAAGCTTTGTTTGCTCTCTGAGCTCCGTTTTGACTGTTAATAGAGGTGTTTTCAAATAATTTCCAAGTCAAAAGGTAGAACTTTTTCAAGGCCACAAGGTATAGAAACTCTTCTGAGGCCTTGGGATGAATTTCTGTCTTCTGGTATCAGCCTTCTTCTAGTACAGTATGTTTCATACTTTTTCACAGATAGTTCCTGAGTGAATTTTTATTTCCTCTAATAGAAGCTGTTTATTAATTGTCATAAACCTGAGTTGTTCTCATCAGACCTCGCTGATGGTATATGCAGTAGTCACAGAGTTCACTGATCCATGAATGACCACAGGTGTAATGACCCCAATTGCCGGCACATCAGTGCGCTCAAACACACAAAGACGGGATTTGCATCCAAATGGGTGTTTGGAAGAATGCTTTATGGGCCATAATGAAGCTGTATTGCTGTGTAACCACTGCTAATATACTTTTGTAATTGGTTTTGAAACCGTATTTGAGAATTTCAGAATCAATTAGGTGGCAGAATGAAAAACCTTTAGGAAGGTGCAATTCACATCTGATGTCCAATTTAAAGTCTCCAAAGAAAAAGTGAAGCATTTGTCAGTCCCTTCTAACAGATCTTTGCACAAGGTATTGCTTTTTAGGTATGGGACAGACTTATATATTGCTCTTTTTACACGAAAGCACTGATTTTAATATAAATCTGAGGTTGTGATTTTCATAAGCTCATCTCATTTTTGTTTTAAATTTGAAATTGGGAAAGTATTACAAAGTTGAATTTTCCTCTATTTAGTAAGGTAATACTTCTGAATGTCAGTTCTGAAACTCTACCCTCTGGGAGACTTTCCACAAGGTAATTATCCTGTTATTAAAAATTTTGGCAAGGCTGCAGTTCTGGCGGTAGAAACACCAATCATGTAGGTATACAAGGCTTTTATGCATCTGAGTTTCTCCTTTGCATTCAGTAGAGCTGCTTTTGTAGCTAAAGTTGCACCTGTGCATAATATGGATGAGGGTAAATGTCAGTGAATGAAAGACACATCCTACATTTGAAAACTAAAAACTTGAGCTGTAGAGAGTTTCTTAGCTGTTATCTTCTGTATATCTATCAACTGTCTGATGAGCAGAAATGGATATTTCCTAGAGAAAACCAGAGTTAAGTCCTGGACCTGTTAAATTCAATGCAGCTCGACTGCAACGATAATTTTGTGAAAAGTGGCTCAGGCCTATCCCCCACCATTTTTACTTGAAGCAGCACTATGAAATCCACCAAAATGAATTTAAGCAAACTGATTTTAGATTGTACTGTCCCATGCTCAGCAGTGAAATTTGCTTTCATGTACAATTTCTTGTGTCCTTTGAAAGTTTACTGTTACTTAATTGTACTTTTATTACAAAATGCATCATAAGATTTATAAAATTGCCACCGGTTTTCACAGAAATATTGGGAAACTTCATGAGTAACCGGCTTGAGACACTAATGGAGATCACGTAAGTATTAAGGAAAGCACCGATTGCATTTGAATTCAGTCCAGTAAAGCACTTAGGTAAAAGAAAACTGCCATTATCATCAACAGAGCTGTAGATTTTGCTAAAGAAAGCAAGATTTACATACTCACATAGATCATAGTCCAAGACCTTATTCATTTATACCAGACATTAGGATTGCATGAGCATGTCTTAACTTTATAAAGTTTGCATATTACCATATAAATGAGCTGCGTTTCAGCAGTCTAAAGAAGTGAAGTATACTAATATGAGTGATAAGGCTGAGTGGAGGCTGCGAGGCTCGCTGCGTACAGCCTGCCTGCTTTTAAAGGCGATTCACTGACTCCAACATGAGTTGGGCTGTTGGCAGCCGGAGCGTTGCTCCGTTATGTTGCTTCCTGCAACTGCCCAAGCTACCTGCATAGAGTCTGTCTGTGTGTGTGTCTACACTTGTATTTTTATCACAAACATCGGGCTGTTAATTCAGCCAGATTTAAGGAAAAAATATTATATTCTTTGGCCGGGTCTAAAATGAAATTAATCTAGCCCCTGGAACAGTACTTAAAGGGTGCTTTTCTATGGGCTTGTTTAATGAACAGCTGCTTCCTATGAAGGGAAGGGTAGATCTTTTTACATTTTGCAAAGGAAATTTAGGATTAATTAGAGCAATTAATCTGCACGGTAATAGTACCTTTTGGAATTTTCCACATCCCTACAAGTTTGTAAGTCAGCTTTCGTGCTCCCAAACATGTGCTGTCTCTCCTTTCCTTGTCATTGGTTTCAAAGTGAAAGCTGAGTGAATTCTTACCGCTCAGCCTGCAAGCACAAGGATACACAAAAGAATAAGGTGAGCAAATCATATTAGCAGAAATGGTCTTGCATAAAACGATAATGTCTTACTCTCTGAGTCATATTATAGTCACACTGGTGAGTTAAAGTTATAATAGTTTAATGCCTGTAGGGCTGAAGGGACATTTCCTTTCATTTAAATACGTCAGACAGGTCCTTGTGAAAAGCAAAGCCTCGCTACCCTTTGAGTTGACTAAACGGGCCCTAAGGCTTGCATCTACTTTATATTTAATTGTTCTTTTGAAATAATGCTATTTTTAATAACTCACCTTCAATAGTTATGAAAGACTAATACATTTGGGTGTTTTTAAATTGCCCCAATAAGTCTGATTGGAACGGTTGTTACTGTGATAGTTATTTTTTTTATATTTACATATATATTTATACTACATTTGCTTTCTTGCGTTTTGTCACTCTTATTGATAGTTTGGTTAGAAAGCTTCCTGCGTGTCCATTTTCAAAGGACTATGCCAAAGAGAGAGGATTACCTCTAGAAAAGCAGGGAAAGCAACACCATCTTCCCTAAGAGCAAAGACTTTTCTGGCAGGTCATGCCTTAGTCAAGTAGAAGTTAATCCTGCTGAGTAAAAAGTCTGTAGATAGTGCTTTGCCATTATAATATCTAACTGCCCTTTCCACCTTTAAAAGCTACACAACCCTGTGATGTTCCTTCCCTTGAAATGAATGTTTCAACATCAGCCACATAATATCCTTAGATATTTTAAATAGCAAACGTGATCATTTACACTAATTCTGTTGAGACTAAAATTAAATAGATTTGGTTTTCAAATCTAACAGGTGCCATTTGGACACATTGGAATGGAGCAGAATGAGGATTTTGGATGGAACAGAATGGAGACAGAGCACCACAGGCTTCAGGCCATAGTGAGTCAAAGGGTTTTATCAAAATCAAGCTTCAGGCCATAAAAAGAAAATAAATATTATTACAATCCCTTCACTGCAGCTTTCTACTCCTCTTCTATGATTCTATGATTCTCTCAGGGATGTGGGTGGAAGAGAGGAACTGCGCAGTGCTTACATTATGTGACCACATGGTCGAAGGCATCACCACTCAGTGTTTAATGAGAAAAATTGTAGTTCCTCAGTCTTCCTGTAAAACATAATTTGCAGCCCCTGTAGACTTGAGCAGTGGGGTTGGTTCCATCTCCTGGGCAGGTCTCACAGGCTCTTTTGGAGCTACAAACTCTCCTGGGGAAAGACTGACAAGGCAAGTGCAGAATGGAGAATAGCTGCAAATCTAACTGTTTTTTACAGGACCTTGCCAGAGGATGGGATTTTTTTTTAGGGAGATCATCTTGCCTCTCTGGACTCAGCAGTACCAGCCCTTTGCCTCACTACTACCAAAAAAAAAGTGAATTGGTCAAAAGATCAGTTTGACTGTAACAGCAAACAGGTTTGATCTGATTTGTGTTCTGGCTCCAAAGTGATACTGTCCTTGGGCCATCAAATCCGCGATTAATTTTCAGAAATGTTCTTAAAGACCCACTAATATTGTTTGTTTGCTTGTTTTTTTTTAAAAAAAAAAAACCTTTTATTTGTAGAAAGCTCAGGTCTCTCCACAGGTAAGTGGTTATCCTTATCAGTCCACCACCTACACAGTCCTCTAGACAAAGCAAGCTAAACTGAAAGGGGGGGCAGGGAGAATGCTCCCTGTTTCAAAGGACTTTCTGTTTTCTTTCTCTTCTTCTTTCCTTTCTATTGTTCTGCCTGATTTTTGCTGTTCTCTGTAATGGCATTTCCTTAAGGTCAATCTATTGTTATTTGCGAGTGTGATTGAGATATCAGGCTGAGTCATGCAATATTTGCCAACTCCACACCTTTCAGCATTCTGCTGCCCAGAATGGAGGTAAAATCGCTGTTTGTCACTACTACTGCTTCCTAAGTAAAAGCTGCTTTTTAAAGAAAATGAGTAAGAAAAGGAGTTCAAAAAAGAAAATTACTTTTTAATGCATTTTCTTAGGTTTTTCATAAGCTTGCAATGAAATTTGAAGCTGTCCAGGACCAGCAGCATTCACAAATAATGCGTTAGGCTCACATGCATGTGAGCCTAAAAGAGAGAAACAGGAAAAGGAATTCAACAAAGAAGCATATTTTAAATCCACTGAGGAAGCCGTTTAAGAATCAATAAGAAAAAAGTCTGCCTAAAGATTGTGATATATTAGTGAAAATATGGTTTTCATTTCACAAAGAGAATTTTACACTCACCACTTGCAAAAAAACCCCTTAACTGGAGATGAAAAAGTCTACTTAAAGGCTACTGTGTGTGAAACATAACTCATGTGAGCCATAATGTAAGACACTAACCTTAATTTTCTTGCAGCAATCTTGTACTTCGAATTATTTTGCGTTTGCCTTCAACAGTTTTTAACAACTGCATAAAACACCTGTATTGCAGCCGAAACACTCAAAAGGGGTGTCCTGAGATAGTTGTACATGTGGTGAGGTACTTGTTAAACCTAAATTTCTTCCCTTGGCTGTCATTAAGAAACTATTAGAAACAAAATATGTTATACTTCTGATATGGGGCAATGCTGTAGAGCTTCTACTGAACAAACTGAAGCTTTGGCTAGATACATAAGCATGTGTTTACATTTGCCACCTTAGCTCTACAAAGCAAACTTTGATAACTAAATCCAAACAGAATGTTATTTGTCTTTTTTCTTCCTTCCAGATTTGCCCTTGCAGTCATTGCTCAACATTTTCCCTCCCTGGCATATTACAGTATGTGTCTGGGCTGCAGTTTTCCAGGCTATCCACACCTTGCTATTTTAGGGGAGGTTTGTCAGCGCTTGGAGTGCTTCTTGCCCTCCCCTTTGCTGGGGAGGGGAGCAGCAGGAGTAACTCTACATAAAAAGTAACCGCTTTCAAACTGGAATGAATTCTGATATCATGAGAGGAAAAATACTGACCTAACACTTCAGCCTACAGCCCTGTCATGTTGCGACTTCATTAAATCTGAGACAAATTATTTCAAAACATGTAGGTTCACGCTATCTACATTTACAAGAATCAGCCTGTATACGCTATATATGAATAGCCTAGCAGGCTATTCCTATAAAAATAATTACGATAATAACTAATGATTCACCTAAAAGGTCATGTTGGCCCATCTTGAGTGACTTATCACACAATGTAGCTGTAGGTTTCGTGTAATACTTCCCACCTTGAATTAAATAGCTTGAAGTTGAGCTGTAGTTTCCAATTGAAATACAACATACCTTTCAGAAAAATATATAGGGTTCTCCATCTCACGGTAAATTCACCACAAGCCTCAGGAGTCTCTCCCTGTTAGGTATTAACTAACTTAATGAACTGCAGTACATTTCCAGTTTTGCCATTTTTCAGCTTTGTTGGCCTAGGCCAGTGAATTTTGCCATATCAGGTGAAACAGCGATCAAGGATTTTCTTCTCTAAGCACCAAGTATGGAACTCACCCAGCCTCTCCTGATCTTTGTTCTCTAAAAGTTGGACTTCTAACTTACTTAAGTTGTATAGCCTCCTTTGATAGCTTGTGAAGAGACATGCACACCTGATTAGTCTTAGACACCTAAACTAGGGCTGGATAAAGAGAAAGAGGCCATTGCAGGACTCTTCTCCCTCTGTTAACTGTGGAGAAAATGTGGGAAGTTGAATTGGAGGCCACATTTCAGGCCACTAAAATTACAGGAGGTGCATAGCCCAAGTGGTCATGAGTCAGAGTCATCTCCTTCTCTTCGAAAAGCTGTACCATCTGAATTTCCTTATTCACTCGCTGTGTGCCCGTTTCCTAAGTCATAGCCAGTTCTCGTGGGGTTTCTCTGAATCAGGTTTCGCCCTTGAAGCCCACTATGAAAAGCAACCTCTCAAGCAACAGCAGAGTTTTCTTTCCTACAAGGAGAGCTCTCCTCTCCACTAGATTTAGAAAAAAGTGTCCAGTGAGGTGCCTTCTACAATTGCTTCCCTTTAATTGATTTATTTCCTTTCATATTAATTGCTTCAATGACTTCTGTCTACCATATCTGTCTCATTGCTCCTACTGATCCCTGTAGACTACGGGGTTTTTCTCTCAACAACACTAGTTTTGTATGAAGTTATGCTGAAGAAATCTACTGTATTAACAGAGTGGAAGTTCTGCCCTAAACCAGGAAAGATTAGGAAGAATAATTCTGATTTTCTAGACAGAATAATCTTTCCACAACAGGAAACTAAATTCAGCGTTTGGCCTTCCACATATAGCTCAAAAATAGCTTTGTGCAATATCTTTAGATTTCACCAGCTAAGCAATACTTCGAAGGAGGACTTCTCAGGATGTGGCGAAGGTGACCACACAGCGGCATCTTGCTTCAGTAAGTACCGAAGCATGAGCATTTGCTTACTGAATACTATGATGCTCTTGAAACTTGAGGATCTTAAAAATCCCATCGTTGTTTGTATAAGTATAAACTTTTAAAACACAGGGATGAAATTTTACCTTGGGAAATTAAACTTCCTATAGAATTTCTGCCTGATGAAAGAATCTTCACTGTCCCATCCTAAACCATTGTGCATTGTTGGATGTTGATTAAAAGTTGCCAGGTTCCTTATCTCTAAGCAGGTGCACTTCAGTGGTGATGTAGTAGATATGTGAGGGTAAGTAAAACATTTGGGAATACTTCTGTGTGACTTGCTAGGTTTTTGTTGTAGTAACTTCAGTTTGTAGCATCTGTGAAGCTTCTGGGGTTTGTTAATAAAAGAACACACAGACATAATGGAAAGAACTGATGAGAGAAGTAAAATAAAACTAGCACTTGTACAATGGTTGGAGAACAGTTACTTTTAATTTTTTAGATTTTTTTTTCAGTTTTTTTTCTCTTTTCTGTGTTCTATTAAATAAATCTATTCTGTTAGCTCCATATAATCTGTGTGAAAAAGTTGCTTATCTATACACAATTACACATTCGCTTGCCCCTCCACCCCATACAAATACACGTTACTCTAAAAGAGTTATGTAATGGTGCTATGCCTATTTGTACTATATGAAGTTTTAACCTATTTTACCTGCCTCCTTTTAAGATACTAAATCTTAAAAAAGTGTATGAAATATCTACAGTAGAGTAAATAATTTAAACAAACTGATGTGAATATTCATTATAACCTTGAAGATTTTTTTTTTTTTTTTTTTGCCAGTTGCCACCGCTTTCATGTGTTTTTCCAACAGTTGTGTTCTACTAAGAATAAAAAGCTATGGAAGATGAATTTTAAGGATTCCTGCTGGGACAATTCACAGTGGAGTAGATGTATTAATATTCAATACTGTACTCTGCAAGAAATTCCAGTGACTGCATTAGGAATATTCATGATATGAGATATAAAACATCATCGTTGTCAAGATAGCTCCCTAATTTGGCACTCTCAAATAAATAAGGAGAATGAATTATAAAGCCCTTCTTTTTTGCAATTATTCAAAAAGAGATGTGATGATGAACAAGTTTGTTCAAGACCTGTTTTTTAAATCTGCATCGACTTTTACCCACATCAATAACTCTCTGTCAGGGAAAGTAGATGTTTCACAGACTGTATCAAATGCTGGTTAATAAGTTATTTGAGAACCAATCTGTATTTATCCAGGTTCTGCCTGTTCATACACGTTGTGGGTTATTTCCACTTTTAATTCCTCCACATTTCTCTGTGGGTTTGTCATTGAGTATTCCAAAAGCAGAGTGGTAAAATGCTCGAGCTGAAAAACAAAACAGACTGGAAAAAGAAAAATGCAATAGATCTGACAAGCTCACTTGATATCTATGACGGATTTGAATTTGAATATTTGAATTTGCCAGTCCACAAAGGAAGAAAGTAGGAGGCTGCGAATGAAGAAGTTTCCTGTGGTTCTTCCTTTATAGCAAGCCACAAAGGAAGGAACTCTGTACTCAAGCAGGCTTTGTAAAGCTGTTCAGTCTGTGCCTACATCAAGACTGCTGTCAGGATGGGAATGTAGCTCAGGAAAGCTTTCTGGGCTTTAACCTGCCTGGCTCTTACATCTGTTCAGACACCCAGAGCATAAGGACCCTGTCCACTGGCCTGCAGCTTCAAGAAAACATAAAGGTTTCGGTACGCTGCATCTTCAAATAACAGGATCTTTTCTCATAGGATGCAGAGTTTGACAGTCTCTTTCAGTATTTGCTACTGGAGGTAACTCTATATAACTATATATAATGCACCCAAGACAGTTTTGCATAAACCAGTGGTTCTCCATTTCCATAACATGGATGACATCCAAACAGAAGGACTCCTTTTTAGTCTCAAATACCACATTCAGTCTTACAGGCAAATAACAATTCCACAACGGCATTTTTTTTACAAGGAGTTTTGATACCTTTTCACAAGAATAACCTAAACCCCAGGCAATAATACCTAGAACAAGACAATCCAAAGAACAGTTTCCTACAGAACACAGAGGTGCTGACTGCTGTGTGAATTGGTCACAGTCTGTGGATCATGAATCATTACATCCTTCATAAAAATAGACCTTGGGAACCTATATATCTGAATACAATTGGTATGTGCAAATAAGGACTGTATGTAGGGTAAGAAGGCAAAAGGAAACAGAAAGATTTCAGAAAGAATGATTGAGTTCAAGGAAGTTTTGTGACTCAGGGAGTGGGATGCTGGTTTACTCAAGAGCATGTGTCTGCTTCTATGGCAGTCATAGACCAGGGAGAGCACTGTTTTTTGAAAGACGTGAAAGTAGGTTTTCAGGCATTTGGGTCCTAAGAGTTGTCTTGACGTAAAAAACTGGGAAAATAAACCCACTTATTGGAACTGGGAAGTGAGTTTAGGGAGGAGCTAGGGAACTGGAGAGAAAGATTAACTCCCTGTAACAGTCAAGCTTGAGCTAGATGTTGAAATAAATAAGTATGAAAGCAACAGTTTGCAGCTAAAAAACCCTACTCGGTCTCTTTGGTGCAACTCCAGAAAAAAAAAGCATAGAAACCTGTCTGAGAAGGTAGGTTGCCTTTGTCATGTCTCAGTGGTAAAATTTAAAAAACAGACGATGCTGGGTCTTAGACAACGAGCATAAAAAGCAGGGATGGAAGGACCTGTGCCCGCCCAACGCCTCTTTTGGCTGTGAAATGGTAACTACGAAATCGTTCCTCAGGTTGCTTTAACTTCTGAGAGATAAACTGACCTAGTAGAGGGCAAAAGGAAATCAATATAGTTCATGACTGAGAACATATCTCTCTTTTTTTTTTTTTNATAAAGAAGCAAGCAGCATACTTTTGAATTTGGAACAAATGCAAGTTTAGTGAACTGATAACTGGAATGCTGGTGACATTCATGCTTTATGCAGTGCATTAATTCAGAGGAAACCACTAGCAGCCTGAGGCCGGAATAGGTGCTTGTAACTCAAGTAAATTAATTAATTAAATTAACAAATGATGAGGCTACAACAATAGAGAGGAAATGAAGGCATGATTATGAGGGTCAACATAGCATTGGCTAAGTTAAAGCACAACACAGATGGCTTTTCAGAGATGGCAGGCTGAAGGGTTGTTGATGTGGAAGATGCAGACAACAAATGAGAAGTGGATTTAACAGTAGAGCCATATTGCTTTTCCCTGGCCTTGAACTTTCTTCTCTTAAGCAACCAAAATTTGGCACAGATTTTTCACAGCACTCATAGGTACCTGTTACGTTTCTTAATGCTTCTATTAAAAGAAGTGCTTCATTTTGCACTTTTGCATAATTATATCTGTCCCATCAGAAAAATTTCTGGGCCACCAGGTGCTGTCACAGCTAGTGACAGCAACTCCGATTAGGATCCACTAGTTATTGAAGTTAATGAAGAGTACCTGCAAATCAAGAAGTATCATTGGTTTGTTTAGGGTATTTTTTTTAAAGCTCTGTAAGGACGATTGAATTCTCCTGTTAAAAGAAAGAGCAATGCAGCTGAGAACTAAGCATTACAGGCAAATGCACTGTTGGCAGTATTGGAGATTTAAAGTACCACACTCAAATTATTAATTTGCTAAAGGAGTTTACATCTCATTCAGCCTTGTTTTCACAGAAGACTTCAAAACAAGTTTTCAACAAGCTGAGCTGTAAGGTCAGCGTTGTATCATATGATGTGGGGACAGAAAATCATGAGCTTGAAAAAGGGAAGAGCAGAGCTGCTGCACAATTAACCATTTCCTCTTTTATACGTTGTGCATACATCTGAATAATGACTGACTATTAATTCCACTACTTCCCGTGGAAAACTAACACTAAATTTAGAAGACAACTTTTCTGCATCAGGTTTGTTCCTGGTTTCTATCACATTTACTAAATTTTCATGTACCTATCTGTGCCTTAGGAGACCTACTCACCTTTACAAAAGTGTATTTTTGAAAATAAGCCTTAAGAACCTTCCAAACTCAGGGGCAGAAAAGAAGGGAAAATCAGAATTGAGACAGGGTATGTGCTGGAGGGAAGAGGGAATCCTCTGGGAGACCATAACTTTCTCTTCATTTTACCAACCTGTAGATTCATGCTGGTAATCCACATGGCTGCTGAATCATAGCTTGATTTTACAAGTAACCTCTAGGTCTCTCAAATAAAAATGCAACGGTGTGAAATCATTGTGTGGGCACATAAGGCCTGAATGAATCATGTGCATTTCAAATCTTCTGGTCCTGGAGGTGAGCAGCACAGAATCAGCAGATAAAAACGACGCCATCCAAAATATCATCGCTTTTGCGTCTGTGGACACAGTGGTGGGGATATGATGTACTGGGGGCTGGAATGGTAAATTTTCCACCTGTTCAATGTTAAGTCAGTAAATCAAGGAGGCAGGAAGTAATTTTTCCCATGTTCGTTTTGGGGGACAGTAAGTGAAGGTTGTCTTCATAACATGTGAATGATTCATATTTTAGTTATTTTAACCATGCCCAAAATCTCACTTGCCTCTTCCCAATGCAACTAGTGTTCTAGAGTTTTGTACCATAAGTCAAAAGTTTTTGCGATTTATAAGGCGTAGCGACAAGCGTGGAATGGATGTGCTGTGACACCTTCAGAAGATAATTGGTCACCTCTGACCACAGCAGACCCTTCCTGGTGATTAAATTAACCTTCCCCATACTCTCATCTCTTTTTGTCCTGTGCTCACCAATGCTAGAGTCTGTGAAAAGCCTCTAGCTTTTTTTTGGTGTCTGTTTGCTGTCTTTAGGGAATTCTGTGGATTTTGTACCTGATTCAGACATCTATGTTGCAACACTGATGATGCTAATTTACAGATAGCTAATACTGAAGGCTATCAGTATATCTACTGATCACATGCATCTGCAGACTAAGAAAACATCTTCACAAGATGGACAGAAGCAGTTTTCCATTTCCAGCAGTGTGACTCCGTCCTGAATATATGGGATTTTTGCTTCGCAGTTCAGCTTCTGTGCTGCTTGCTGCATCTGAAGACAGTAACGCCTGCCAAAAGTCAGTAAGAGATCTCCCAGCAACTTTAAAAGCAAAGAGAGAAGGTGCCGAACTACCACGTATCATTGTCTCAATTCAGGGTTAAGAAACATAGTCAGAAAGAGACAACTACCCTTGCCCATTTCATGTTGTGTGCAGAAAGGATTTTTGTCTCCTTAGCTCTTAATCTAGTTCTTGTCAGTGCCTCCTTTTACTGAAAAAAACCAAACCACAAATATATATCATATTTAGCAATACTTATTTATCTTACATATACTATAATATTTATATAGATCTTATATATAGTACTTACATATATATAATACTTATATAACATATAATATTTACATATATATCAGACTTAGCAATAAACGGACAGATGAAAAAAGTGTCATCTATA
This sequence comes from Rynchops niger, assembly GCA_013400035.1. Taxonomy (NCBI): domain Eukaryota; kingdom Metazoa; phylum Chordata; class Aves; order Charadriiformes; family Laridae; genus Rynchops; species Rynchops niger. Next base: position 676,329 of record VXBH01007447.1, read on the forward strand.
GCTTCCCATTTATCAGCCTCTTTGTCATTTTGAGATACGCAGGTGAAAAGCTAGAAAAAAAAGCGACGCATTTCAACTCCTCCGTTCCTAGGATTATTCTCTCTGTGTGTACTTCTCTGCCTTGCAGGGTAAACACATGAAGCAATGCATTGACGAGCAGCACTCCCGGCAAAAGAGAATTTACAAATCTTCAAATGATCTTGAATGCGAGTGGGCAGACCATGACAAAATGTTCACACTTCTTCATCAAATCTAACTGGCTGACAACTACATATTTATGCTATAAACTATGAAGTGGAGTTCCTCTGTGGGAGAGTAACCCAAATGAAATGACAGGAAGCAAAAAGACAACTGCTTTTGCAGGTGGGGGATAGGACAGGATTTGCTGGTTCCCAATTCTGTTTATTTAATTGGAAAAGTCTTTAAGAATGCATTTCCATCATTTCAATGGAATTTAAATCGAATAAATTCCATTATTTAAGTGGAATACTAATTTACTCTGAGAGTCAGCTGCATTTATTCTGGAAATACAATCAGTGAAATAATGTCTTTAATCTTTGCCCTTTTTGAAATGGAATAATAATTCTGCCTGTCTCAGTTACAGGTTGTGAGGCTGAAACTATACATGCGCATATTCCACAGTGGTGGGTACTAGTCCAGGAGTGATGTATTTTGTGATCTTTAGACAGAAGTACCTTCATAAGAAGTGTTTTGTTGTTGGGGTTTTTTTTGTTTTGTTTTGTTTTGTTTTTTTTTAAGTCGCAGTACCATTGCTTCTTGTGCTGATAATAAACTAATTTAAGGTCCCAGTAGTGCAAAACTTTCAAGATTCCCCAGTGCAGCAGATTTATTACTTCAAAATGCAAAGCATAGACATTTTACTTGTAAATCACTGTCTAAAATTTACATAGAGATAATCTACCAAGACATCCCAATAACATTTACTGTGTGGTTTTGCAGTAGTCATGCAGAAAAATGCTGTTTGAAAATATAGTTATTGATCATTATGATACAATACTGTGTAGACTGTCAGGATGATAAATTTAAAATATTTTTGACAAGATAAATTTGAAATTCAAGGAGTGATTTTGAACACGGATTTGTCAGCATAATGGATCGGACTGGAATTTATTCATTCAGTTATATTATAGCACCCTTGGCTGGCTTTCAGTTTCTTAGAAGGCTTAGAAGTGCTTAGAAGCACTTGTTAGGCTATACCAGTTTTGGGCCCCCAAGGCGGGAAAGACATTGTTAAGCTGGAGCAGTTGAGCGGAGGGTCCCCAAGGTGTTCAGGGCTGGAACACTTGCCCTATGAGGAGAGACTGCAGGAGCTGGGCTTATTCAACCTGGAGAAGAGATGGCTTGGGTGGGGGCTCACAGCAGCCCCCAACACCTACAGGGAAGGGACTGAGGAGTTGGAGCCGGGGTCTTCACAGCAGTGTATGGTAGGAGGAGATGAGACCATGGACAGAAGTTGAAGGAAGACAGGTTCAGACTGAAGATAAGGAGACCTTTCACCCTGGGGACAGCTGGGCAGGGGTGCAGGTTGTCCAGGGAGGCCATGCTAGCTCCATCCTTGGAAGTTTACGAGCTCTGACAGGGCATAGCCCTGAGCAGCCTGGTCTGAGCTCAGAACTGGTCCTACCTGAGCAGGAGGCTGTTCTGGTGACCTCCTGACCTCCCTTCCCACCTGGGTTATCCTGTGATCCTGTGTTGGCAACTGTCAGAAGGGGACTGGCCACCCATATAGACATGCATGGCAATGAGCCAAACCACAAGATCCTATATCTTACTGTTCCTAGGAGAGCCCAAGTGAAATTTTAACATCACCTAGGTCAAGAGCAGAATTCCTAGTGATTTTTGACAGGATAGCACCCATCGTATTTTGTCTTTGAATTTGGAGAAGGAATACTGGAGTTTTGCCATCAGCTCCTGCACTGACCAGGGAGCCTGGGCCAGCTGGAATCTGCCTTCAACTCTTAGCTAAGTACATGAAATTAGGTGTATTGAATCCAGGTATGAGAGTTAAAACAACATTGAATATTTGGGTTTGGTTTTGCTTGGTTTTTTTTTTTTTTTTTTTCCTCACGTGTACCTAATTTGAAGTTGGGCACAGCTCACTTTTCCTAGTAAGCAAATATGTATGATTGATAAATAGTTTTCAAAGTTAAGCATGTATAGTGTGTACATAAATATATTTGCCTAAAGTGTGTGGTTGCTGGACAGTGACTACAACTGATCTAATTTTTAACTGCTGACACACAGTTAGACATGATCTTGTGTCCGTAAAGAACTCCAGTCAGTGCTCACGCAGATTAAATTCAGAGCTTCTTGCATTTCTGTAGGCGTGTAATACACATATATGTGAGACTTGGATGTGTGTCTGAAGTTTCCTCTGTTTCTCAGTTAGAGAAAGTTAAAGTGCAATGTATTTGAGATCTAAACACTGACATTACCTACACTATTTATTACTTCATAACACTAACTGAAACAATTCTGAGTTTGTCATCCTGCCCAGTCCCTGACATGTGCTGACATATACCAGACTCAGTCACCCCCTGCACTTCTGTCCTCGGTCTCTCAGAACATGACTTTTTTTCTGGGAAAGCTAATTAAAAGGCAAAGGCATTAGATCAATGAAACACAAGGAAAATTGCTGTAAACACCTTGAGAATGGTAAGTCTGCCTTACTGGCATTTTAACTTTTGGGAAGTTGCTCTGGTAAGAGCTTCTTTCTTAAGTTTCTCACCTCAGCTGGATCAGTTTCTGTATTTGCCCAGTTAGAGGTGCATGTCTTTCGCTACTCTTTTTTCAATTACATAATTTGATTTAAATGTTGTTATACCAGAATGATTGACATAAAAATTTGGCCTTTAATAAAAATCTGTTGCAGTGATGAAACATTTATTACATGACATTGTATTATGTTATGAACGACTTATGCAAAGATCTCCAAGAAATTTCACATTGACTAGGCAAAAATCTATGGCCTGATGAGGGCTACAGAAATACTTGGGGGTACATAGTTAAGAGAACCTTCTATTTGACAAACATGCATTGTAAAACTTCTTAATTTTTTGTAACTCTCAGAAGAGCTGCCTTTTTGTCATCTTACACACACAGCTTTATTTAACGTTAGGTATAATGAGAGGTTTCAGTATAAAAACTGTCTTTTAACAAGGTAAATCTTAATTTTGAATGGCAGTGATAAACGTGAATTTAAAATACACCATGTTCTAGTTAGGAAAAAGAAGAAAAAGACAAAAAAAATCCAAGAAAAAATATCTACTTTTCAAGATGTCTCCATAATTAAAGCTAATTTTACTTTCTGGTTTCTATCTTACTATAACTGGATCTTTAGTCCCACATTGCTGTTTACAGTCCTTGCCTGCCCTTTGTTCTGCCAACAGTTTTTTTTGGGAAAATTACAGGACTGCCATGCTTATAGTTCCTCATGAATAAAGACCAATTCCCGCCTAGAAAAGATATATCTGGCTAAACAGCTATCGAGTGGTGAAGGTTTGGCGTGCTTCATCTGTGTTGTTGGCTCAGATCTACTTTCTCTTCAATCCACAGGGCACTCCCACAAAGGAGGCAAAAAGAGGGGAATATATTTACAGTTCTTTCACTGCTCCAAAGGAAGTTCATCAAGATGCTACCAGAAGTTAAAAATAAATGGAAATATATAGGCATTTTCAAAAGCATACAATGAATATTATTTTAAACATCACAACATATGGATTTTTTCACTGCAGTAGTGTTTCTCCTACATGCAGGTGCAGGGTATCAGTATTTGAATTCTCTTCTATGCTTCTTTTCAAGGATTGAAGAAGTTGCAGATATGGGTGAGAACCGAACTCTACTTAAAAGGATCTAAAAGTACCCACTGGTTTCAATGGGATGTCAATTCGGGCCTTAGTGCTGGTATATGGACTCCCAGAGAATTTCCAGGAGTAACTGGAATGGTCACCACAGCCAGAAAGCTGCCACCTGCTTACCTAGAGTGTTTTGACTTCTTTCATTACAAATTACAGTGAGATACTCATTCTGAGGGTCTGTGGCATCCCATTCTTCAAAAATGAAGTCCAAGTTTGCACTTGCAGAGGCAGCACAAAACGAATACTGGGCAACTTAGCAGTGAGTCCCAGCTGGAGACCGAAAGGGCTGAGGAGCCTGTGTGGGATGGGTGAAAGGGGCCAGGGACAGTCCCTAGTCCCGGCTCTATCTAATGCGCACAGCCCTGCCATGGCGCGGTGCCAAGGAGGTTTCTGTGATCACCTGCCATGACACCACTTCTGGATGGGTGTAAATTTGAGCCTGAGAAATGTAAACTTCGTCATCTTAATGATTAAGTGAAGATGAAGCTTTCCCTGGTGAATGTGTGCCTCAGATAAACAGTATATGACTTGCATGTGTGTGTTGCCTCGGCTGCTGGAACTGGCTGCTAAATGGCACCAGTGCCAAATAAAAAATTGCACAAAATTTTGTAAAATATTTTTACGCTGTGTCCTTTAGCAGTAAAGCTTTATTTTGTGTTTGGTTTTTTTGTTTGTTTGTATTTCTTTAAAATTCCAGTCTGCAGATACTCGTGCTTGTAGTTTATTCCTCAGGCCACGATTTCACCCTTTTTTTCCATTAAAGAATTTGAAGTCATTTTCCTTTACAGGTTCCGTAAATTTTCCGTGTATTTTCAACTGAAACACATTTTGTTCTGAGAGATAGGACAGGTCACTCAAGGTAACATCACAGAGTCACCTTACCAGGGGAGAAAAACCACCTGTCTGACATTTAGAGTCTTCGGTTCCTCTGTGGCCTGTGGTACAGATGTGGCCGGTGCACTGATTTCATACTTTTTCAAGTCAGGAGGGTTAGATTATTACTCAAATCTAAAGTAATGAAGTACAAATTTACCAATTCCTACTTTGCTGAAGTTTAATTTGAGTGGGAAGATGGTGAATATGCCCCAAATGGGCGTTGCTCAAGATGCTCTGGCTTCAGTGCTCACCCACAAGGTCCATGAATCACAGGCAGTTGCAAAAACTGTTCCAGGGAACAAGTTAACTTTAAATAAATAGTCTCCTTTTTTAAGGGCTTTGCTGAACTGAAGCCAGGAGTATTAGCTGCAGGATATTAATAGGAAGCAAAATATATATAGATAGATAGATTAGAATAAATAACTCTTTTTCTGTGCTGTATTACTTCATGAGGCATTTGTCATCAAAGTTAAACAGGTCATGGGGAGAGGGCAGTGCTGAATCTTGGCCTGTAAATGCCATTTATTACCACACTGACGAGGGAAAAGGCAAACAATTGAGTTTCTTCTCCTAGCGTCTGTTGAAAAAGGTCCTCTTTGTGCTCTTATTGGTTATTTTTAATGGTACAGAGATGCTTCTTACTGAGAGCCACACAAGTTTTTACAGGCTCTAATCTAACACAGTGGTACGAAGCCAAGTGATAGCTTTATATTCCTACAATTTCCATTTGCAAAACCAAATGACAAAGTAGTCCAGAAGCAATTTGCAGACAATGAACTGTGTCAGAAAGAAAGGAGGTATTCCATGGAAAGACTTGCGGGAATACTGTAGTTTCCAAGAGCCCGTTTTCTGCCACAGTCCACGAGAAGATGTATGTACAATGAGCCAGGTCACCTGCAACGCTCCAGATTCAGTCGAGTCTCTTTTCAGTCGCAAAAGGAAGATGTCTCCCTCCTGATTACCACAGTGCTCTACAAACAAAAGGCAGTGTCTGGGAATCTCTGATAAAGAATGGTCTTCATTATACATGAAAATGGATTTAAAATGTTGGCTTTTATGGTGGTCCTTCTCAGACTAGATCTCAGGCCAGACTGATATGCAAAAATAGACAAGTGTTTTGAAAGAATGTCATTTTACTGATTAATATCCAGATCTTGAATTTATGCCTCACCATTTTGTTTATAATTTCCAGGATAAAAGAGAACAATCAAAGCTCTAATCATGCCATATACTGATCATTCTCCAGGGGTGCACGCACCTTCTCTTTGGAGGCCAGTTACTGAATTTGCAGTTGTGATTTTTGTCTGCTTCATTTGGAAACCTGTAGGAGTGGACTATTCTTTTAGGAAGAAGTCAAACAAAACTCTGAGTTTATATCTGAGTCAAATAAACTGTGTTGTCTTCTTCATTGACTTTCAGTGATACTAACTTTTATTTATGCTCAAGGCATAACAGTGTCAACACATCCTAGGCTTCCCTCCACTAAGTTGGCAGAGGGTAATCAGTACAACAAATTTTTTCTATAACCCTGATTTTTTTCTCAAGAGGAACTGCTCTGTCTGTACTTGGATAAACACAAAAGTAAACTCTCACACAACTGAATTTTAACAGAAACAGTGAAATGTAACCATATTGACATAGTAGGGTTATTTAGCCCCAGTCTCATTTTATAAGTTAAATACCTGTATAACATATAGAAAAACATATTTAATTTTGTCACCTAGAGAGGAAATTATTCTAACAGAGAGATTGTAGTCTTTGGATTGTGGAAAAGAGACAACGAAATGGCAGAACATTTTGTACAGTGAAAGGTATCCAGAGTGTCGCTGACATTTGAGATGGAAATAAGTTACAGACAGCTTTGCATCACAGAAGGGCTGCAGAAGCTGGCTCTGGTACCACCATCCCTTGGGGTATCCTGCATATTCAAAGCACTAGCCAGGATGTTAATACTGGTTTCCCAGTTGCCATGATTTATGTGCATCTTTGTCTTCATTGCCCTTCTCCCTTAGGTTCCAGGGAGACCAGAGCTGCAGCCAGCAAGGTACAGGTGACAGAGGCTGGAGACACATCAGTTACTTGCTGGAGCAAAGTAAGAAATGTGATGGTTTTTGTTTTAAATTTTCAGCCTATAAGAAGGGATTTACCCTTCTTGATAGAAATCACCAGTGAAAAGGGAAAATAAAGGATCTACCCTGATGTTCAGAAGAATGTGGCGTTTGTCGTCATCCAAAATGCAAGCCACTATGGAGGGCAGTGCTATGATTTCCGCTAGCAGAGAATGAAGGGGGGAGTTATGGGAAACACTGTGTGTATCACAGGGCACAGAGGCACATGTCCCTGCTGCCCCTCCAGGGTGAAAAGGTCTCTGACATATTCACACCCAGCAAGGGTGACCTTAGCAGGCAGCACCGAGAACAGCATGGCTTGCTTTTACCTAGCAGTCCTCTTCCAGCCAAACTCTGCCAATACTATCCCTGTTCCTACTTCTCATTTGTAGTATCAAGAATAATCATTATAATCACCATGATTTCACCATTTTCTTTCTAGCTTCTGTTATTCTTCTATTTACTGTCTACTTTTCTGTTTTCTACTCTTATTTTTCGTCTCTTCCTCATGCATATTAAAAAGAAACAGTGCAGAGGTGCTGACAGAGGCGGCAAAACTTTAAAGAATGCTTTACGAGCAAAGGAGAGACGTGCAGGTTTGTCAGTGGACACTTTAACCTGCAGTCCCGTACACATCAACTGCGTTACAGGCTTGTAGATGACCTACTGTGATGGAATCAGGGAAGATCATAGAGTTGTTCTTATACAATATCCACATGTCCAGGAGTACATCTGCATGTGCACAGGAGGTCTGAGAGAAGGCTCGGCAGTGAATAATGTAGGAGGACAATAAGAAACAATAAATAATCTGGACTTGAGATTTCTCTGGATGAGGTCTGTGGCACAACTGCCAAGCACCAACAGCTGCTGTGCTGTCCTGGATGCAAACTGTAGCTGCCTTTTCACCTAAAAATTAAATTAATCTTCAGCGTGGAGCATTGTGTTATCTTTTAACTATAACGAAAGTTTAGGTACCGACTGGATGTGCAAACAGCAACGTGTAGATACTTTAGTCTCAAACTGAACCCCTTCTTCTCTTATTCGCAGAATACATGGCAGAAAAAATTCAAAACTCCTAAATTTACAGCACAAAATCACTCAGACATGTGAACAGGATTATTACTGTTTTACCCCTAAACAGGATTACAAAGAAAATTCAGAGCAAAGAATGCAAAATTAGTGACCTTCTAAAAAGTACAAGGAACCAAAGTAACCTTGTTTAAAGTCATTGGCACTCAAATAGCTCACTAATGCCAGGGTCTAACTGCGCCTGGCTGTTCGCTTTATATACACCTACATTGCTCAAAGACAATTTGCAAACAGTATGACAGAGTGGAGGACTGCCTGCTCTTGAAGTGCTCTATTATTAATGAACTCATGGCGGCTCTGTGCTGCGTTTCAGGGTAGGAGGAGAGGAATAGCATGTGCAAGTGAAACTGTAGGCTTGTTTGAGTAAGCAGCATGTAATTATCCAGACTGGAAGGTGGCCAGTGCACTAAAGCCGACACTCTAACCTTGCAGCATTCAGTACCCAGCATATTTGCAAACGGTGTGCTGCAGTTCATTTTCCAAGGTTCAGCACTCGACAGGAATATATTCTCTATTATATTCTGATGGCATCACATCCTCCTCCCGACTATAGTCCCATAATCTACTTTTGCTGCCTCGCTCTAATTCTGATACCTTTAATTTTTCTCTATTAGGGAAATGGAAGAATGAGAACAATAGCTTATTCTTTCCTTTCCAGCAGCCTGGATACATTTAAATGGCAATGGAAAATTACTCCCCAGAGTCTTCTTGCAGGTCCAGACAACACAGGTCTTAAAATGGTGAGAGTCATGCATGTCAGGATGAAGGTCATGCACATCAGGATGAGGGTCACGCACATCACGAGCACTTCACAAAGACACTCTCCGCTGTGTCCCAGGGAGTACAAGACCTTTGAAATCACAACCATTAGCAAGCCTGCCTTTGTTTATTTTTCATTTATGTGGTAAACTGCCATCAAAAGCGATGTTCTCTCTTTCCTCATTGCTCAGACAATATCAAATGATTAAAGAAGGAAGCTCAACAAGTCACCACATGGAATAACTGGGAGGGAGAGGTCATTCGGTTTGTGCTGGGGTGGGAGCAGGAGCCAGTTCAGCTGTGGGGTTTGTTTTGGAATGATGTGAAATAGGTGGGAGGTGCAGAGATTTGTTGAGACAAAGGTTGGTACCCGCAAGGAGGAGCCTCTATAGGCGTGTTGGCAGAACTCAGTTTACAAGAGCAAAATCTTTTATGAAGCATGTCTTACGAACTTTGCCATCTGGGATTCAGGCAAAGATGCCTAGTTCAATGGAAATATGCTTCCAGATATTGCATCAGCTTTTGGAATTGGAACAAAACAATGGGTCTTTTAATAATAAAAATATTTCTATTGTGAACTACTTAGTTACTCAGCTTTGCATTTTCCCATAATGACACGGCTTTGGGCCCTGCTGATTACATTTTCCAGAGGGAGAGAACAAATTTCACACAGTTTTTAATCTTATGCATGTGGGAGGGGGGAGTGAGACCGCTGCTGGCTGGCTCTGAGCCAGAGGAGCCAGCACCTAAATAGAAAGTAAAATTGCAAAAAGCGAGATCTAACAATAGAGAGGAACACGGACCCCATTGTTCTTCTGAGCACATTTCTACAGCAGGTAGATCACAGTAATGCCTCATGATTTAAACCTGTGGCACGGAATGACTGCTCATTTTGTTGTTTTTATTTAGCTAAATCTGATGGACACCCCGTAATTTTGTGTCAGGCAAAGTGTAATGCTGCTTGCTTTTTTTTTTTTTTTTTGAATGCGAGAGAACTGGCTCCTCAGAATAGTAAGTTTTCCTGATTAAGACTTTTCCTGGGAATTTTCACAAAGTTGTGCGTTGGACACTTTTTTCATGAGTCATTTAAATTGTTGACATCTTTACTGATCTTGGCCAAGAAGTAGGATAATTTTTTATTTCATGAATATTAGTGACGAGGCTCTCTAGAAAGTGCCTGAACATTTTTGACAACTAACCATCCCAGAGCTGTCTGCAGATGTTTAACTAACTACTCCACCACTGAGCTTTTGTCTTGCCTTATTTACAAATGTCAGCATTGACTTCAAGACAAACAGATTGAACAGCAAAGCTTTTTATTATCATTGCTTCTGCTGTAGGACCTTCTAAGCATTCATATTCCACTGCTTCTACTGCCAAAGCACTTTTGTACTACCTCTTCTACACCCGAGGCCTTTGTGAAAAAGTGTGAATTAAATGTTTTACTCACATTCTTGGTGACAGCAAGGGCTCATATTTTCTGCATCTCCACGCTCTTTATCTTTCCTCAAAGTGCACCTTGTTCACCCCTACATTTTTTCTCTATTAAACCGTTTGGAAAGCTGTAACAGAGGGAGGTGTTGGGTGAACTTCTGTTGCGGTAATTTGACCTAGATGGCTAGAGATTTCCACTCAAAGGCATAATTGTAGTATAATAATGAGAACATAAGTGAATGTATCTGCTTAGCATTAGTCGATGTAGTAGCTTGTTAGTGCATTGATCTGAGCACTGTTAAAACTAGAATTTATCAGGTTTTTTTTCTTTCTAAGGTTCAATCTTACACGTAATGTTTCTATTTGCAACTTTATGAGTTTCTCTATAGCTAGATAAACATACTCCTAGTATATCCCTGACATTTGAAGTCTCTGTCAGGAACTGTATTTTGAGGTGAACAGGTTCAACTTTCTAAAATCTCCATGCGGTTGAAAGGCTGCTGTTTAAAAAACACTTTTCTGTCTTCTCCTACTCTAAAAAGCACTTACAATCTCTCATATAACTACTCAGAATTTAATTGCATATCAATATATTACACATTACATAAAATATTATTATGCATTTATATTCTGATTAAAATGGACACTATACAAATAACATTTGAGACATTATTTCAAATGGCCATGAGAGAACCATAAATAAAACAGATGGCAAGGGCTAAATAAAATGAATGGTAGTCAAAATGGTATTAAGTTCTTTGCAAACAGGACAATAGTTTTGATTAACGTCAGCAGGAATTACAGAGATAATGGGAAGGTCTACAGAGCTCTGAAATGGTTTTTGATGTTCCAGTCTGAAATGATCTGCTGTGACAGAAACAGATCTTGTCACCATTTAGTCAGATCAGCCTTCTACACTGACTTCAGCTGCTGTGTTTCCCTCTATGGACAGCCCAGGCCATGATGAAAAGTAGAATACGAAAATTCAAAGCTTATTGAAAATTCCTTTTTGCTGCTTCCTTTTTATTGGTTATGGCAGTGACAGTTAATAACAACAGCGAAATATGGGATACTTGTACTTGCTTAGCAACCAGCAGCTCTGAAAAGAGATAAAAGGATTTTGTAGGCTATTGCAAAGAAAAGCAAAAGTTAAGAGGTGGTTAGTTTGGCGATAACACACTGAACATTACAAAGCATACAACTGCTGGTACGGGATACAATTTTATTTCATAAAATGCAGTTTTTCTTCATCTAACCCAGCATCTGTTTATTAAAACTACTCAAATTGAATTTCTCATGGACCTTTTAAATTTCCTATAAAGCGGGATGACCTCCTTAGTAGGAAGGAACATATGGGCAGCGTGACACAGTTCCTCAGACGTCAGAACAGGATTTGCTTACCAGGGAGGATCTCAGCTATGCCTGGGTATGAAGTGGAACGATTACATAGTGGGAACATATTGCAGAGGCAGATCTACTAATTCAGTCATCAAAATTATGAGCAAAATATTTACAGTTAAATTAAGATCAGAAGTGTGAAACAAATGAACCCCTGCTGAATTAATTTTCCAAAGTACAGAGTAGGTTGACAGTGTTTGAGTTCTCAAGGTCAAAATATGAGACTTATATCTGAAATGTTGTGCCTTTCTCTTGTTTACCTCATAATAAAAAGTGAACTGTAACCTCTCCCTTTTACGCTTTTCCCTCCTTCCCTTTGGACAAGGGCAAAGGGAATTATAACCCTAACAAAACTGCATAAAGAAAATAGCACAGGGCAAACTTGATCCTTTAGCTACAGCTGTTGAACTCATTAGTTCCGTGGGACTAGCGAGACCCAGCAGAACAAAGAATTTCTCTCAGGGGATTTAGCTGAAGGCTCTGAGAAGGTCTGATGCAGCTCTCAGAGAAATCAACGTGAACTTTTCCAGTGATTTCAGAGAAAACTGGATCAGATCCAACAGTCAGAGAATTCTGAGTTACAGATGAAATATATTCCATTTAGTCTTATGTGCTATTTCAGCTCCCTCTCCAGTCAAAAACTGTCAGAGTAAATAAGAAATTGCAGAACCAAGCTTGATTTAATGGTGCTTGATCCGTGTTTTCCCAGAGCTACTCCTGTACACCCTATTATTCCAAAAGACACAAAACTAAACAAATCAATGCATAAAGTTCACTACACACAGAGTTTTTTATTATAAATACAAGCCAGCTCCTAATGGGAACATTAGAGATAGGGGGAAATACATTTGTATTTTAAAATCTGGCTTTAATGTGCAAATAATTTTATTGAAAATAATTATTATTGTAAGTTGAAAACAAAATTGTCAAAAATATTGCAGAAATTTGGGCCCTGAATTTTATGGATATTGATTTAATGGAACTAGTTGGAAATCAGTGTTTTGGAAAGACAAACATCTGGCAAAGACCTTTTGTTCCTTTTTAGTTACCTAATTTTAGCTACTCCAAATGAAGAAAGGTAATGGTATATAAAAGCTATTCCAATAAACGTCACAAATATTGCAGCTTTAGTTCTGTATTGTGGGTATGCAATTCCTCTCCCTCAACCCTACAGACATTTTCCTTCACATTTTCTGTTCTAACAGTACAAACGACCTGTCCTTCAAATATCTTTTAAAAAGAAATATTAGTACTGGCAGCCCGTATGTTGTAGATGGAGCTTGTCAGCACAGAAGTATCTTGCTTAAAAAAGTACCTGCCCTGGAGTGTTTAACAAGAATGCCAAACCCTAAACTAGGTCAGCCTTGTAATTCTGAGCAGTCTTCTCGTGACAAGAGCAATGTAAACACCGCGCTAAGTTTTTCTGTGCAGTTATCACCCTCATGCTTGCCATATGTCTGTTTTTATAATTTCTTTTTTGCTATTGTTTGGTACCCAAAGCTTTTATTCATGGACACCGAAAAATGAGGAGGAACTCAAGAGTTGGCAGCTACGTCCACTCTGGCCACAAAAGGCAGAGATGCAGGAGGGTTGTTCTCTAGGTCACAGCCAGGAAAACTCATCCAAAAAGCCATGTCACTTCCATTTAAGAACTTCACCACAAACATCAGGATTCCTTACAGGTTTTCTTCCTTTATAGTGAATGTTGTTTACTTTAAAGCAGCCTGGAGGAAAACAAATGCTTTAAGAGGCTCAGCACACTCCCTGGTGGTGGAGGTGGTGGCTGGGTGACAGCAGCCTGGTGAACGGCTGATCCCAACACAAGAATCAAATGTTAGGGCTGGAAGAGAGACTGACAGATAACCTTTCCTTCCCTTTCTCTCCATGGGATATTTCCATTCTGGAAAATGGAATATGTCCATTTTTCTGGGACAAAGTCACTAAGGAACAATTAAAGTGTTCCAATTTTATCAGGCTATGTACGGCAATCTTAGCCAGATATTTAAGCAGGATTCAGATGTGGCATTGAAGTGGCAAGGGCAAGCAACTTTGCTGAATGGACATAAACAACAACAAAGTTAGAAACAAGGAAGGATGCTTCTTTTTAAGGAAGAGAGTAGGAAAACAATTACCTCTTAGAGTGACAAGTATTTTTCTTTCAAGTGTGTATATCTCGAATAAACAGTTCGTTGTCATATGCCCCAATGTGTTCTTTAAAATGGCTCTTATGATCAGGTGTACTACATTACAACACATATTTGGGGATGTTTATTTGGTTTTTTCATCTGTACAACTGACATTTGTTCAAAATGGACACAAGCAATTAATACTAAGTAGGTTCCTGCAATATATTCAATTATGTTAGTACTAAAAATATTTTAAACAGAAAAATATTAATTTGCTCTGATCACAGACGATTTTAACAAATGTCAACCAAATTAATTGAAGAAGGTAAAGTAACATCTAGCTGGAACCTACATTTTATTGGCCATTGGAACATTGTGCTCTGTAATTCGGCTGTCCTAAGCGGAATTTCATTTGCTATCAACAATTGACATTTTGTCTATGAAACAGAATACACCACCATAGCACATCTGTTAATGACATTGATGAAAAAAATAAACGGGCGATAAGCTTGAAAGTAAATACAGTTATTATTTAACGAGCAACCTCCCATTACTCCCATTACTAACCTCCTTAGTACTTAGTTTAATTATGTCACTGGAATGCATGCTTAACGTTACCCATAACAGTTAATGAGCTGATTCTTACAAAGTCACCTGCCCCTATTAACCAGTAATCTAATCAGGCTAACCCCTACATTTCAGGGAATAACCAATAAAGAAGGCGGCAGGTAGCCGTGAACTCTGCAGTCCGACTTCGACACTCATTAATATTAGACTTGTGAATTAGCAGACCACCTGCCAGTACAAATTTAATCTAGATCAGGCGTAAATCCATAATCACATTTCTGTCCAAATGACCAGAGCACACAACATGGTGTTTTGTCACCTGTTTGTTGGCTGTATAGGGATAAACAGTACTAATCAGGTATAAAGTCTGACAGAATGAAATTAAGCCTTTACTTTTTTGTGTGTGTTATTATTTTAAGTCACACTTGAACCAGGAGAATGAGTTTATTCCAGTTCAGTTCTTTACGCATGTGGCCATTCTGTTTTTCACCCCATACGCCACCAAAGTGTTGCCCTAGAAGATATGAGATTAAATTGTCTAGGTTTAGTTAGTAAGGACAGAGAAGGAACTGGGAGGGACATTTTGTGCCTCACTCAGTTTATGCTGCTGCACGTGACAAAATGAGCGGACATCAAAATAATTCAAGTGGAAACCCAAAACCAGTGTGGAGAATTCTGCCCAGCAAGCCCAGCCAGTGCGTTTCTCTGACATGTGGGTGGTGGCAAGGCAACAAAACGGTGTCTGTAGCAGCTTGCCAGTGTGATCACTATGTGGGACGTTTTCATTTCTGTGATGGCGAATTGCAATGCATCAATTACAACCAAAGGATTCCATCAGAAAATAGAACCGAAGGTCAGGAAAGCACATCCCAAGTATGGAGGGGAGAAACTGGCTGCCCTCTCATGTAAAGAGTTCTCATGCAGGTATTCTTCAATCCAAACATGAGCCATTCGAGTGATCACTTATTTCAATGGGTACTCAGCCATTTTACAGGCAGGAAGGGTGTGCAATTTCGTATTCAGTAACTGCACAGATTGGGAAGGCAAATATATTTAAATTTTGAATTGTAGATTTCTGATTAAAAAGCAGGCAGAGACTGACCCAAAACCTGCAAGCTGTGCATTGCTACTTTTTTTTTTTTTTTTTTTAAAGTTACTGGAATTAGGGGCAAAGTTTACAAGACAAAATAAGCAGTCAAACCTGTTCCTAGAAAGAACTGTGTTTCCTCATTTTTGCTTTCTTTGTGCAGTACTCCAGAAACTTGTCTGTAATGGATGTACAATCCATGATTCAAACATTTCCTCAAACACTTTTCAGAAGGCAGATTGCTGTCAGCTATTTTATAGTAACTTCTTGTATATATATATATTGATATATTTCTACCAGTTTCCTGGGGTTATTCATATTAGCTGTTGTTCAAATTGTAGTTTAGTCCTGACAATATATTGCAGTTTGCACTGGTTTATTCCCTGATGTGACATTCCTGTCACTCAATGACCATCCAGGAGAAAGAAAATATGCTGAAGTGGAAACAGACTGGAAGTGAAGCCGAGTGCCAGAGAAACAGAAATGCACGGATGAGGAAGGTGATTTTCAATGCAATCTTCCACCAAGCTGTAAATCTTTTAGACATTTGGGATTTTTATTTTTAAATGTGAGAATGGAGAGCAATGAAATACTCTCCACTTAAAATAAAAGAAAACCAGGTCTTCTTTATTGTGAGGTTGCTTCTAATCCAAAAGAAAGACCTCATTACCATTACAAGATCTGCCACCACCTCTTTTCTCCTTGTACAAGTGGAGAAACACAGATTTAGATAATCTACTAATAAAACACAAGGCTTGTGACCCTGCTCTTAATCTTGGATTTACATTACTGTTTCTGATATGGATATCATGGGTGTGCTTCAGATGACAATTATCCCAAAAGTATTTCTTTTGTCATGTTTTAATGTGAAGCAGATTTTAGCTTTTTCTGGGCTCTTTTCAATTTATTCCACACACTTTCCAAATGTGGTAGATAAAAGCAAATGTAATTTTCAAATGAAGAACTAGGCCTCACCAATGTCAAACAGACTGCAGTAATTTCCCCCCAGATATAACACACAACACTTATTAATTAACTAAGAGCTCAAGTTGGCTTTTGTTGTTGGTTTGTCTTGAAAATCACAATATTGTTGGCTAAAGTTCAATTTGAGGAGCACAAAGGATTAGTCTGATATGTTTTGTTCTTGACATCCATAGTGCTTGCTGCTTAGCATTACGCTTTCCCCTGGGAGCTTGTAAGTTTGTCATTTAGTAGTTTGTTGCAGACTCTTCCCTGGAGTACCTTTTATTTTATTTTATTTTTTTTAAATAGGTAGTTTACTTGTCCTTCATATTCTGTGATGTTGCCCTTCAGTGTTATTGGTACAGGCACTGCGGTGACTAGTTCCTGAACTGTTTTAGCATGAAGCTCATTAGTTGCTACCCATTTGTGTATATTTTGCTATTAATTTTTCATAAGTTTTTTGTTTAGTTTTTAGTAGGTCATCTTGGGTTGAAACCAAGGAAACATGATAACCTTTATTTAAAACTTACTTCTTTTGACTCCAAAGTGATAGAAACAGCTTTAGTCATTTTATGAACAATATTGGGCAATACCTTAATAATTTTCAGAATACATCTGGTGAATTTGGGGGCTTACTATGTAGCAGTCAAGCCAGGTCCATCACAGGGAGTGTAAACAAAGAAGGAATGTAAAGGAAGAAGGAGAAAGAGTGCACTGTTTACAAAAATCGCAAGTAAGGAATTAGGTAATTCAAAGTTTTAATCATCTTAAGCGATGTCTGTAGCAAATTAAGTAAACTAAGCTTTGTGGGGAACAAATCTGGGCGCTTGATTTTGAGTACTGTATTTTGTCATGTTTTAGCCAGCCCAGTTTATACTCTCATACAGTTGGCCTTGGCCC
>VXBH01007449.1:460-42727 GCA_013400035.1 Rynchops niger
ACATCTCCCTTATTTCCCTTCCCCTTCATCCTTACCCATAAACACTCAACTTCATCATCACTGGAATCTAGCTCTATACAATCAAAACATTCCCCAATGTACAGAGCCACACCCCCACCTCTCCTTCCTTACCTATCCTTTCTGAAGAGCTTGTAGCCATTCATAGCAGCATTCCAGTCGTGACAATCATCCCACCACATTTCTGTGATGGCAACTACATCATAGCTGTCCTGCTGCACAACGGCTTCCAGCTCATCCCGTTTGTTGCCCATGCTACGTGCATTCGTGTAGATGCACTTGAGCTGGGCTACCAAGTTCATCCCCATCCTTGGCCCTTTATCCCTAGGCTCATTACTGGTGGGCCTGGTTTTATCCCCTTCCCCCTTCGTTTGTAATTTAAAGCCCTGTCCATGAGCCTTGCTAACCCTTGGCCTAGTACCCTTTTCCCCTTTTGGGATAGGGTTTTCCCATTCTCAGTGAGCAGGCCTGGTGTCCTGTAGATCAAACTGTGATCATAGAACTCAAAGACCTGTCAGTTTTGGAGCCAGGTATTGATCTGTCTGATTCTCTTGTTAACCCAAGAATGACAGGTTTCAGTTCAAAAGGCATTTCATGCATAGCCACTTGACTCTCATATTTTAACCATCTTCCTACAACTTAGCACAACTCTAAGTACAGATTACTGCCTGCTTTTTTTATCACATTCATCTGCATGTGGGGTAGAAAAGAGAAAGAGTGAATAGGCGGAGGTGAGGCTTCACATTCTGTCACTGAACCAATGAAGAAAAACACGTGAACAGCACTATATCTTACAGTACAGGGTTCCATTTCTAGTCCTGAGTGAGTTATATGTAATAGCTACATATTCACGTATTTATGTCTAAATAAAAGAAAACAGAGATAATTGTTCAACAAGTGACATGGTCCAGATCACATAATCAAATTTAGTTCTTCCATTTGCCCCTTATAGTGAGTAGCCACATCTACACATTCTTACTATTAACAGTACCTGAAAGGCACTCTGCTAGGAACTGTGCCAAGGTATTTTCTGGAAAAGTGCTAAGTGAAACAGGCAATTTCTTCCCAGAAGTTTGATAATGATTGAGCTAACATTTTGAGCCTGCTTTACGTAGTCACCTTGATTACTTGTTCCAGTCACATACTAGGAAGCTCAGCTGTAGTTGGTAGCTCAGCTGTAGAAATGTAGAGAAAGCTTTCTTTACAGAAAAAGAAAATACTGTTAAAACTAGTGGTCATAATCAGTGTCTTTCATTTAATACTGTAGAAACAATAATGCTTTCTGAAACTCAAGTCTCTGCAGTAGGCAAAAGTCCTTGGTCAAGCAAGGGAACGTGATACCTACTAAAGAATATGACCTAAATGTAATGAGAGCATCACCAAGAATTTCTAAGTTTATCTGTAAGTGCATGAGTAAAAGTACCAGCAGAGAGACAAAGCAGAGAAATAATGATGAATAAGTGCAGAATCCAGGAAGCAGAAGAAGAATTTGGCAGGGGAGGGGGAGCTTTGGGGGTACTATATGTTGGCTTTATTGTTTGAGTCATCTTATGTTCAGGGATATAAAAAACTTTATATCTCTTTGATAAACAACCAAAATTGCATCAGAAACTCCTGATTCAATTTAATTAATTTCTTCTCCTACTGGAAACAATGCACTGAATTCTGAACTTTGACTGGTTGCTCAGGTCAAAGGGGGTTATATTATAGACTGCTTCCAAAGAATTTAAAAAAAATAATCTTGATAGTTAAGACAACAGATGAATCATAAAAGTCTGAAGTGTTCTGCCATGAGAGCAGGCAGCTTATTAATTTTAACTTCATTTAAAATTAAATTATTACTATAGCACATTTGGTGTATTTGGGTAAATTCCATTGGAAAAAAAATGGTAACCAGAGGTCTTACATGACAAGTGAAAGATCTCAAAAAGATCATATTGTCTCTCTCACAGAGCACATCAGCAGCAAAATTATTCTGCCCAAGGCACAGGAAACAAATATTGTTAAGTACAACACTATTTCTGTTATGATCTCTCTACTGTCCTCAAGGACTGTCATGTTTCTGATATCAATTTCTTTATATGTCACTTTTTGTAACAAGTCTTTGTGCCCTTGTACACACTCGGCCTGTTCATCTGTGTTCACAGCTATGGACTTTCAAGACTGGAGGGACAACGAAGGACAAGAGCTCTTCCTGAAGATCTAGTGCTGTACTAAAAATAAACTACCTCATTTCCTAAGAACCCTGAGCCTACTTGCACAACAGGATTAGACAATGAAAATAAATGTATTATTGTCTTTGACTTATTATCAGCAAAATTAAAAATATCTGAATTATCTATTAATAACCTCTCATATTTATGTATACTGTCATCTTGTTGTGCTTTATACAAAAGCCTGTCACTCAGGCTCTCTCAGGAACAGGGAATGAATTTCACCCTTGGTAAATGTTAACACTAATAGGAAATATAGCTTTAGCATTATTACAAACAATCATTTATATAAAACTGTAGGATGTACTATACTTTACAGAGAAAGAAACATTTTGAGCTACCAAAGTTGCTTAAGCTAAACAAAAAACAAAGGAAACTACTGTAAACCAAGGCACAGGACAGCTCTCATGAAAGCTGAAGAGTGTTAATTTTCATGAAACAAGGACAAATAACATATCAAATGTGTTTCAAAGGAAGTTTTTAAGAAACACTACGTAGATAAAGACAATGGTAATTCTAGTTGAACAGATGCAGTGTGTACAGTTGGTGATTCATACCTCCAATTTTACTTGTTGACCTCAATTAATCTCATCTAATTTTACATAACAAACATGTATAATTGAAATCACCATATATAGTATAATAAAACAGATATACATGTCCAAAAGGTGAATCAGGTGTCAAAAAATTCCAGAAACACTTGCTTTTATTTAGATGGAAATCCTTGGCTAATCATAATTCTTTTCAGTATGTTTTCTATTTTCTTCTGTTTATATCCTTACAGATATATATTGGTAAGCACTACATATAATTAGGTCTGTATGGCAAAATAAACTATTACCTTGGTCTGTCTTACTACCTAAAAGAGGGCTATGTAACAATCTAGACTGCAAGTTCCTATAGAAATTGTCTGTCTATTACTCCTTTGTCAAGAGCTCGGAATTTAGCTCTGACCTAATTTAGCCAGAGCCTTCTAGACATTGTACTAGTATTGTAGTACAATTGCTACTACACCGAAGATTCTTTGTGGTTTCCTCCTCTAACAACACTATTACTATTTGTAAATTAATTGATCCAATAAAATATTGATAGAAGATTCAATCTCTTTTTGGTAATGGAGTGGAAATTTATCCTCACCCTAAAAATATTTTATTTGTGACCTGCTTTATCCCAAAGCTATGTGACCAATATTCTGTTACAATCTATGTGTACCAGGACAATATCTTGGCAACTATGAAAAAAGTAAGTTTACAGAATTTCTGTGTATCTTTCATGTTCACCACGAAATGCATAATACTACTTTTACCAACCAATAAAAATGTAACAAATTTTTAAAGGAGTTGGAAACTACAAGCCCATAATTGTGTGTATATAAATAATATTTAAAGCCAACTGTATATTAGATTTATTATAGCTAAGCGTGCTATAAGTAGTTAATCAGGGTTGACTCTCCCATAGGGATCTTTATGGGCATAATTAATATAATGTAAGAAGACTAGTTCTGAACTTTATTATATACGTTTTTAATATACTAAAAAGCTAGGACACAAGAAATGATTAGTGAGAGAATTTCAAAAGATTTATGCATCTCTGGTGAGTACCGAGATATTATATCTAGCAGACAGCTTGGTCGCCAGAAAATGCATTATTTTGCTACTTTTCACAAAGTAGTGTTTAAAGGTCGTTTACATTCCTTTCCTCAAGTCCTCTCTCACACACAAAAGCACACTGCACACACTCCTACATAGGCTGCTTTGCAAGGTTAGTAAAAAAAATAATCATATTGAAACTAATGAGTGAACATACACATTTTTAAAAAAAAGCTAAAAAAGTATACTGAATTTTATTGCAGGATATTTCTGAACAAGGCAACCATCAGTGGGTTTAAACACTCTTAAAGTATTCTAATGTTTTCTTGAAAAGATTTTTTAGTATTTGGAATCATGAACACATCCTGAAACAGCAGAGAGAAATTATTTTATCTGATGAAGCCATCAAAAAGGTTAGGTAAAGCTAATAACTCTTAGCACAGGAATTGTATATTTCATCCCAAAGGTTTCAAGGGCATCCACATCAATCAAAACACATGCTTAAAGGGCTTCAGCATTATCCCTTTATGGACTCATTCTCCATTTATAATAAACCTTTTTTTTTCCCTCAGGAATTAGTTCATACTCTATTTTCAAAAATAATTTTTTGATAAATTCTGTCATAATCAGAAGTCTTTTCTTTATAAAAATGAAGGTAGTGTAGGTACACACACGTATATGTAGAAAGAGGCAGACTTTACTTATGCTTCAAGCCAGCCGGCTATGAACCATCTTCACTTTAGAAGGCCTGAATAATCTCATGACCTGATTGTAGTCCTCCTGAGTTGCCTAACCCTTCTTCCAAAGGTCATAAACTCTCTTTTTTCCCCTGGGTCCCAGCCAAAGATCTCTGTTCAGCCAGGCCAGTCTTCTTCCCCAACACCTTGTCTTTCAGCAGATGGTCTGCTCCTGCACCTTTAAGATTTCCTTCTGGAAGAATATCTTTCTGGTCTCCTCTGCCCTTCAGGACTGCCTCCCAAGGGACTCTGTCAACCAGGTTCCTAAACAGGCTAAAGTCTGCCCTCTGGAAGTCCAAGGTTCTACTAACGTCCCTCCTCACTTCTCCAAGAACCAAAAACTCTATCTTTTTGTGTTTGCTATGCCCAAAACAGCTTCCAACAGTCACATCACCCACAAGTCCTTCTCTGTTCACAAACAGGTCCAGTGGGTCACCCTCCCTAGTTGGCTCACTCACCAGCTGTGTCAGGAAGTTCCCTTCCACACACTCCAGGAACCTTCTGGACTGTTTTCTCTCTCCTGTATTGTATTTCTAGCAGACATATGGTAAATTAAAGTCCCCCACAAGGGCTAGCAATTGTGAGACTTCTCCCAGCTGCTTATAGAAAATTTTGTCTGCCTCTTCATCCTGGTTGGGTGGTCTATAACAGATTCCCACCATCATAGCTGCCTTCTTGGCCTGCCCCTGATTCTTACCCAGAAATAGTCAACCTTATCATCATCATCATTAAGCTCTAGACAGTCAAAACACTCCCTAATATACATACAGGGCTACCCAACTGCCTCTCCTTTCTTACCTGTCCCTTCTGAATAGCCTGTAGCCATCGATAACCACACTCCAGTCATTTATTTCAGTGGCCAGTCCAGCCACAACAGATGGGATTCATCCCACCAAGTTTCAGTAACGGCAACTAGGTCACAGCTTACTAGCAGTACAGTGGCTTCGGACTCTTCCTGTTTGTTGTTCATGCTGCATGCATTGGTTTAGAGAACATGTGTGAACTTGTCTCCAGACAAACTCTCTCAGACACAGATTGCTAGGTTTTAGAAGTCAAGGGCAGACATAAACAGGTACATGGGTACCTGATGCCACTATCATGTCGAAGACATCCACAGAGCCTGATAGAGATGATGCAGGTAGAGGTAAAGTGAGTTCCATGGGCATCTAAAATGATACGAGACTCCTGCACGGGAGTAAATGAAATGGACAGATCTCTAAAGTGAAGCCTAATGGCTCCAAATTCCATTGAATATTTTGACTTTGGAATCTATTCAGTTACCTAAATTTCTTTATTTGATACTGTTTGAAATGCTGTAGGGTACTTAGGACATCCAAACAGGCTGGCAAATAATACAGGGGATTTATAGGAGGTACGCTCTAGAGCATTTTAGCAGACACTAGATGCTAACAGTCAGACGAGTAAAGTGTGTCCTGAAAAAAGTACCTGAGATGGTAATCCAAAGAAATTCTGATGGTACCTACCACATGTCTGGAGCTCTGTCTGGAGCTGTGTTAATTGGTGAGTCTATGATTCATTTGATCTTGATGCTTTTTTAAAAGCAGATACTTGAAACTTTTTGCCTGATTGTCCTGTAAATAATGATCCTTTTGAACTAGTCTGTAGCCTATGAAGGACACATAATCAGTTCGCAAACTGCCTGGCAGAAAATTCCTTGGCAACTGTCCACTGAGTCCATAATGTTATTCCATGTTTTTTGGGAAAAGGGACATCCAGAAATCTTCATAATATAGAGAAGTCCATTACCAACAGTAACAATCCATGTTTGCAGAAATTTTACCAGTTGCACCAGCATTATACCGGTATAATTCTCCATGTCAATATTTTTATACCAAACTAAGTGTGACTTTTTGGTTTACCTAAAGCTATTTCCTGGGCAACATAGGAAATTCCTATTTTGTGGCTTAGAAGATATTTCAGAAAAAAATTCTGTGGAGTTCTCTTTGTAAAGCAAGAGTAAGACAAAACTAAACAATTCATAAGTATAAGTATAGTTTTCTGAACAGAGACATATTGACACAAAGCTTGGTGAGAATGTTAAAAACCCCTACTATTGTGTCTGATAAAAAGAAAGAACTAATAAGGAAAAAGAACATAACAGATGGTTTATGTTCCAGCAGCTATATATTGCAATTTCCTTTTGGCATTGGGAACTCATTTTAAGAGTTCGAGTCTTCCTGAATGCTCAGATGCCATGGAAATTGCTACCGTTATTTAAATAGGAAATCATGTGTGTTTACATAACTTACAAATGCTAAATAATAATTTTTAAATTACTGACTTTCTAAATTTACATGTAGATATCAAAGGCAGTTTCAAAGTGTATGTGATTTTGACTATAAGATTACATCATTACCATTGTAATGATGTAACAAAAAATCAAATAATCAAAATATGTCCATCCTCTACTTACGTGACTTTACATCATAGTAACATTTTCAGAGTGATATTGCACTGATGAGGGGTACATGAAAGATTTACATGATCTAGCTGCCCACCTAGTCTTATATTTGTATGTTTTCCTTGGTCAAAAAGAAATAAGTATACAGAACCCAAGACAGTAGCCTAAACAGGACCTTGAAGTGTCATTTGCATTCCTCAGAGATATACAGGGCATAAAAAGCTGGCAGATATAATATAGAATCCATGCCAAAGGAAATGAACCCTCTTTCTCTCCTACTTGCCCCTTTTGTATCATTACCCTTTACTTGGGCAATGAGAGGATATCATATAACTGTCAGCTGAACCATAGGATTTATGACTTAGATATGTTTAGGAAGAATCTAGTATTTCATGTGCTTATGTCAAGTATTCTTTTATTTCTATTTTTCCATTGTACTGTGAGAATGTTGTGAATATCACTTTTTATCTGAATTCAAAGAAAAGGAGTCTTTGTGAATATTTATATCAGAAAAGAACTATGGACTGCAATAGATGTTAAACCCAGAAGAACAATGCTATTTGGATTATTGTAGGTTAAAGATGAACAAGCAAGCTTTTGAGCTGTCAGAATGCAGGAGATCACTGTAGGTTGTGTCTGTGGGAAGTAAATACCCTGGAGGCATTTAGAAGATGGGTAGACATAGTGCTTAGAGATATGGTTTAGTGATGGCTTTTGTCAGAGTTAGGTTGATGGTTGAACTAGGTGATCTGAAAGTTCCCTTCCAACCTAGGCAATTCTATGAATCTATGAATTAAAAAGTAAATTTTGTCAGAAATACTAAAACTGTCTGATAAACAAGAATTGTTTCACATATATAATATCACAAGGTTGAAATGTACTTTCATTTTCCACCAGCATAAAACTGAAATTTATCATAAAGCAAACAATCGGTTCAAAGAGAGGGAGGCATGCAGGGTATTTGCTTGGCTTCAGGAAGAACGAGACTTCATTCTTGCTTTAAATAACTTAGTGTAGATATTAAAATTTTGCTCACTCTTGAGATGATTAACTGAACCACTAAGCCTGTGGCTATTCTGTGGAGTGGCCTTCCATAATTAATAATTTCACCCTGAAGCCTAGAAAGTTTTATCATAACTAGTATTTTCCACGAAAACTTTTGACTTCTGTGAAGAAGTGTATCCTGGCAAAACAAGAAAAAAGTGAAAAAATCTTAACAAGCTAAAGTGGAAAAAGGTTAGAAAAAAGGTGAAAGAAATCTCTGGCAACAGTTATTAGCAGGCAAGAAGAAATGAGTAGATGAGCAAAACATCAAAAGTAATAAAAAAAAAAAAAATAATTTCCTGAATGATACTTCTGTACATTTTGGTACAATTTGACTTTTGGTGAAATACAGCTATGTTACTCCCACTGACTAACAACCTGCAGAAGAACGACACCAACTGTGACCAGGCTAAGAGACCTCACTTGTCACAGTTCTACATGACTAAGCTAAAGATAGCAACCACCCCTGCGAGCAGAACAGATGATGTTCCTATGAAGTTCTTATCAGATGCTGTCTGACAAGAGTACTTCCTCTGTGTAATGACTGTATTTAGGATTCTAAAGACAATGGATCCTTTATGGAGCTTATATGTTTTTTCATGGAAGCAAATCCTGGCTGTTGCTGGGCACTGAAAATACAGTAAACTGATGAGAAAATCTAATAGGTACCGTAAGATAAAATTTCGTAACTGAGTTGGATGGCAATGTTCCTGGGAAACACAAGCAACGTTTCTGCTGGACATCAGTGAAGGTCTTCTCTAAGCTTTGAGCTTTCCTACTTTTGTATATACAACAAACATACAACAGAAGAAGGTAAAAGCCAAAGCTGCCTATGAAAAGAAATTTTCATTTCTGCATTCTCACTCTCTGTACAGAACCTGACTATGTTAAGACAGTGCTAAACATAAGTCTCACTTGAAAATATGCACAAACATGTACACACATGTTGCCTTTGTTTATTAATTTTAAATTTTCAAAATTCAGTGTATTATTCCCTGCTCCTTTTTCTATTCTGGGCTTTGGGTTGTTTTGTTTTTTACTTTTCTTTATTTTATATGGGCACTATGCTTACAACTCATTTATGTACATGTGACATACATTCATATTAATATTCATATTTATACTTTGGGGACACAATGATTTTTCCCAGTTTCTTGATAAACACTAGATTTGATTGTATCTGTTAAGTGTTAGAGGAATGCCAGTACTTTAACATGGCTTTTCATTGCTGAAGCAGACACCTTTGCCTTCAATTCAACCAATCTTTTTATCCAGGAAAGCTCATTAATTCTTTATATCAACATTAACTAGAGCACCTGAAACAGTACTAGTGTTAACTGCACGTGATTTCCGGCCTATTACAAAGCAACTCTAAATTAGATAAATGTAGAAAACTAATTAAAAGCTAGAGATAAAATTGATCATTTATAAGCATCAGTAAGGTATACCTTCAGTTTTGTTAAATTACAAAAAAATATACAACTCAGATAATAATTTTTTTAAGTTATTAGAACATTTCATAAAAATCTCTAGAGGTCCCTTCCAACTCTGAAGATTCTGTGATTCTGTGATTCTGTGAACAAATGCACTAAAGCAACTTGAAAGACTTATTTGTAGATAAACAAGAAGAAAAGGAAGAATAATCAAACTGAGATTGGTTTAGATGTAATGAAGAAATTATCAATGCAATTACATTTTATAATATTAAACCTTTTTACTAAGTGTTGTATAATGTTAATTAACAGTTTTGATATGAAAATGAGTGTCATCAGCATCATGGATAATAACAGTGTTGGAAAGATATGTTGAAAATTAATGATATATGGAAATGATGTCCCACAAGACATCCAAATACTCTTTTTCAAGTTTACTAATTTCTCTGTGTGACAAAGAGCTAAAGAGTATACCTGCAGTCAAAAAAAGGAATGACATGAGGTATCCTTACTGATTCTCAAAAGTTACTCTACAGTATCTCTTGACAGAGTTACTCTGCAGAGCTGAAGGGAGGGAACCTAATCAGAATGACTATCGGATTGAAGAAATGCATAATTTTAAGCAAAGGAATATGGCCATTGATTCCCCCATATAAAAGAGTTAGTATTTTTAACTACTGTACTCTGAAAACTCATGAGAAAATGTTCGTGTTTTCCATTGTGTTACCTACAATAACCTGAACCAAGAAACCAATTAGTCAGGTGAACTGTTCTACCAAAATATTAAAGGGTTTTAGCATTCCTATGCCTTCACTCTTTTTAGTCAACTTCCTGCTATTATAATAACATAATAAGGATGATAACTATATTCTTATCACTTCTATCCTACTCTGCCAACCTTGATGCTTTTGTCAGAGGAAACTTGAATTGAGCTCACAAATTGACATTGCTGGTTTTGTTGCTCTATAAAACCTAATCAGCTTTCTTTGAACTGCTGTCTGGAGTAGAGTTTTCTCATTTTCACCTATTTATGCAAAAGCAGGAGGAACGTGAAATTCTGAAACCTTTGAAATCAAGAGGATAAAGGTTCTAGCCTTCCAGATCCTGTGTAATGAGCATCTAAGGGAATTAATTTTAAATTTGAGGGTATATAACTCTTTTGCTTTAAGGACAGAAAAAGATGTAGTAAGCAGAGTTCTCTTTCCTTAATATATAAAAAAGTAGAATCAGGGAAGGAAGGAAGAAGGAAAGAGAGTGGGAAGTAGCACAAATAGTAACAATTTTAAAGTAAATAAAATTAACTCTGCACATCTTCTCAAAAATACTACTTTTCTTGTGTACAAAAATGAAATAAAGTGCCATTTTGAAAAAGAAAAAAGTCATCAGTCTTTCAAATTGCTGAAACTAAATTCTCTTTTATGTGTAATACCAGAAAATAAAAAAAATCCTAAAATTAGTATTCAGATAACAGGTAATGCCTGTGTACCAACATTCAATGAGATTTTGTGAAGCAGCAGGTCTGAAGTACTATTTTATTATTGAAAGAATTTGTGACAAATTCAGACAGAAAGTGCTATTTTTTACAAAACAATTTTCAACACAACTTATAATAAGAAACAGATTTACTTGTAAATTTGAAGAAAATTCTATCCATACTCAAAATTTCAAACAGTTAATTGTGGTTGTAAAAAGTTTAACTTTGGGGAGTATATGGTGTACTTCAAAAGTTACAAGTACATTCCTGCTTTCAGTGCAAAACTGGCCTTTAGCATGAAGCTGCTGGCAGTGCCTTTCTGCTCTTTTTCCTTCCTGTGTTTCATTGATTGGGAATGGACACAGGGTAGGAGTGGAAGAGAACAAAAACTAGATACATAGTTGATTTAAGTTTTAAAAACATTATACTATTATATCTAGATTTCACATAAAGTCTTTCATAGAACCAGATATTCTCCCTTCCGAACAAATCCAGATAAGAAAATAAGAGCATTCATACTGTATCTGTAAACTGCATTCCAACCCAAATTTTCATAGAATCATAGAATCAAAGAATGATTTGGGTTGGAAGGGACCTTAAAGATCATCTGGTTCCAACCCCCCTGCCATGGGCAGGGACACATCCCACTAGACCAGGTTGATGATACTTCTGATAGTATCCAGTAAAGGATGCTTAGAGAAGAAGAAATAGACAACATATAGAATTCTGTTTCCATGGGATGTTTCCCTTTTCTGGTCAGAAAGAAAAAAAAATGCTCTTATTTTAAATTGGTTCTATATGGTTACCTTTACAATTTTTTATTTGCTTGTCTTTATTGTGCCCTTCATTTTCTCTTCTTATTCAGATACATACAAAAAGTATATGGGCGGTAAATTGACCCAACATAGGCACATAATTTTCTTCAGAGTTTTCTTTCCAATCACATTTAAACAACCCACTCCCACTCCCACAAGCCTTCACCCTTTCTTTTAATCTGTTACCTGTCATTTAAGAGAAGCATAATTAACAGAGAGATATGAAGACAGTGTACATCACAGAGAGTAAAATGCTCAAGAATAATAAACAGGAATTGTGCCATATCTGTTGTTTAGCCCACATATATAGAGATTGTGCTACTGGGTTACCTATACTGCAGAATGATAAACACCTTATTTCAAAATCTGGGGGTGGGGGGAGGAGTACACGAAAAAAATCATTGCTGTAGTACTCTAGGGATGTCTCAGGCTAGATAAATTGTTTTAAGACTGAAAAAGATATTCGCAACTACAGTGACCAAAATGGAAATACTGACATTAATGTCCCCTTCCTGACCTTAAACAATAACAGGAATGAAATGGTAGTGTATATCATGACTCAGAAAAGGTGTCGTGCATGAACAATGAGTTAATACCTTTAGAAAGACTCATAACAGAAATACAACAGCTGTTATCTTAGATAATGCATCTTACAATGAGAAAGGAAAAACAAATACTTGATAATATTTGCAGACTTACTTGAAAAAAAAAAACTTCCACGAGGCGTCACCAAAGGCTTTACAGAAAGTTTCCATAACATGCAGAAGACATATAACCTGAGTGGCATATTTTGTTTATTATTGAGGTACTTTGTGTGCAAAGTAGGGTTGTTTGATGTTCACCTGATCTAGAAAGCCAGATTTCTTAAAGGAACCACTAGCACTGTGTTTGTATTCTGAATAACATGGACTAATTTAGACACTGGAAAGATGTTTGATGTGCATAATCTGCAGAAGCTTTTACCTCAGCATTTAGAAAGATCACAACAAATAAAACATAGTGGAATAAATGCATAAGGTATTTAGGTATCTATTTCAAATGTGTAATTGTATTCATTCAAGTTCAAATGCTAGTTTTCCATACATTTGATTACTGGTTGCCGTGATTGTCTGTAACTGTAAATATACTTAAATAACCTACCAGGATATTCTGGGAAGTTTTGTTTTTTTAGGAAAAAAAAAAAGTAAATACCAGCCTGGTTGACCTTTTTTTTGAAAACGTTTTTAGCTTTAAAATAGAAATAAAATACTCCACTATCCTGAAAAAACTCCAACCTCTCTACTCCTTCAGAATAGCAAGTTCATGATTTATCTATGCACATGGAAGTTTGTAAGTATCTATCAGTTTATCTGTCTGTCCAAAAAAAAAAAAAATGTACATCTACAGGATTTATCTTCTGTACTGACAACATTTTCTTGCATATCCCATTTTAAAATTTTGCTTAACTTTTCTTGTGCTTTTTTTTTCTTTTTTCTTTTTTCTTTTCTTTTNTTTTTTTTTTTTTTTTTTTTTTTTTTTTTTTTTTTTTTTGGTTTTTTTTTTTTGTTTTGGATGGAAAGCTTTAGAAAAAATATCTAATTTTATACTTTTTGCCCCTGTGGGGAAGAAGGTTGTTTTGCTATCTTTCTCATTTTTCCTTTCTTCTGGATCAATAATCCTTCACCCAGTATTTCAGGAGAAATCCTTCTTTTAACCTCTAAAGTTTCAGAGGAACTGTAACATCTGAACGAATACAGCTTCTTGGGAATGTAAATAGATGCTTAGTTTCTCATTATCTCTTTATTTTTCTAGCTTGACTGATCTTGCCCATGTATGCATGGTAGTGGGAAACGAGAAAGGTCTTTCAGAGTTTTTTCAACCCTTCATTCAATATACAACAACCTTAAGCACAAAACAGCGCTTATTTAACAGGGCTAGAAACTACTTACCCAATAGTACACATGATTCTTCAAAACATTTTCTTAAAGAGACTGTACTGTTTGTGTATCTATCCAAGAGTGGATTCCTCATGAATAACAATTTGCACTACACAGCAAGACTTTCACACCACTTAGTACATTAAAAATAAAAATGGAAGGAGGAAGAAAGCATAAGGAATCAGTTATTGTAAGAAAACCATTCTTTTACCCTAAATTATATCTCTGGTAACCAGTATATAACTCTTTTAGGAGGTGTTAGATTTTCTTCATGTAAAGATAAAATTTAGGACAAGCCTATTAAATTAATAAAAATTCTCACTTCTAGATCAAAGGCATAGCGAACCTGGCAGAGGAACCTGATCAGGATAGTATAAGCCCACAGTCTGACAGTATCAAAGACAGAAATGTTTCTGAGAGAGTCCACAGATGGTACTGTTCCCTCTCTGAAAGCGTTTTTCAATTACATTTGCTGTCACACCTTTCATACAAAGCAACAAGCTTTGACAGAACTTGTAACCAATGTATAGGAATATCTTGGGACAAGGAGGACAAAACTAGAAACCATTCTAATGACTACCACCACAACTTTTTGAAATGCACATCATTTACAAAATATTTTACTTTATGTTTCCCAAATCTCAAATGAAAATTATCTTTGAGAACACTTGGGGATTTTAGAAGAAATATGCCAGAATTCACTCTTCAATATTTCTTCTTTCTTTCTATCTGTCTCTTGAAGAAGATACTGGGCATTTAGACTGTCCTGGTTAGAGGTAAAACAGAACAAATTTTCTGATTTGTAATTTTACTTTTTAGCTGGGCCTCTTCTAACTGACTAAAGTCTGAAATTAACAGCATCTTGTTCAGACACTGTTCACTCTCAGAGTGTTAAGACCTGATTATACCAAGGAACGGTATGCACAAAGGCTCTTGCTTAGACTTATTGCTATAACAACCAAGGTCAGCTAACTTTGCTATTTGCCCCGTTAGAGGGTCAAAAGCCGAGAAGCATAGAGAGGTCCCACCTATAGGGAGGAGCGGACAGGACAGGTGACCCAAAACTGACCAACAGGGTATTCCATCCCATCTGCATCACGCTCAGTATAAAAGCTGAGGGATCAAAGGGGCAAAGGGGGGCCCTGGCTCATTTTTTCTTCAATGGCCGACGTCTGAGGAGGACCCTGTCTGTTCATCTACCTNTAGACCCAGATATCTTCTGTGCAACTGGAGAAATACTGTAAATTAGAGCCTTAGTCATATTTTTATCCAGAGAGAAGGAGGAAAATCAGAAACGATGGTTAGAGGTGGACTGAATCACTTTTAGGAATGTGCTATAGTCTTTCAATGACCATAGAAATAGCTTGACTATAGTCACCCTAAATGTTTTTTATTCTTTTTGACCAGTAGGCAGAATTAAAATATTTCTTAAATATCAAAAAGAAATCAATGCTAACAGTCAAAGGTTTAGAACTGGTACCACCCTGATCCTAACAGGGAAAAATGAGGGGCAGAGTCTCTAGTATTCCCAAGTATCAGAGAGACAGAATAAAGGTGTGCCTGCTGCATCTACTGAAGAAAAACTCATTCAGTCCATTTAGGTCAACAGCAAAAGTGAGGCCATGCAGGCAATCCTCTCAAAGAAATCAATGGCCCAAACCCAGCACTGACATCCCAGTACAAATATGAAAATGCTTTAGCTGGTAGAATTATTTCTTTTGCATTGAACACCTTACCGCCTGTTTCAAACTTCATTTCTTCTTTTTGGACATCATAATCAGAAATAAATAGAGTCCAATACATCAAAAACAACTGAAAAAAGATTTGAAAGTCAACGTGTAATATGTCTCTAAATAGCTCTTTTCTTCCACCCAAACTTTGCATTTTGCCTTTAGGTTTCTCAGGGTTCAGCTCAGATTCTTTTTGCACTCACCAATTCTCTTAGATCCTCTTAGGGGTGCTTAGGGTGTCCACAGCAATATTCTTGTTACTTTTGAAAATGCTACTATTGTCCTTCACATGTGCATCTAACACAGCCATGAAGAAGTGGCCGGGTTGTCCCAGTCTCCTTGTATTTTAAAGTTGGACAATTTCCTGCTTTAGTACTCCTGCATGTTATTCTCTCCCTCTGAGTTTTCAGCGAGGTTGAGAAATAAATTCATTAAAACCAAAAACTATTTACTGCATCAATAATAGGCAGGTTTTTGTCTGAAAACAGGCGAAATATGTCACCTGTTGCATTACTGGTTTTGAAATGTCTTTTCTTTTTCTGACATTTTAATACACTTTTCTGTTAAAAAATCCTAAAGTCTACAAAAATGCTATGAAAGGATCAGACTGGAAACTAGATAGGTGTTGAATGTCCAATCTATATCTATAATAACAAGTAAGGTAGTCAATCACAGTATTTCTGTGACTCTCTGTTGGAGCTCCATATGCAAGATTTTGCTGATATCTGCATTGAAACTAAGTGTAACATCTCTCCTCAAACATATGCATAGGATGGAATTAACCTTAATAAATTTAGACTTCTGCTGCCTATATGAACTAATCATCTAGACTTCCTTAAGAATTCAAGAAGAGAAACAGGAATTTTCAGGATGTACTTGACCCGTCTTAAATTTATACCTCAAGAGTGGAAAAAATACTGTCAGAAAAAAGCTTTTAATCCAGACTCATGGCAAAACCAGAATGGTGCCCATAGTTATTACATTTGGGATCCACTCATCCAAACACAAACACACACAAAGCTAAACAAAAAAAACGAGCACAAAATAATTGGGGTGTGTGGGGTGTGTGACTTTTTAAAGATATTTACTGATTGTATCCAACTACCATTTAGAAGTACATAGTTTTTTAATATTTGTGTCAATTTTCTTATTCTATTCTCATTAATGTTTAAAAATTCTGCTGGAAGAGTTACAAATACAAAGGCTCATGCATTAAAAAAATTCTCATGCTAGTCACTTTGTAGCATAGATACATAGAAATGAACTCCAAACTAAATATGAATATTTGGAAAGTGACTCAGACTTTGAATCTGGTGATTATCATATCAGGTTTTTAGTGACTCCACTTATTCCCAAGTTCAGAAAGTTTGACATTAGGAGTTTTGAAGGTGCAGTAATTCAATTACTTCCATTTCTAGTTCATACAGAAGTCTGCTGGATAAACAAGAACAGGCTTAGAAATCTGTATAAGCTCACTCACATGTCTCAAGTCTCTGGAATCCCATTTCTTACAAACCTAGTTCCAACATTTTTATTATACTAAATCTATTAGCATTCTGCTTTTTTCTGAGGGGGGTCTAATTGTATTTCATTTCTGGTTGGGTTGGGGTTTTTGGTTTGTTTTTTTTTGTTTGTTTGTTTTTTCCTGAGGGTGTTCTAATTATATTTTATTTCTCAGCCACAAAAAAAAAAACCAAAATGTGTGCAAGTTGTTTAGACAGTTTCATTACATTTATTTTGGAAGAAATGTCTGTGTACACCTGAGTAATGCTTTACTTCAGAAAACCAGAATACTTTCCATGACATCTCATAAAAGGGGATGTATAACATGGGTTACATAGCTGAGTAGCACCCTGGAGGTTCAAAAATTTATTCAGCATCTACTGCTTCAGTGGTATATCCATATTAATATCAACCTGTTATTATGTGATTTAGAAATCAAATACAATTGTCTAATTAAAAATAATCAGTAGACATATCCCATTCAAAAGTCAGATACATTGGAAATCATGTATTCTAGTAAAGAAATGTGTCATGTCTACTCCAGCTCTTTACACCCACTATGGTATAATATAAATTTATATTATATATATATGTATATAAATTTATATAATATAAATTAAAATAATATTAATATAAATTTTATAATGTACATTTATACTTCATCTGTAGTTACTGCTATTGCAATGTAATAAAAAATAAAATAATCTCTAGAAAAGCAAGATAAAATACAAGCAAACATAAAAGATTAGTGTTACATTAAACATTCTGAGCCAGTAAGTGTACTGTATGTCAAATGTCGTGCAATATCTTGCTATCCTCTCTGTGAATAACCTATATGCAGAGAAACATTAAAAAAACAATTATTGGTCAGAAAGTCTAAAATAGATTGAGTGCAAAATTTATCATTTTTATACGTTAAGTATAGGCTAATGAAATCACATCGCATATGTTTATCATGTATGTATAATCAAAAATCAATATTAAAGGGTTTTTTCTCTCTTCTCAGATCCACTAAAGGTATTATTAGTTAAATCAATTTGAATCACACTCCATAGAAAAGATATTGCTTCAAATACAAAAAATCTAAGTACAAAATTTTCTGTCACATATGAGGTCCAATGACTGTATACTGGAAGATGGAAAAACTTTTTGTTTTTCTTACTCTTAGTAATGTTTTCATCACCATGACTCTAATTTCCAAACATATTTTTTCTGATACATTACAGTGTTAAAGCTCATTAAAATAGCTTTTTAAAATCACACTTTTGTGTAAACCTTGATGCTGCTCAGAAATTAACAAAAAACATCATTTAATTAAGCTGCCATTTCACATCATCTGACTTTAAAGCTCCTGAAAATAAGGAGCTTAGGCAGAAAAACAAAATGTTCTCAACAGAGAAAAATATGGGCGGAAGTGATCCCATCCAAAGTTATAGTATGGGATGTGACTGTCTTCCTAGAGGAGACACCTCTTTCCATCTGTTTTATAGGGGGCATAGACACATAGTTTCTGATAACTGCTTACCTTTCAGTTATCTGATGTTAGGATAGATAAAGCCAAGGATAAGTGTCCTGTTCTGAACAACACACTAGGTTTAGGCAGTTATGCCTTAAGCCCGTGTCACCTTCTACTTTCTTGTGACTGCTTACAACACAAGTTACTCCCTCATCAAGAAGAGTGGCCATGCTATTTCAGAAGAGCAGCAGTCTGCCTCACAGTGGATCCAAGTTTAGGTGACTTCCCACCTGGTTAATTGTCTATGCAAGATTATACTGATGTTTTTTTAACGAATCCTCATTCATAAATCACAGTCCAGCTGTTTTTCACAGTAGGATGCCATAGTACTGAACAGCTATTACCAGGCTGGCAACTGCCCTCGTCACTTTACATCTTACAAAGTCATTTTGATTACAGTTACTTTCATTTATTTTTTAAGCAGTCTACATGCAGAAATGGTATACAGATGACCAGAAAGGTCTTCAGAATATTCAATTCAGTCAAATCAGTTCTAATCAGGTTATGTAGGTCAAAGAACTATACATATGAAAAACTCTTTGCTCAAAAATCCTTGCTGTACCAAATAAATAATGAGTAAAACAGAATGGGAAAGTTTAACAGAGAAATTAGTGAAAAAGTTCATTAATATAAGATTTCATACATTACCAACAATTGATAAACAGCTGATTCACGTAACCATTATTTTTTATATCAACCTGAGCAGCTTGACAACTTAATTTTTAAAGTGCATATTTACAACCAAATAAAGATTTTTTTTACTAATGTCTTTTCACCTTTAGAGTTTACTTGGAAGACAGAAGAATCTGGTGAATTTTCTGAACCCTAACAATTATCTTCATAGTTCAGCACATTGTTGTTTTTTATGTATACACATAGAATCACAGATTCACAGAATCTTCATGGTTGGAAAGGACCTTTAAGATCATCAAGTCCAACCAAACAACCTACATTCTCTGCTACTAAAGCATGCCCTGAAGTGCCACAGCATGCCCTGAAGTGCCACAACATGAAGGATCAAAGTTATCTATCTCACCTAATATTAGAAAACTAAGCTTTCCATTTCTTGTGTAGTCAGTGGAGAGAGACGCACAACATCTCTAATTGATCCAGAGCTTGAGAATATCAAATAGCCCTTTGAATTTATATCAGCTAGAAAAGCATTGTAGGAATTCTTGCTTGGTACTCAACATTTGGCAAAAAGAACCTGAGCCTAGATGTTTGTAAACCTGCATCTAGGCTGCAGGATGTGTGAGATTCATTCTCCTGACACCTCAGATTCGTTCTCCTAACCCAGGCAGATCAGATCAGACATTACTCGGATCCCTCCCTGACTGAGTACCAAGATTTCCTTGCAAGAAAGTTCACAAAAGAGGAAGGAGGAAGCACTCTGTGTTGACATACGTTCAGGTTACAGTATCCTGACAGTCTAGGACACCCACGTTAAAGAAATGCATAACTAGACTGGCTGTAAAGCCTTATGTTGTCTGATAATAACCTATATATTCAATTTTCCACACAAACATAAACTGATATCAGGTTATTTTTCTATAAATCATTGAAAACAAGTTTTTGAGAAATTTTGTGCACAACACAGTATGAATTCCAAAAGGAAGAATTTTACACTTCTTACAACCCATTTTCATAAATATGTAAACACTTAAAATTGCTTAGTTTTTAGGGTGGAATCATCTCAATCAGTAGAGTTTTGTTTAACTTCACAGTGAACAGGAAATTGCAGGAGGACTTTTTATTATTATTTCATGTAATTTAGACAACAATTGCACTAGCTCATTTACCACTGCTATTTTCTTTCAGTTTAGAAAGAAAATAGTTTGACCTAAAATACAGATTCTCTTGGTATTTTGTCAAATTTATTTTACGCCAGCAGCAGTCGCTGATTTTAATTGAATGGAAACAACAGCTCTCATCCTCTGTGTCACATTGCTGGATTTTGTATCATTGAATTTCAATCTGGTTTCACTGGGACCTGCCGAGTGTGGCTTACGCCAACCTCTGAGTCTCCTTGCTATACTCCTTTCCAGGGCAGCATTGTTTGCCTTTTGTCTGCTCTCTGATTAAATTGACACCATTTTACCTTTTCTGACTCCTGTGTCATTTTCTGTTGACAGCATCTAGTAATGGTAACAGACCAGTGTCCTTGTGGAAGGGGCAGAAACCATTGATTGGCTGGGTGTATTAATGCAGACCCTTTAGAAGTCATGCAGACGTGGCTTTGTGCTAACTGGCAGCTGAATGGGGGCTAGTGAGAGATGTTATTAACCACAGATAACAGTCAGCCCCCTCTATTCACTAGCAATGTCACTTTGTATCATTTGACGAACAGTCGGTAGTGAAATTTGTTAAAGCAATTCTTCCTCTCCCTTTACACAACCTGGACTGAAGCTATTTAAGGCAGAAGAGTGGAAATAGTGTTCTGATTAGACTGATGTTGGTAGAATGCTCATATAATTTCCAGGGAGCTGAAACACTTAATACAATCCATCTGCACTTCACAGCTAAAATCTCTTTAGGACAACAAGATAGGCCCTGCTGACATGAGAGGTTAAATGTTTACCATGGATAGGGAATTTATAATTGCCTTTTCAGAAATGAGTGATTAGAAGTGGTTACAAGAAGCACCTGGATATATAAGTCCTATCCACATAACACAAGGGAGATGTAATAATTATGTCAAATACTTCCACTATGATCTTTTTAAATGGGATAGAAAAACGAAAATACCAAAGCCTTAAAGTTATGAATTTTA
This sequence comes from Rynchops niger, assembly GCA_013400035.1. Lineage (NCBI taxonomy): Eukaryota > Metazoa > Chordata > Aves > Charadriiformes > Laridae > Rynchops > Rynchops niger. Next base: position 21,641 of record VXBH01007449.1, read on the forward strand.
CAAAATATCTGCATTTAAAAATAAAGCGTCTGAGAAGTGCAGGATGGTCTTTGTGCAAGCTTGTATCATAGAATGGTTTTGTTTGGAAGTGGCCTCAAAGATCCCTTAAAGTTCCAACCCCAGCAGGGACATCTTCCACTAGACCAGGTTATGCAATGCCCCATCCAGCCTGGCCTTGAACACTTCCAGGGATGGGGCATCCACAACTCCTCTGGACAATCTGTTCCAGTGCCTCACCACCCTTACAGTAAATAATTTCTTCCTAATATCTAATCTAAATCTTCCCTCTTTCAGTTTAAAACCGTTACCCCTCATCCTATCACTACACTCCATTCAGGTACTGGAAGGTCTCTATAAGGTCTCCCGGGAGTCTTCTCTTCTCCAGGCTGAACAACTCCAAGTCTCTCAGCTTGTCTTCATAGGAGAGGTGCTCCAGCCCTCTGATCACATTCAGGGCCCTCCTCTGGGCTCACTACATGTTCTTGTGTTAGGTCCCCAGAGCTGGACACAGTTCCAGTCAGTGGGAACTTCACCAGACTGCCACAACTTCTCAAGTACGATGGATACTGGCATAGCAACTTCATCTGCCAGCTCCCTCAGAAGCCACAGATGCCTCTCATCAGGTTCCATGGACTTCTGCACCTTCAGTTTCCTTAGATGGCTTCAAACCTGATTTTCTCCTACAGTGGGCAGTCTTCATTCTCCCCATACCTGCCTTTGCCTTCTGTGACTTGGGTGATATAGCTAGAGGACTTGCCAGTGATGACTGAGGCAAAAAGTAAGTGCGTACCTCAGCCTTCCCCATATCCCAGGTAACCAGGTCTTCATTTCCTTCCGAAGGGGGGTCAAATTTTCCCTAGTCTTCCTTTGATCACTGACGTACCTGTAGAAGCCTTTAACATCACTGGCCAGATTTAATTCTATCAGGGCTTTAGCTTTCCTAACCTGACTCCTGGCTGCTCAGTCAATTTCTCTGTACTCTTCCCAGGCTACCTGTCCTTTTTTCCACCCTCTGCAGGTTTCCTTTTTGTGCCTGAGTTTTTCCAAGACCTCTTTGTTGATCAATGTAGGCCTCCTGGCATTTTTGCCTGACTTCGTCTTTGTTGGGATGCATCACTCCTGCGATTGGAGGCAGCGATCCTTGAATATTAACCAGCTTTCTTGGACCTCTTATATGGTGAACATGGAATACTTATTCAGTCCCATCTCTGTTCAGCAACAGAATCAAACTTAGTTGTGTACTGTTTTCAAAATATACATACAAATTTCAGTGTGTTTTCTAGATTAAGGAATTTTCCAAGAGTTAAAGTAGAAACTACAGTGGGAACTTTGTCTTCCTTCTGCTCACTTTACATTATCATGAACAGCATAAACTAATAAATGTAATTTGAATTTTCATTGGCATTCTGGAAATATAATTGTCCTCATACTTTCCTCAGACACTGAGAATTTAATCCTGATTCTACATCACCCTGTGAACAAATTAAAATGCTGATGTCAGGTCAACGTTTCCGACAAAAAGCCATATTGTATAGTAGGGTGCTCATGCACAATGTGATATCGAAGTAACTGGCTTCCACACTGCAGCTATCTCACTTCCAGCCACCTCCAAGCACTAATGGAATAAAGTCAACTTGTCTGCTTCCATCTATTTAAACACTTCCAAATTATTGCAAAATATTTTAAAAGCTGAAAAGTGCAAATCCCCACTGATTCTTGTAGTACAAGTAGGACCCACATATATATAAGCAGGACCTATAAATAAGTACTGTCATACGATTAAGCCAAAAGATGGTACATGTTTTATATTATTTTGAGGATAATTAAAATGCCACCTGCTGTGACATTACACATGTACTATTCCATAAGCTCAGTAGAATGATATTTACTTTATTGAGTGTTTTTCTTCACAACAGTTATTGTTTTGCTCCACTGTGGCACAGTGCTGCCTACTTCAGTTATTATTCACTACCTATGGTTTTCAAAAAGATATTTGCCATTATGAATGATGTCATTAGTTTATTTTTTTATATATATATATTTTTTTAATAACAAACATAGAGAGTTTTTATATGTGACAGGGAAAAAAATCAAAACAGTTGGAGAAATATTATAACATTTGTATTCATATTAACCTTAATAAGATTCATTCCAGTTTTGACAGAGCATTTTGTCCTTGTCATGGTTTGGGCGAGGTTGGCCAATGACAAGGTGACAGATGCTCTTCCCTACCTCTTGCTCCAAGGAGAGGATGAAGAGAGATAAAGAGATTTATGATTCTAGAAAAAACTAAACTCCTTTAATGAAATATTGATAAGAAAATAAAAAGAAAATAATGAAACAGATACAATATCTATAAATACATACAAAACTGTAACAAGCTCCCAGGGAGATGTCACTGTTCCAGACTGGACTCAGTGATGAATGGGAACTGGATTCTGGGACACACTGATAGGGATCAAAGGTAGACAAACTGACAGGGTCTTCCTCAGATGTCAGCTATTGAAGAAAGAGAGCCATTGAAGAAGAAACCACATCATTTTCTCCCTCAGCCTTTATAGTGAGCATGGCAGATGGGATGGAATACCTGATTGGTCAGTTTTGGGACACATAGCCTGTCCACTCCTCCCCACAGGTGTGATCCCTCCCCCGGGTAAGCAACGAAGTCAGCTGACCCTGGCTGCCACAGCAACAAGTATAAGCAAGAGCCTCTCTCACTGAATAGGAAGTTGTCCCTGCTCCACCCCAAACCAGGACAGTTNTAGCTAGAGGACTTGCCAGTGATGACTGAGGCAAAAAGTAAGTGCGTACCTCAGCCTTCCCCATATCCCAGGTAACCAGGTCTTCATTTCCTTCCGAAGGGGGGTCAAATTTTCCCTAGTCTTCCTTTGATCACTGACGTACCTGTAGAAGCCTTTAACATCACTGGCCAGATTTAATTCTATCAGGGCTTTAGCTTTCCTAACCTGACTCCTGGCTGCTCAGTCAATTTCTCTGTACTCTTCCCAGGCTACCTGTCCTTTTTTCCACCCTCTGCAGGTTTCCTTTTTGTGCCTGAGTTTTTCCAAGACCTCTTTGTTGATCAATGTAGGCCTCCTGGCATTTTTGCCTGACTTCGTCTTTGTTGGGATGCATCACTCCTGCGATTGGAGGCAGCGATCCTTGAATATTAACCAGCTTTCTTGGACCTCTTATATGGTGAACATGGAATACTTATTCAGTCCCATCTCTGTTCAGCAACAGAATCAAACTTAGTTGTGTACTGTTTTCAAAATATACATACAAATTTCAGTGTGTTTTCTAGATTAAGGAATTTTCCAAGAGTTAAAGTAGAAACTACAGTGGGAACTTTGTCTTCCTTCTGCTCACTTTACATTATCATGAACAGCATAAACTAATAAATGTAATTTGAATTTTCATTGGCATTCTGGAAATATAATTGTCCTCATACTTTCCTCAGACACTGAGAATTTAATCCTGATTCTACATCACCCTGTGAACAAATTAAAATGCTGATGTCAGGTCAACGTTTCCGACAAAAAGCCATATTGTATAGTAGGGTGCTCATGCACAATGTGATATCGAAGTAACTGGCTTCCACACTGCAGCTATCTCACTTCCAGCCACCTCCAAGCACTAATGGAATAAAGTCAACTTGTCTGCTTCCATCTATTTAAACACTTCCAAATTATTGCAAAATATTTTAAAAGCTGAAAAGTGCAAATCCCCACTGATTCTTGTAGTACAAGTAGGACCCACATATATATAAGCAGGACCTATAAATAAGTACTGTCATACGATTAAGCCAAAAGATGGTACATGTTTTATATTATTTTGAGGATAATTAAAATGCCACCTGCTGTGACATTACACATGTACTATTCCATAAGCTCAGTAGAATGATATTTACTTTATTGAGTGTTTTTCTTCACAACAGTTATTGTTTTGCTCCACTGTGGCACAGTGCTGCCTACTTCAGTTATTATTCACTACCTATGGTTTTCAAAAAGATATTTGCCATTATGAATGATGTCATTAGTTTATTTTTTTATATATATATATTTTTTTAATAACAAACATAGAGAGTTTTTATATGTGACAGGGAAAAAAATCAAAACAGTTGGAGAAATATTATAACATTTGTATTCATATTAACCTTAATAAGATTCATTCCAGTTTTGACAGAGCATTTTGTCCTTGTCATGGTTTGGGCGAGGTTGGCCAATGACAAGGTGACAGATGCTCTTCCCTACCTCTTGCTCCAAGGAGAGGATGAAGAGAGATAAAGAGATTTATGATTCTAGAAAAAACTAAACTCCTTTAATGAAATATTGATAAGAAAATAAAAAGAAAATAATGAAACAGATACAATATCTATAAATACATACAAAACTGTAACAAGCTCCCAGGGAGATGTCACTGTTCCAGACTGGACTCAGTGATGAATGGGAACTGGATTCTGGGACACACTGATAGGGATCAAAGGTAGACAAACTGACAGGGTCTTCCTCAGATGTCAGCTATTGAAGAAAGAGAGCCATTGAAGAAGAAACCACATCATTTTCTCCCTCAGCCTTTATAGTGAGCATGGCAGATGGGATGGAATACCTGATTGGTCAGTTTTGGGACACATAGCCTGTCCACTCCTCCCCACAGGTGTGATCCCTCCCCCGGGTAAGCAACGAAGTCAGCTGACCCTGGCTGCCACAGCAACAAGTATAAGCAAGAGCCTCTCTCACTGAATAGGAAGTTGTCCCTGCTCCACCCCAAACCAGGACAGTTCTTTATCACAAAAACATGTGTCAATATGCTGCAATTCTGTATATGTGACCATAGACTATTATTAGACTATTACTGGGATACTATTGTAGATGAGCTGTTCAGTTGAGATGCAGCAACTCAACAGTGGGGATTCTCAAACAAGGATTCAGTGGTTTGTATGTTGTCTCCATATATGTGCAAAAAAGCAAGTATTCAGAGCACCATTTTCAGTAAACTACACCATTAATTAGGCCTGTGCATATTGACATTTTTTGCTGCTGAATTTGAAATACCCCATTAGATATCTAAAAATAGATATCCCTACAGTAATAAGGATATTGCAACATTTTGGGAAGTTTGGGTGACATAGATGAAATAGCATCTGGTTGCAATCATAACTGATATAGATCTGTCAAACTAGTCCCTGATGGATATTTTTGTGGCTGTGTCTCCAACTCTGAGAGCACAGTGATGTCTATGACACTGTAATTAAACTCTCAGTCCATCTGTGCAGATTTTATATTTTCAGTAATAGAATGTTTTCAGTATTTGTACTTTTTTATTTTGGCTTGTTAAGGGAAACATTATCCTGTGTAACTTTCAAGAACAGTTTGTAAGGAAGTTTCCTTCAGAATGTTTCGGTGAAGCAGAAGGTAGCAACTACCTACAGTATTTAAAGGTTAACAATTTTCTTCCTTTACAAGACCTATGTGCAGACTGCAAGATGCTTCTTTTGTAAGAGTTAGTGACAGTACTAGAACACAAAGTAGGGCAGAAAGCTTTTTTTTCACTTTCTTCCCTGGCATTAAATATTCCATAGCTATCAAATGTGTAGGCACTGAAACTACACTAGGGCTAGAGGCCAAAGAATTGTAAAGACAGAAGACACGGGAAAAAAGTTTGCTGATTCAGTAGATAGCCACATTTCACTTTTTGTATGAGAAATGATGTCAAGAAAGCTGTATCACTGATTTCAACAGTTGCAGCAAAAGATACTTTGCAGTCGTGAGCTCATGAGTTGGCAGATATATATAAAGTTCTCAGAATGATGGAAAACACTTTTGGACCTCAAATAGGAATGTACGCATTCAAAACAATTTTCAATGAGCCATTAAAGGAAAAAAAAATACAAATCAAGACTTCAAAACTACTGTAAAAGTAGCAGTAGAAAGTAGTGCTGCCTAGAGAATGACAATTCCATTTCCCTAGAAACTTTTGAAGTCTCAGTATCTGTTTAATCCCACATTGGTAAAAAAAAAAAATAACCAACCAACCATCCAAAACCACCACCCCCACCCTCAAATAAACCGGCCAGACCCAAATATCAAAAAAAATTTTTCTGTCAGAAAATGAAGTGCATAGAACAGTAGTACCAATATTCAATACTATCAACGTAAGAGGCTATGTATAAAGCATTTGCCTGAGTTTCCTGTCTACATAATTGAGTTCAACACAATGTACTATCTCATTCAGCTATCACTCTCCCAGCTCAATTTGAGTCATGTGGAGTACAGATGTAATGCTAGTTTTCATCATTATTGCCTAGTGTCTTACAAAGAGAGTGGGAAATTCTTGGTTTTGGTTGAAACGATCAGCTTTCTGCTAAGTATTGCTGTTTCAAAAATATATTTCACCAAACATATTCTAAATTCTTCCATTTATGAAGGAATAATCAAATGTGAGGTAGTCTGTTGCTTTTGTTGTAATAAAATAGATTCAGAAAAAAAAAATATTTTTACTTTAGAGGGAAAAGATATGTTTTTCATGAGAAAATTAGACACAGTTGAAAAATGTGAGAGTTGTTTTGATGAGAAAAGAAGTGATGGGCAGGAATCTTTCAAAAAATCACAAATAAATATGTTTTATCTATTCTAAATGCCCTGTCAATAAGTTAATTCATTGTAATGCATTTGTAATGCATTATTTGATAGTTATCACAGTTGCAAATTTTTTGGAGGCCTATGAAGATTTTTGCCCACCTCACTACCTCATCTGTCCTCACTACTTCTTCTGTATGGTCAGTGGCACTCCAAGCTTTGGCTGCTGCTTAATGTTGCAGCTACTTTTGAGTTCCTTACTAGCTGCAGTTCTGCACAACTGCTAGTGTCATCGTTTGTCTGCCACCAGCTCTTGCAGCCTTCTGTAGTTGGTAACTTCCACCATATGGTTCAATAAAGGGAAGGAGGAAGTAATGGGAAAGAATATTATTATCTGAAGGCTAGGAGCTACAGCTATCGCTGGTTTGTCATTCTGTATTTTCCTACTAAACAAAAGGCCATACAGCTAATGAGAAAACAGAATTTACAATGTAATATGCACAATCAATTACAAGCTGGAAATTATGTCCCTAATATTTAAATATATAATTAAAAATAAGTGGGTTTTGGAAAAAAATAAAATATTAAATTTTCATAAGCATTCCACAGGAAGAATTGTCTACATTGGTTCCCAACAACTAATTTAAACTGTTCTATTTCATCACTTTTTCACTTCATATTTTAGGAAAGTGTATTCCACTGAGATTTCACTATGCTATATTTGACCAGATTTTTAATAACATCTGTAAAGACAAGATACATGCAACAGTTTTTCTGGTATGTTGTGTTGCAGTAAAACAGTAGAAACTGAAGGTAAGTTAAAAAACCCAACAAACAAAAAAACAGTTTCAGTTTGGTTCTCGGGATATTTTGAATTTATTAAACTACATCACAACATGCCAAGAGGTGGGAAGATGGAGTTGAAAAAAAAAAAAAANAAAAAGGAGTTGAGGAACACAAAAGCAGGTTTAAGCTTCCTGTGGGTATTCACAGAAATACAAGCTGACACTTTATGAAAGGCCTCTGTACTTCATAAAATCATAAGTTTAGAAGGGACTCCAAAAGATAAGGTGTTCCATCAAGTAGGTGTAGTCACTACTGACACATGTTTGTCTGCCTTTCAGTTAAAGAAGTTCCTAAATCCCTGGAATAATCCATTGCAGGGTTTAGCATTTAAATTATATTTTTTCCTACTGTCCAGTTTTCCGTGGTGCAATTGAACTTAGCTACTTCTTGTCTTATGCTATTTGGAATAAAGAAAGGAAAATTCTTGTGTTATCTCTTTCATATACCTTTTTATGCATATGAAGCTGCTTACTGCATTCACTCTTCAGCCTTTCTTTTCTCTTTTGGAACTGCATGTACTAATTTGTTCAGGGTTTCCTCATTCAATCCTGTATACCAAACATTTGATGTTTAATTCTTCTTTTAACTGTCTCCTGGATGTTCACAGTTGCCCAAATATTTCTAGAAATGTGGTGCTGAAAACTGGAAGTAGTATTCCTACTGAGATTTGTAGAGCATTGAGCAGAGTAGAGAGATTGTTTCATATCTTCCAGGTTATACTTCCTGGATATGTCTGCCTATTATTCTTGCATTTTTTATGGCCTTTCCCAATTTTAATAAGACTCTATTAAAATCAAGGTATATGTTACATTTGTTGTTCCTTTGTTTACAGTTCCTCCATCACTTTATAAATAGAAACTAGTTGATTTCTAATAAATCCATATTGGCTGTAATTCGTCTTGTTTTCCTATAGGTGTCTCCAAATATTTCTTTAGGTAGTTGTCCTGGGTGTCAAAGTTAAGGTGGCAGATATATAATTCCCTACTTGCCTCCAGACTTTTGATAGATCATGTATTTTCAAAAAAGACTTCATGAGTTATCAAAAATAATTGCTAATAGTTCTCAGATTCCATCAGCTTATACTTTAAATAGTGTGGGCTGAAACTCATCAGTCCCAGACAACCTAAAAACCTGTATTTTGTTGAAGTTCTCTCTAACCTGTTCTTCCTCATTCAAGGATGAGATCTGGTCTTCTGCTGATGTTGTCTACAGACTGCATTAATGACATTATAATAGAAGACCTTCTGGTAAAACAAACAGAAGCCCCACAACTTTCCAGCCACATCTCTGCTACTGAATAAAATATGGCGTGAAACACCTATTGATAATTGTTTACACACCATTTGGCACTGTTTTGGCTCACTACAGCTCATACTGCCTGAGGCAATACAAAGGCACAATTGAATAATTTGAACAAGACTATATCAGAGTTGTTTCCCTCAGCTTTCTACAATCTACTGCAGTAAGCTTTACACTGTCCATCCCCACTACACACCCTCACGTCATACACTGCAGCCAACAGTGCATCTCTTCAGGCTATGTCAATAAATTCAGCTATGTGTAGGACCAGTCTCAGGCATGGGAACACAATTCTCTGTGCTCACAAACTGATGAAGAATCCCCTGTCAGGCTTTTGGCGCATTCCAGCTAGCACTGGCCTTTCCTGAGCACAGTTGGGGTGTTATAGCTATGCTGGGGTCGTGTCCAGTAGAGAATTTGCCTGCATCCACAGTTTTGGAAGTTCAGTTTACAAGCTAAACATAATCTATATAGTGTTAGTTGACATCAGTGCCAGGAAACATTCCTGGCCATATTTACTTTGAAGGTGTATATACAGCCTCAGTTTCCCACTGCAATAGAGTGCCCATTTTATATCAGATCCAGAGCTAAGTGCTGCGTAATACCTTTGTGGCCAGCTCATTAGTGAAAACCAGAGAACAGTTACTAGCTTGTTTTAGTTATCAGTTAGTCTTTTATTTAATTTCTTCATTTTTGTTCTGTGTTTCCATCCTTCTTTTTGTATCAATAACACAGTTTCCAATTTGTTTTGAGTTCAGTTAAAAGCATTCAATGTAGCCAGGTTCATCATTCATAACACTTCAAACCTTCCTCTACTAGGCGACACAGCTTCTGGGAATTCTTTCATACAAATTCCTATTTCTCTTCAAGCTTGCCTTCCTGTTTTGATTCTTCTGCATTTCCTCTTTCCAATTCTGAAGACTATGAATATAAACATTTCGTATTTAGTCTACCTAACTAGGTCCCACCTCGATATTCCCAATCAGTTCTTCTCTATTAATTAGAATAAAATCTATTAATTAGAATTACATCCTCAAGATGTTTTCTGCACCTTCTGTACAACTAAATTGTTATTAATGCCTTCCAAGAATTTGTGGATCAGTATGGCCATGGGATTCATCTCATCCAGCTGTTGAAATCAACAATGCAGACTAAGAAATCTGACTGTGTCATTCAAAGATTCAATTACAGTCAGTGGAGAAAAAGAAGCACCTGGAGTACATCATTAATCTGCTGCATACCAAGTGAGGGCTGCTGTTACTCACCAATCAAGCCAATCAATTGAGAAAATAATTTCAGTTGAGGGAATGGTTTTGGTCCACTCACCAATTGGATCTTAAAAGAACTGCAGCTGCTTTCATCAGAATTTGTGAAATGACTTTTCACTACATAAAAAATAACTGCAGATTGCTCATTGAAAAACAGTGAAACAATCTAGGATTTTCATCCTATTGTATCATATGACAACTTAAATTCACCTGATTTTCTTATAAGTGTCACTGTATAGAGACACTGATCACAACTAGCTTAGTTCAAATTTTTACATTCACCTAAAATTTTAAAACTGTTGGTAACTGTTCTTTTTCTTGTTCTTGTTCTCCCATATGTTACACCTAAAAGTTAAAAACATTCTAGTTGCAACATTTCTGGAAATGGTTTACTAAGTTTGTAAATAGCTGAACATTTCAATTGTCCTGAAAGTCTAGACTGGAAAAGAGTTCTTCATTTTTGTTTGAGAAATTCCCACTGTGAAAGCAGGCAACAAGAGCAATTATGCAAGGGGGCTTTCACTTGTTTTTTTAACTATTTGTCAATGAATTTGTCACCCACAGCCTTCTTTGTGGGTGCACGTGCATGCACAGGGTATCTTTCAGGTCTGTTTAAATTCTGACATCAAGATAGCACAACAACAATGTTTTTCATTTGCTTATTCTTTTATTCTCCTGATCTATCCATTAAAAGTTCTTTAAACAATCAAGGAATACACTACATGCTGTGATTAGAAATCCTGGAATGGTATGGGAACAATGTGTTTCTACCTTTTTATTACATGAAGACTTATGCAGCCTGCACTTGGGGACAGCTTATTTTAACAGGATCAGAAATTTTGTGTATTCAGTAACAGATTTTTGTCCAATGGCAGTGGATCTACACTCCTCATCCTTTCTAGATTTACTGTATATATTTGGTCTATTAGAAAGAATTACCCGCAGTTGCCACACTCTACTGTATGAGGTACTCTTCTAAAATAATAAGCTTAGTAGCTAAATATCACTCCAGTATTTCAAGTTCCACAATAATGTAATAAGTGCTGGCATTTTTATAAATTGGCATTTTTAATGGTAAGCTAAATCAGGTACCCGTACCTGGATTGGTGCGAAAGAAATCACAATAAACATTGCTATTTTTTGCTTCTCACATTACCAGGATACTACAAGAAAGAATAGATCATTGGCAATGTATAGGCAGCTATCTCCATGACATCAAAGAACTAATCATCCAAGAACAATAAAATGGGACGATGGTAAGTGAGGCTTAAAGGAACAATTTGCAAAAGGTTTAAATCTCACCAGCTAATATTTATTTCTAACTAAAATAAAAGTTACCCTATAAACACTGTTGTGTTCTACTATTTGGTCGATGGTAGACCAAAATCAGAAAAAGCTGAGATAGGATTCCTTGGCTAAAGAAAAGGTGCAGAAATTACTGAATGAGATCCTATGGACAATGTTATAGAAGAGGTCAGACTAAATGACCATAAAATATTCTGAGTCTACAAAAACAGATGTTGTTGTCTGCTATAGAATACAACTGTAGCTGCCTGAAAATATTTTTTTTTATTACACACACTGAAAGCTTTTTCTCTTCAGACCTTGAGAAAGCAATTGACACTTTTTTTTTTTTCTTATATGTTCTATCTTTGGGTATGCGACTACTTTTAATTAAAAGAAGGCCAGTGTGTGAATTCATGTACTGGACTACTGATTGGCAACCCTGCTTCATCATTGTGGTGGGTTGACCCTGGCCAGCTGCCAGTCACCCATCCAGCTGCTCTGTCATTCCCCACCTCCTCAATGTGTCAGGGGGAGAAAAAAAAAAAAAAAACATTAAAAAGCTCGTAGGTTGAGATAAAGAAAGGGAGATCACTTGCCAGTTACTGTAACAGGCAAAACAGACTTGACTTGGGGAATATTAATTTATTGCTAATTTAAAACAGAGTAGGATGGTAAGAAACAAAGACAAAAACTAAAACACCTTCTCCCACACACTCCTTCTTCCCAGGTTCATCTTCACTCCTTCATTCCTGAATCCTTTATCTCTTCATCCTGAGTGGTGCAGAGAAGATGGAGAATAGGGGTTGTCTATAGCAGTTTCTTTATGCTGTTTCTTTCTCCTCACATTTTTTCGCTGCTCCAGTGTGGGTCCTTCCCTGTGTTGCAGCTTCCCTCAGGGCATATTCATCTGCTGCAGCCTGGGGTCCTCCATGGGCTACAGTGTGGTTATCTGCTCCACTGTGGTCCTTCATGCTGCCAAAGCCTTGCCAACTACACTGAATACAGTCATTAACATCTTCCCTCACTCTTTTTGACTGCATTCTGAAGCACTGTCATAATTTGAAATGCAAATCAATATAAGCAGGTAATAATGCTTGTATCTCAGAAAACTGTTGAAAGTAGAGATGTGCCAGTAAACAAGTTTTATAGATTTTATTTTTTAGATACCAATGCCTGCAAGTTTTGTAGTTTTGCAGTTTGAAGATGGCTGGATTTGTAGCAAAATTAACTGTAATCTGCTCCTTTGTATAGGAAAAAAAGTCCGAAACCAAACAAATTTATTTAAATTAATCCAAAGATTAGGTCTCCTCAGCAAAATAGCAGGTTTATTTTCTCTTATCAAATGAGTCTGAAACTTTTCACAGAGTTTTTCTTTTTTCTTCTCTTTTTTTTTTTTTTTTTTTTTTTTGTAAATTGAGTGGTATAAATAGCATTACCATAATTTTGTAGCAAGTATTTCATCTGTTCAAGTACTAATTTTGAGGTGAATGTCTCCCTGTTGGACATAACTCAATTATGCATGTTTTACTTGTATTTCCTACAAACTGTTTTATATTTTACTTTAAGTTATTAAGTTTCCCTTTCAATATATCTGCAAGATCAAAGTATGCTTTTCTTCTTTTGCCTAAGTACATAATTTATTCCCATGTGATTTTTTTTTTTTTTTTTTTTTAAACTGCATATTTTTATTGTATATTGGAATTTGGAGCGTGCTAGACTCCAGCATGCACCAATGGATGTAACCATTCCATTACAAGATTCCATACTGGCAGCCAGTGGAATCATGGTTGGACTCCAAGTTGTATGGCTAAAGCATTAGGGTAATACCACAGAGGAAGAGAAGTTTTCATCAGACCATAAAAAGCTACAAGATGACAGTTGTTTCACTGTCCTAGAGAATGTATCAATACAACTAGTGTAAAGCAAATATTTTACAGTAGGTTGTTAAAGTTATATGTGAAAATCATTTGGTGTCTTCAAATTCACACAGTAGAAAAGGACAAGCTTCATCACTCACTCAAAAGCATTCTGTGGCTTGGTTGTTGCACCAATCAGCTGCCAAGATTTTTTTCTTGAGTTTTCTGAAGTTTGTATCCATGGTTCTGCAGATATAGAGAAGATATTTAAACCACACAGTTCCATCTTCCAGGAAAGTGTTCTAGTTCAAGTTTATATTGCTTCATGACCCAGCCTCTCCAATACCACTGTTACTGTTTTATAAAAAACTTGAATCAATTTTTTTTAAAAAATATGTTTTCCCCATAGTAATGAAAAGAAAACTGCTACTAGAGAGTTATGGTATGGCTTTGTTGTTTGCTTTTCTCATTATATCAATGGGCTTTGCCACTATGCTATAACCTTAAGCAATTTGTCCCATCCCTTACCTCTTTGCCTTTCCCGTCCTTTTTCCTTTCATGCCTCTGGAAATCAGATTGTGGCTCCTAGCGCTTTGAACACTACTGTAGTTCTTTAATCTGGTGCTTAGCCAGAGAATTTACACTGCGTGGTGAACTGAAGCAAACTGACACAATATCCTGAAGTCGGTAAAATCCCAGGAGTAAAAATGAACTCTATTGTCCCATTAGGCTGAGCTTGTCATCTAATGGGAAAACAGCATCTATTTTATAACTATTTTAGGAAGCCTAATAAGCTGCTGACTATAAAAGAAATAGTTCTGAAAGTATGAACATATCTGAACTGAAAGTACTTATCATTTATTCCTACTTTCTGTGTGAGACTGGTATTTCTTTCAGTGCTTCTCTCTTTATTATTTTCCCCTCATGGAATTTCTACTTTTCTTGGATCGTAAATCCGTGTGATTGCACAGATCATCTGGGTGCCTTGTCAAGTCTGATACTGCAAAAATTGGGTTATCCTGTTTTACTTAGGCTGCTATGAAATGTATGTGAAGCCTACAGAAGTCTTTTAGGAGATAGCTGTGAGCGGTTCCAATATCATAAGCTTACAATCAGTTACTCAGTTTAAGGTTACTTCTAAAGGTCCTTTGGATTCAATTTTTGTTGATAGACTTTTTCATATTTTTTCATATTTCAACTTGTGAGTAGCTCACACTGAAACATGATGGTTTGAAAATGCAGTCCCTGAACTCAGATTATTACTGTTTGAAAGCAAAACATGACATTTTCCTAGACAACAAAGGAAGAGTCCTACATTATTGGACAAATCTGTCACAGTGTCCTGTGTTAAACTGAAGTTTGGAAACACGTTATTGTTGCAGGGCATCATTGACATGTTGAAATTATAGATAGTGAAGCATCTATTTTTCAATTACAATCATAGCCAGTTTTATTTGCTATTTATAAATATGAATAGCATTATCCACTGCAATCAAGCAAAAATTACTCTTATGCAGATGCAGACCTGTATGTGCTTCTGTACAAAGTGTAGAAGACCTACTTACCTAAATAAGAGGATTATGAAACCATCTCACTATTTTTCCAGCATACTAAAGAACATCCTATTGAGTCCAGCTGATATATGCTTCAATGAGTATTCAGTACTCCTAAGTTATTCATTCCTCTTTCAGACAAGTTGCTCCATAGATGGGCAACATAAAAGCGCAGTATAAATATTTCTTGATGACAATAAACTATTTAGGAGATTTTCACAAGAAATATACAAAGGCTTAAAACAAAACAATTTGTGAAAATCTCTGAAAACCATAGAATTTATAAAGTTTACAATTTTATCTTCCAGACTAGTTGTCATTGTACTATGTGTTGAAATATTAACTGTTAATTGATCCAATATTCTAGGGAGACAGACTGGGTTGTCCTTATATCTTAATTTCTGCTCAAGATTTTCAGATTAATTTATATAGACAAATAACTACTTTTAGTACCTGGTCTTCAAAGTATCAGACTCCTTAAACTTTAAATCATAAAAAAACCAATAAAATTCTTAAGTTTGATTCTTAAGCTGCACTCATGTTTACAAGTTACTGAGACTTTATACACCAAGTTATGGTATAATGTTCTACAGGGAAGAAGAGGATAGAATTAATACAGGACAAACAGCCTGTAAGCAGAAACACATCATTCCTTTAAATTGAATAGGCAGCCAGTAGAACAAGCCAAAATAAAGCAAAACAATATGCTACCTTGTAAAATGTATTTGAACCCTGAGCAAATTTAGAACAAAATTGATTGTTCTGCTTGAGGAAAAAAGACCGGCGCAGGGAGGTGAGTGGTGTGCACGGGCACGGAGGGGATGAACACCTTCAACCAAGGTATACAAGTTAAAATACTAGGCTGTGAATGAGAAGTAATTCAGATGCTAGAGAGAGTACGCCAGCTCTCTGAATTACATACTTGTGTAATATATGAAATCTGAGATACAGAAGATGTCCAGATTATTCAAAAATTACTTAATGCAAACTGACACAATGATAATTTTCAGCACAAAGTATACTTCACAGGCTACAATATTTACTAGAAAATATAGGAATAATGCTCTGAAAAGTTCTTCTCTCTAATAAAATTTTCTCAGAATCCCATTGGCTCTTAACTTTGACCTTCACTCAATTCTCTGAACAGTCAATTAAAATAAAACCTACCCTTACATATGTCTTCAAAATGTACCTCCTTCAAACAGCCTCAGAGGTGTTAATTTATGAACACAATGTCAGATACAAACACACACAAACAGATCACTAAGCTATACTTCCTTCTGCTGTTCAACTCTGTCTAAACACATCTGCTTCAAAAAGTAAGACTTACATTTAAAATTATCTTTTCTTTCAGAATTATTGAATATCTTGTCATTCCTTCATTGTGTGATATACCTACAAGATTAATGAACTGTCATGGTTCTTTTTTGTGTCACCCATCACCTCCATTGTATTTTTGATGTATTATTCAAACATGGTACCTGAAAACCTGGTCTTTTTTTCTAGATAAAAATTCTTATTGTCCTCTTTCCTATTAAAAAAATGCATTTGCAAGTCAAAGCTATTTCATCTTCATTCCTAACCAAGGAAATAGGACACTACTGTTTGTAAACTGGAAGGCAACAACTATAAGAAAGCAATGAGCTTGATAAACATAGATTATGAAAATTCCAAAATTAGAATGTATGTGCTGGATGGGAGAAATGACAATAAGAAATCCAAACAGCTAGCCAAAGTATAAATTAAAGCTCTGTTTTATACACATTGTTTGAATATCATATTATTGTATCACAGCCTTGAGTTGCAATCAAGATTATTCCCAGCTCTGATGAGATGGCAATAAATCTGAAGATACACTTTCGAGAAGGAAATGCATAAGAACAGAANNTTTTTTTTAGTCAATAATACAAATTCCACGTACATGAGAAAACTGAAGTGGGGAAAAGTTCTTGTGACGGGTTGACTTTGACCAGATACCAGATGCCCACCACAGTCGCTCTATCATTCCTCCTCCTCCGCTGAACAATGGAGAAGAAATATAATTAAATACTCGTGGGTTGAGATGAGGACAGGAGAGATCACTCACCAATTGCCATCATGGGCAAAACAGACTCGACTTGTGGAACTTAGTTTAATTTAATACCAATCAAATCAGAGCAGGATAATGAGAAAATAAAATCTAAATCTTAAAACACCTTCCCCTCACCCCTCCCTTCTTCCTGGGCTCAACTTTTCTCCCGAATTCTCTCCCTCTTCCGTCCAATTGGTACAGGGGACCAGGGATAGAGGTTGCAGTCAGTTCACCACAGTGGTCTCCTGCGCCCTCAGGACAAAGACTCCTCACACTCTCCCTTGCTCCAGCGTGGGGTCATTCCCACAAGAGACAGTCCTCCGTGAACTTCTCCAGTGTGAGTCCTTCCCATGGACTACAGTTCTTCACAAACTGTTTCAGCATGGGTCCCTTGCATAGGGTGCAGTCCTTCAGGAGCAGACTGTTCCAGCGTAGGTCCCGTGTCAGCTCACAAGTCCTGCCAGCAAACTTGCTCCAGCATGGGCTTATCTCTCCATAGGTTCACAGGTGCTGCCAGGAGCCTGATCCAGCACTGGCTTCTGATGGGGTCACAAGCTCATTTGGACTCATCCACCTGCACTGGCATAGGATACTCCACAGGCTGCAAGTGGATATCTGCTCCATTGTGGACCTCCATGATCTGCAGGGGGACAACCTGCCACACCATGGTCTTCACCATTGGCTGCAGGGGAATCTCTGCTTCAATGCCTGCAGCATCTCTTCCCCCTCATTCTTCACTGACCTTGGTGTCTGCAAAGTCGTTTCTCTTACATATTCTCATTCCTGTCTTCGGCTGCAGTTGCTGTTGTGCAGCAACTTTTTCCCCTTCTTAAATACATTATCACAGAGGTGCTACCACCATTGCTGATAGGCTTGGCCTTGGACACTGGTGCATCTGCCTTGGATACGGCTGGCATTGGCTCTATCTGGCATGGGAGAAGCTTCTAGCAGCTTCTCACAAAAGCCACCCCTGTAGCCCCCCAGCTATGAAAACCTTGCCATGCAAACCCAATACAGTTCTACAATTAGGCAAAGGTAAAATTGAAATTAATAGGTACTACAAAGATGAAAAATGTGGCAACAAACCTTGAATTAAGTGACATGACAGGGGGCAAGTTCTCCGGAATGTTGTTTGTAGGTGACTAAATTTAAATTCAGGTCTGCTAATTACCTGAATTCTTCTGTGGTTCTGGATGTACATACAATTTTTAAAATATAACTATTTATTCAATATTATTGTAAAATTGCTGCAAACTTAATCACAGGTGAGTTACGAATGGTAGCATTGCAATATTCATTAATATAATGTATAAATTTTGAACCAGATACTTTATACCTCTTTTTAATATATTCCCTGATTTCCAGCAGTGACCTCCCACAGGCAAACACATTCATTATGAACTTTACACAGCATTTATCTGTAAAGACAATATTTTTTTTTTCTTCTCCCAGTATACCCAACCCATCATTTTAGCTGTTCTCATAAAAGAGTTTGGGATCATCTTTAGCAAAAATGCAAAGGCAGAGACACTAGTATATGTAGCAGATGGAAGATTTACGCTTTTATAAACCACACCTGGTATCTCTGTTAGGGGTATCGTCTCAGAAACGTCTTGTAGGTTTTACCATTTTTGTGCAGAGTAAACTGGATGAAAAAGTAATTAGTTTCTTATTGCTCTGAGGTTTTAGATGAAAAATAATAATAAAAAAAAAAAAGTGATTGCTTAGATACTGCTATATTGTAGACTGTAGACTTAAATGGGTTGGTTAATAAGCGTGATTTTCTCTTTCTATTTCTCTTGCCTTATACTACTAAACATAAAGCTCGATTCATTCTGTATTACATAAGGCTCACACCGCATAATTACATATTTATTAGTAAAAAACCCATCAATATTGTGTTCACTTGGGTCATTCTCTTTCTAATTAGTCTTTTTTCCTCTCTTTTCTTTCCTGTATACTTTATCATCTTATATGGAGGTGGAATTCAGATTCATACACCTTAGGCAGGATTTAGTTAAGATGCCTTACGCATAGAATACTAGTGCCATTTTCGGTGTTGGGCGTTTTTGTCTGTCCTTCAGTTTCTCTTTCAGAACTATACAGGTCTCCTGAAAGCATTATGGCCTAAGTACCATACCTGTGAGATAGCTTGTATACTCTAGGGCAAGTAAAATTCCAGTAGGTGCCTTAATTTAAATCAACTGTTTTAATTTATGGTCAATACAGTCACTGACACTTGAAAAATTTGCTTAAATGTGTTTATCTCATGCCATTTGCAAATACTCCAGCTGCCACTCCAGGAAGGTATAGGTCTGCTTTCCATTCTATCTCTCACTTCAGTGTATATGTCTTGGATATCCTAGCATATCTCAAATGGCACCAGGAGCCTATATTTAGGTAATTGAATTAAGCCCATACAGGCTAAAGAGTTGTTCAGCTGAGTACATTTACGTATCTCCTGAAGGCTGAACTGAATAATTCCTTAGATTTCCTCTGCTCTGCTTCAATATAGACTTGACTCACTTTTCCAAAATAGGCACAAAATCCATTTGAAATGCTTTGTCATGTCCTGTTAGACCTCAAGTTCCCGTACAAGGCAACACAGGTCTGCTGTGCAGGTCTTTCATTATATCTGCTAGCTCCACACAGACACCTTGGACATCATTCAAGATCTCATCTGACACTAAACACCTGTATGTGGCAAGTGAACAAATTCCCAGATCCCCACAGACTATAATGACAGCATAGACAGCTCACATGTCAACATATGCATGTGGACTACTTTACTACAGTAACTCACTTCAGATGCTTACACCTAAGTGTCTAGGTGGCATAGGGAACTCACGCTTCTCCGCTTTTATTGGTGCCAAAGGGTACATACTTTTCTGAAGGTCTTGTATTGTAACTGTTAGCCCAATTGGGATATCTTGACTACTCCAGAATGTCTCAAATGCCAGTAGATAGCTATATTTAGGGAAACAAAACGAAACAAAACAAAACTCCAGTCCCATTTGATTACATAGATGATACCAAACAGAGGATATCTGTTGATATCCTAGAGACTAAGGTTACTAATCAAAGGGACCTCAACACGTTGAAGAGACTGTGAACAGAAATCTTATAAAGTTGAAGAAAGATACATGTGAAGTCCTGTACTATCAATGAAACAGTACAAATTGGGTACTGTCTTGCTAGAAAGGAACTTTGAACATTCTGGTCGACAGTAAGATGAGTATGAGGAAAGTGTGCTGTTGTAGCAAAGAAGATCAACAACAAACTGGCAGGTATTAGTAAGACTCTAGCCAGCAAGTCAATAGAAGTGATTATTTTTCTCTAGCTGGAACTTGTGGGAATGCATCTAGAGTAGTGAATCCAATGGAGAGACCGCATGACAATTACGGACCTGAAGCACAACATATAAGGGTAGAAAAGAAGGCTAGAGGGGATGCAACTGGTGTCTTCAGTTGCTTCAAAAGCATCTATGGGTAACACAGAATCACAGTCTTCAGAGTTGTACAGCAAAAGGACAAAAATCTGTGGACAAAGTTGCAATAAGTCAGATAATAGGAAAAGTTTTTTTCACAGTGAGAGCAATCAAAGTCTGGAACAGGTTGCCCAGCTCTCTGTTCTTGGAGAGATCCAAAACTCAGCTGGAAAGATCCTGATCCACATGCTCTAACTTTGAAGTCAAATCTAGTTAAGAAGGAATTTAAACAGATAACTTTCACATGATCCTCACAACTGAAATTATTAACTTATTCTATAATTCTTGAATCCCATGGTGTAAACCCAATCCTGTAAATTTTCAAAGTGTGAACCCTCATTCCTTTACATGATGTTGATGGAAGAAAATTAATCAAATTCACCTTCCTCTTCTTCTCATAGGTAACTTAGAAACAGGTAAGGAACTCAGCACAGCTTTTTGTTATTTATTTATAGGCAGGACATCCTACCTCAAAACCAGTTTATTGTTCATGAGAAAACAAAAAAGAAGGACAGAAGGACTGGGGTTTGCCCTTTTTCCCCCCTCCTTTTTCCTTTTTTCCCTAGCTCAGCAATCCTGTACTTAGGATCATAGAATCATAAAATTGCTGAGGTTGGAAGGGACCTTTAAGATCATCAAGTCCAACCATTAACCTACCCTGACAAAAGCCACTTCTAAACCATGTCCCTAAGTACCCCATCTACCCTTTTTTTAAACACCTCCAGGGATGGTGAATCCACCACCTCCCTGGGCAGCCTATTCCAATGTTTAATAACCCTCTCAGTGAAAAAANGGGCCTTTTTATGCCGGGCAGCTTTTGAGCTACTCCGCCCCAATCCTGT
>VXBH01007452.1:0-15769 GCA_013400035.1 Rynchops niger
TATATATTTACTTTTCTCTTTGAAATTGCTGGTGAGATGTAACTTAACCAAAAGTTAAATTTCATATAAGCTTTTAGAAACCCCTAAACTACTAATACATCCCAACACTTGACTTGGAAGTCCAGACCTAGCACAGCAAGATGTGTGGAGGACTCCTATGAATCTAAAGAACAAACATTTCAGATCAATATTAAGGTTGGGTTAGTAACAGATTTGAGGATGGAAGTGGAAGTATAATGGGGTGTCAATGGAAATGACGTCCAAGGCTTCAGGATCTGGTAGGCTAAACATTTTCCGTGCTTTTGACCCAAGTGGCTGCTGCAAAAGACAATACGCCATTTAATTTGAGAACCCGGCCCAACAGAAATGGCTACTTTATCCCAGTCTTGATGAAGCAAAAATAAAAGTTATTGGCACTGGCTCCACACCTCTCCACCATCATGCTTTCTCCTTAGGTGTCCTATCTAGAAGAATAGCCAGAGTCACATCTTCTCCTCACCCAACTACAAGGCCCCTGTTATTGCCTAGGAGATCCCTCAAGCCTTGGAGCCAAAACTGAATTTCACTTTTGGTGACACCCTGGGAAGGAAGGATGCGGGTGCAAACGGGAAGGAGGGCTGGGGGAAGCCAAGGCGTCCCCAGCCTTTTACCACCTTTAGGATTCCCTCACTCCTTCCTCCCTCTCTTACATCCAGGCATCTCTCTTCTCCCCCATTCAGCATCCTTGCAGCATCCCTACACTCGATCTGCTAAAAATAAAAAAAAAATAAAAAAATAAAAAAAGAGATCAGCTTCCTTCCCCACAAGCAGCAAAATCGGCTCATACAGGGCATCCCAGGCTATGGCAAGGGGAAAAAGTGTCAGGTCACAGCCAGGCTCTGTTCTGATACAGTGAGGACACAGTGGCCAGGCATGAAAAAACACAACAGTGAGGTGAGGAGATGCAGAGAACAGAGCTTACTGCGGCCCAGCTGAAAGAAGAGCAAAACACTACTTTTGCTGATCCTGTCTCCCACACCAAAGTTGCTCCAAGGAGCAGGTCAGGTCAGAATATCTCATCACCATCTAAGCATTGCCAGGAAGATCTGCATTCTTCAATTGAGTCTGAAGCTGATTCAGGTATTGTTAACAGCAAAGGAAATTAGAAGTTGTTACAGCCCCGCTTGCATTTTCTTCCACCTTCCATAAAAATGGCCACTAATCAATACTATTCACAGCTT
Source organism: Rynchops niger (assembly GCA_013400035.1). Taxonomy (NCBI): domain Eukaryota; kingdom Metazoa; phylum Chordata; class Aves; order Charadriiformes; family Laridae; genus Rynchops; species Rynchops niger. The sequence continues at coordinate 1,221 of VXBH01007452.1, forward strand.
ATTCAAGTGCAATTGTGTAAGATGTTTCTGAGAAGCCGCTGACAGGGGGAGAGTCTGCCGCTCGGCACAGAGCGCTCACCGACCTCCGCAGAGCACGGATCCAGCCGTGCAGCCAGCACGGCTCACGGGCACAGACGGTAAACAAGTAGAAATAAATCAATCTGTTCCCACATAAAATTGTTGCCACTTGATCTGCAGCATCTCCCACACTGATGTTGTGGATAATTCTGTTTCATCTTGATTACGACCAGTATTAACACCCAAAGCAATAAAATCTTTCACATTCTCATTTTATTCAAGCCAAAGGACAACCCTGTTGCAGTGACATATGGCTCTGCTCCTCTGCGAGTATGTTAAACTGCCTACAAAGCCTCCTTGTCTAGCAAAGGATAATGCTTTGTAAAATCAGTGACCTGCATTAATTTGTATTTTCCACCAAGAAAACCTCACATATCATCATAATCATCTTTCTATACAATAGATAGATGAGTTTCCTCACATTGTTTGCATTTTTCCTCCTTTAATTAAATGGTTGTAGACTACGTCATTGATTATATAGCCAGAATGTGCTGCTTTTTTTCCCCAACAGAAAAGTCAGCTTGGGGTTAACAGACTGCAGAGCAATTCCCACGTAGTCGAAACAACATAAAGAACAGTCTAGGGGGATATGAACTGAGGATGGGACTAAGTTTTTCACCACTTTGAAAACAAGGGGCAGTTCATAGCCATTTACTTCTATAGGAGTTTAAACCTCAGGGGATTTGATGTGTCTCTGGATTTTATTTTCTTTTTTTTTTTAATCTAAAAGGTTTCTCTGTAGTATATGTACTGACATCTAAGTGAGCATCCCAAATTCCATGCGACAGGATTAAATGCCCTCCTGCTTTTCTGGCTGATGATTCCTCCCCATTTTCCTGCAAGATGACCAGCTGCCATGGAGAGGGCAGAGATTACCCTGGGCTGCTCTTCTGGGAGCAAGAACTAATATTTCCAGTGCTGTGAGACAGGGACCTGAAACCATGGTCCCCCATGTCCTGAAGGAGACCTTTATAAATGGCTCCTTGTAAGACTTCCTTGTACGGGTGGAACAGATTTTTATTTTTACGTGGTTAGGAAGTATTTCTCTGCTTGAAGATGCAGGTTCACACATAAGGACAGCTGCAGCTCCATAAAATCGTAACAGCTGAGGTACCAGCACCGGACGATAAAAAAGTGATAGGCATGAACAAGTAGGAAAAGAAAATATGTTTATGCCTCCTCTTCTTTTTCCATCTAAACCTACATTTCTGAAAGCAGCTGATTTCAGACCAAGAAAATTCTGTTTATATATTTTTTAACAAAACGTCTTCTGCCTGTGCCAACAACTCCTTAATAGTAAACAGGATGCAAACTGCATGACATACAGGAGCAGATTTTGTTTAGCAAACGCTTAATGTCATTGTCATGGTTTCTAAAAAGGCAGCTTGTAATGCCACTGAAATTTGCACTTACTGCAGCTTAATTAACAAATGCCCATTTCCCATTTATATCTAATGCAGAGACTGTCAGATTAAAAAAGGGAAATATTTACCTATGTACTACTGCATGAGAATAAGATGTACGATGAAAACCCCTTAGCCCTAGAATTCTGAATTATCATTTCCTTTTTGAAGCTGCAGACGTCTCCCATTCTAAAATACGCTGTTAATCTCTATTCCGGTCATAATTTATTTTCAATTACCATGCCAACAAAATATACTGAAACCTGTAAACCTTTTTTTGGCATTGTTTGTGGAGGGTAATATTTCATGAAATAACAAAATAATTTCAGCCAGTGACCTAACTCATTAGAAACAACCCCACCCACTTTAGGGGGCTAGCATAAATCTCTTCTTAGATAATTTGAAATAAAGCCCAGCAAGAAGGAGTGACTTTAATAGGCGACGCATTAGATCTAGGGACATGAAATGGGCACTGACCGGCTGATTACCTTTTTAGTGAGCATGGATTTATAATCTGTATTGCAACGTTAAACATGCCCATCGTCCCTTTACCACTGAGCACTCCACCCTCCCGTGAAACGGTGTTGAAACAGGGAATCTCTTCTGGCCAGACTTCTTCCAGAGGTTTTCATTTTTTCAGGTATAATAATAATGACTAAAGTGTTTGTATGGGTGAGCCCTAACTGGAGGAGCAGAAAGACTATCCCTTGGGCTTTCAAGACAGAGATGGTGACTCTATTTAAAACAGTGTCTGATCTACTAAAAGTAAAGGAAATTTTAGTATTAGACTCAGTTTCAACCATTTTTAACAAAGCCACTGAGTAGAACTTTGGCATCTAACATACATGTTGTGTTTACCATAACAAAACTGAAGAGAGTAAGAAGAATTTGAGACATAGAATAAGACTGATGTTTCTTAACTGTGTATCAGCTCTACAGTGTCTTATGTTTTGTTGAACATATTGGCCCATTTTATCCAACAATTATTCACAGAAATTTCTGAATTTACAAAGAAATAAGCGGTAAGGTAAAAAAAAAAAAAGCTGTTACTTCATTTAAAAAAACCCAAATATTTATAACCCAATCATTCAAACACATGTAAGCAATCAGACTTACTGATACAAACTCAAGAGGAAACTTTTCTAATAGCTACAGCCAGTGAAAGAACAGTTTGTTCCATGAAATTACCCAGCATAAGCCATCAGCAAAGTGAAGACAGGCTGTCAGTAAAGAGAAGTAGGAACTCTTAATTATTCTAGAAGTCTAGTAAATCTTTACATCTCAAACTTGAAATTTAAACATTGAAGAGAAATAAAACAACATCCTAGAAACAGATGAAATCAGGAGACTAACAAGACAATATTATAGTTTGGAAAGGTTTGGGATTTCTCTATGTCAAACATAAGAAACAGCCAAGTTTATTACTTAAACTTACAAAATTAAAGTTTTAAATCAAAACAAACAGCACCACCCCACCCATCCCCGAAAACCATTCCACCTCCAAAGGAAACAAATTGATTTAATTTTGGAAAGCCACAATCCATTTAAACTGCTTTGACTGTGACTGAGTATTGCAGGTTGTCTTCTGTAAGTGTCCAACAAGCTATGAAACTACCCGCAAGCATACCAGCCAAATGGCCATCCACCTAACTGTTGATCTACCCTAATACCTTTTCTATCTGAATTTCACAGGAATACAGATAGAGCTGCACGATGTAGAGTCAAATGAGAGGACTACAGGACAAAGAAAAAAATCTGAATGAAGGTTTCAGTTTTCGCCTCCACCCTCAATTCCCCAGCATATTATATAGGTTCTGCTTAGATAATACACCTCTTCCTCATCTATTATAGGGCTCACCAGAGAGAAAGAATCAATTACAGCTCAATAACAGATAGAGAAAGCTAACAGAATACATTCTTGCCATTAAACAATTGCATAATATGCAACTGCTCACAAACATGCCCGTCTTGTTACTTCCAGGAAAAAACTACAATGGCACAGTCTAATCTCCGAAAGAGTCAGTGAGATAGTGTGGTTGGAAGACTAAATGCAGTCTTAAATGGGCCAAGATTACAGAGAATAAATTAGGTACACATTTTCAACCTTATACTATTGCGAATTCAATATTAACACAAATGTTTACCACATTAAAAACCAAAACATTTTCCTTTTGACAGAATTATTTCCTTGAAGAGCTTAGAGTCCAAACATTAAACATTGTATTCCCTCACTCTCCCTCAACATCCACCACTGTTACCAACCCTCTTAAATCACATTGAACCTACCTTAGAGCCAGTAGAGGAACATGCTGACACAGCAGTAAAAACAACCAAATATTTCTCAACTTATGCAGAGCAGCAGCCAAAGCTATTTAAATAAAGGACTAAATTACAATAAATGGTTTGGGACCATAAAATATATTTATTGTTCTGCCTACCTCTAGAGCAACTTTTCTTGCTGTTGCCATGGAGGTTGTAGGGCATGAAAGAAAACTCTGTTTAAATTAAAGGCTTCAAATGGCTTATAATGGAGAATGACTTTTCATTAACAGGTCTTTACCTGTTAATCAGCAGCACTATGATTAGTTTGCTTCCAGATTGTTCTTATTTATTAAATGAGGACACAGAACAAAAAATCCTGTCACTTTTATTACAGAGCATTTATTCTAAGCATTAGAATAAAGAGAAGATATAGATTTTTCTATCTCCCTTTGGATGAATGTTCTATTTTGAACCCAATCCAGTACAAAATGAGGACATCCAGTAATAGGTACACAACTTGGGATAGAACTTCTACATTCTTTATATAAAAATTTAAAAAAAAGGAAAGCAAATGATGTATCTAGTTACTTCATCTGTTCAGAACACTCACAATCATTGAAAGTTATTTTCATAGAAGTTATATATTTAATTTTTTATGTGTATACAAACTTGCATCTCGTATTTAGAATGTTATAGATTAAAGTAATTCCCTCCTCCTTAGCTTCTTACGTGAAATGTCATGGATGTTATTTATTATTGAATATATTTTCAGATATAAGCTGTCTTCAGACAAAAAAGTCACCATGTCTTGCAGAAACTGTAATCAGAGTTTTGCTCTGCTGAGGCAGATACATTTTCAGTTGACCCAAATAATGTTTTGCTACTCGGTTTTCTCATATTCTTCAAGAAGTTACTTAGCCAGGACACACAACGTTGCCCCCTGCAAACCATAAATAATGTTTTTTTTTCCCCCCATTACATTCACTGTCCAAAGGCAGATTGAGAGTCAAAAAAAAAAAGTCTATTAGTGCTTGTCAAATGCTATGAAGTCTGCAATAAAAAGGTGTTCATTAAATGATCATTGTAACGCAACAACAGTCAACCAATGTGCAGTGTGGCCAGCAAACAAGGAGAAGGATTTTTGACAGAACATTTGAAAGAAATAAATAAGAAATAGAGGAATTGCATCTTAAGCATCTTACTTCCTACGCACCCAAGAAAACAGACAGGGAATAGTCGAGAGTCATTCATTAATTAATGGCCTTATAAAATTGGTACATTTTCTAAATATATGGTCTTATTCATTATCTCATATTTTAAGCATACATACTATTAGACAGAATTACTGAAGCTTTCAAGAAGAAAGACACCAGCGGCATGATTATTAAAAAAGCATACCATTTTCTCAGGCAGGAAACACATTCAAAGTTTTCTAGTCTGTCCTCTTGTAGACACTCCTGTCAATGCCTCTCTTAGTTACCAAAGTACCTTGATAATTAATGAGAATAATTATTCTGATTGACCCAGTTAACCACTGCTGTGCTGATACAGTATTCACTTACTGATATTCAGGGGTACAAAGGCAAATACCACAGTTTCCCATCTAACAGAGATTAGGCGAAGCACAAAATAAGCAAGTAGATCCAAAGTTACACGCTTCATTTTCTGAATTACGTATTCCTAAGCAATCAGCATGCTAAGTAGAAGATATCCCTTCTAATCCGAACCATGTCCTTTTGAATGAGAGGTTAATTATTTTTTTTCTAGTGTTAAATCTGGAGTTGCCCAATAATCACAATACAACTTTGTGGCCGTCACTGCCAAACTCACCAGTTTCACATGTCCTTTGTTTTGACAACCTTTATTACTATTCTTTGTTCATAAATATGTTTATGCAGGGGTTTTTTTGGAGATTTGGGGGGTTTTTCTTTTTTCAGTAGAGGTGAACAAATAAAAAAAACCCTCATCTATTATTCTATTTTTAAAAAGCCACAACCCAAACATCTTAACAATGAAGTAAACCATGACACTTACAAATGCCCCTTTACACAAGGAAAGGGGAAAGTATGATGGATTTTCAGCAGTGGCACACTGCCGCAGTGTCGCCCAAACCAGGACTGGTTTGCTTTCCAGCTCATTGCCAGAACATCATCCTTTGGTGTTCTCTTCTTCTCTACAGACCATGCTGTCCTTTTCAGGCTCTTGTGTTTCATGATTCATCAGGCACAAATTTTACTGAGACTCCCTAAAGCCTTTTGTCCAACAGGCTGTACTTTTCCATGATCAAATGTTACAATTACTTTTTTTTTTTGAATAAAGTAATGAAATAGGGAACATCTCTGAACACGTTCAACAAATGTGCCAACAGCTGCTACGTAGCTTACCCAACAAGAGTTAATGAAGTGGTTCACCATGCACCAATGAGATATGATTCAAACATTATCTCAAACACCTAAATATATTTTCATGAAAGCTGTAATATGCTAGTGTAACATACGTTTTCTAAGTTACCCTAAATTGTATGTATCCTACCAAGTACAAGTTCCAAAACACAGCACACAAACAGGATTTGTCTTTTTTTGGTAATAAAAACACACACATACAGTAAGAGTGAAGACTTCATATCAACTCAAATACCGAATGGAGAAATACTGAATATTTTCCCCCAAAAATAGCAAATCAAAAAGCCCCAGAACCTCAATCCTGCTTAAAATCAGATCATTACATTAGACTTTAAATAATCATCTACATTATCACTACAAATATATGATTCGGGTAACAGAGAAAGAGATACTAGATAAATGTAACACTTCAGAGATCTACGCCTCACCCCTGCCTCTCCAATCTATGGGTGGGGAGGTAGAGTCTTGTAACCAAACGTCTTGAACTGAACACCAAAATCCCCCCCAGAGTCACTCAAACATACACTGATGAAACAATTTCACTTGCAGTGTTTGCCCTGGTTCTGTGAAACCCAATGCTGATATTTGGAGGGAGAAAGTGCTCCAATACGAGTCACAACACTAAGATAGAAATAAAAGTTCCGTACAACAACACAGCAGTGCTGCCTGAGCTGGAAGAAAAAGGTCCGTCTACAAGAAATAACGCTGTGCGACACTCAGCAGCTCCAAGACCTATTAACTAGCACAGGACACAGGAATATAACGGATCACCTATGGCTGGCGTAGATTTATGGCTGTGCCTACTGGCCTCTCGCTGCTGGACAGCCCGCTGTCGGGGAAGCCTGAGTGATGCTTTTGTGCCCTGCAGGAGCTACAACTTGAGATTCTCCACACACACAAAAAAAAATCACAATAAAGCTTTATAGTGACAGCTAGGATGGTGGATAACCATAGTTGCATTATCACACTAAGCGACTTTTCCTAAGGAGAAGATTGTAACTTTAGCTCTGATTACTACTCCAGTTTTAATGCCTGTTGTGCTAGACACTTCTACCCCACTATCACACAGGTAGCTATTTTAACACCATACTGAGACAAAAAAGCAAGACACAAATAAACAGTTTGGAAGATAGATAGGCCTTTTCTTCAAAGAGGAAAAAAAGTACCCCACTCTATTGCAAGGTAAAGCAGATGAAGTCAACACTACCCTACCATTTTTAACCTCAAATAGCTCAGAAACTTTCAGCATGAAAATGTTGCTGTTGGTGAACACTGGGCTGAGTATACTCTGTAGCATACCAGACCCGTCTTGGTCAGAAACTGAGATAGTACAACTTGTTTGCAAAGCAGTACCACGGTCAGGTGGAGTAGAGCTGAGAAAGTCTGAAGTTTCTACAGTCACCATCTCCTACTCCCCCTCACTGTTACCACCATTTATACTGCTAGTTATGTGTTGGAACTTTTCTTCCCCACAATCCTGAAGAGGTCTGACACTGTCATTAATACACACAGAGCTTCATAAGACAAAGGGAAGCAAGAGCCAGTGTCAGGGGAGAGGGAGTGCGCAGGCTGACAGGGAACCAGAGGCTCCCTCCCAGACAAACTCCATATCATTGACTTGCTCACCTTGTGAGACTCTGTCACATAACCTAATGGGGAACAAGTGCGGAGTTGGGGGTAAAAAAAAGAGCGAATTCCAATCTTGGCATTTATTTCCACAGATGCAAACACAGAATTGTTTCAAAAGGTGTGTATGAACTCTTCTTAACCGAGGCACCCATCCTCTCACCCACAGATTCTCAAGAATATTTGCTGGTAACTTACCCTTGATTTCAGTTGAACAAATCGCATAAATACTTCTGAAGATGTGGGCTCTCAGTTTACCATGATACAATGGAAGATTTTAAAGTTATCTCCTTCTCGAGTATCATACCAAATTCTGACATGCTTATTCAAAGCATTTTTTTTAAAAAAATAAGTCTCTGACAAAAAATTTGATCAATAGAGCCATTGAAAGTAAATCCTTGTATTTAAGTATTTGGTCAGAATTTTACTCCAAACATATGTATATTCCGTTTACCTCATAATTCAAGTTCGAAATTACAATATCAGGTTTACCTCATAGGGTGGTATTAAGACTTCAGTTACTTGTGAAGAATTCCCACACCCTTGGAAAGCAAAGAAATTCTCTGCACATACGGTAAAAGCAGTAGTATGTAGAGGTTCTACTTGGCATTATCCACCAAAGTCTGAATTTAGTTATAACAAGCACTGATTCCTACTGAAAAGCTTAGGCACAGTGTGTCATTTGACAAAGTTCCGATAGCTTTCGTAAAAGCAATGCCTTGCAAACGCAGATGTAGCTGCAGACATCTGTTAGCTAAACAATGCCGAGGTGCATCTCCCTCTGTAATTCCATCCTACTGGGCAACGATCTGGAAAACCTCAAAGTGTAACACATTAAGTTCAAGAAGCCATTTCAGGGATCCTGACTCCTCTCCCTTATCATCTGTAGCACGTTTACCATTTGTGGCTCATCACCAGCAGATGCAAGCACTTATATTCCAAATGTTCAAGGAGCTCTGTAGCTAAGGAAGAAAAGTACATTAATATTCTGAACTATCTGGAGACATCCAAACTTGCAAAGGCTCACGGCTTCGTACTGCAACGCTTGGATGCCTTCGACACACCGTGCTAACCTAAGTCCCTCCTAACAAGTGCAGCTTGCGTACATAAAGCAATATTGATTCAGCTGTGCAGAGCCGTTTATACAGCCTTTCAGAAGCACAGCATCTTCAAACACTACTGCAGACATCAGACCGTGTCTTCCTAGGAGAGGTTTAGTGGTTGTCACTGAGGCTTAACTTAATGACGCACACTGCGCCAACGACTGTAATTAACTTTTTTGGTTGGCCTCACAGAGCTGTTTTCTACAATCTGATCTTGTCTGCGTGAACCCTGTTATGATTTCATGCGGGAGGGAGCCTTGCAGCCACTACATCTTTCATAAATAAAACTGCCCCGATTTATAAAAGCTCTGTTGATAAGGGGCAAAGATATCATGGTATCCAAGCATGGATAAAACACGGCACAAAGCTTCTTTCTGAAGCAAAACATCTGGAGATTAAACCTAAAGGAAAGAATGCCATCCTTCTAAATGAGCAGTTCAAACAGTTTATTAAAGGGAGGAACGAGGACAATAAGGGATGGTTGTTTTGAAATGAATGCTTTTATCTATACCACACAGTATCTTTCCCAGTGGCACTACCAGAATTCAACAGCATGATTTCATAAGAAAGGATAAGAACTAGTCTTTGCTTTGCTGCTTTCAGGAGCCAGTTTATTTAAACCTTCCAACAAGGAAGCTATGTGAGCTGATGTTTCATATGAACTGCTTTACTTGTCACTTAAAATGCAAAATAGAACATGACACATTCCCACTTATCCAACTGTACTAGGTTTAATATATAAATACAAATGTTCAAGGATAAGTGAAGGATCTCTCTCAGAGATCATCTAAAAATTCCTTCTTGGTGCATTATTTTCTTTCCTTTTCATACATTGTAGCCATAACAGTTAAGAAAATAAAGATACACACACAGGCAAACTCATTTGCTTAAACTTCTACTCCAGACAGGAAAATGCATGCGAATGCCATATCCCTCTTTATCCACAGCTGTGTCACTACACGTACCTCATTTCAAATCCTACTCTTTATATTATTATTTTTCCTTCTATATATCTTATTTAATTAAAACATTGTTAACTATTTCCTTTGGCATCTGTAGAAGCTTATCAGCACTTATGGGGGAGCAAGCATTTCCAAGCTTATAGAATGCTAAATTATTTTCTATTAGGGTCTGCAGCTCATAAGCATATCCACCTTTCACATCAACTTTCTTAGCTGCAAGCTTTCACGCTTCAAGCATTTTCAGTGGGTGAAAAATCAGTTCCTCCAACTGTAAGAGAGAGGTAATGATTTACCAGAAGTGAAATAAATGACACCGAAGCCACTTTACCCCACAAAGTTCTAGCTTTGCAAAGGAAGAGTCCAGGAAAATTAACTCAGTATTTTCGCCTGGCTTATCCTTACACCATTAAAATAAACATGAAACAATATGTTCCTTTTTAACCACTTGATGAGTCAGTGCAGCTCAGGAAACTGATGAAAGGTTTATGGAAATAAATTAATATTGCATGAATGCTGCTGGAGCTATTAAACAAACATAAGCGTGAACCCATCACTGAAGCCAAAAGAGACCTTTCTATGATGAGGGAAAGCGGCAGAAAAGTCAACAATCATTATTACAGCAGGTTCTTTGCCCTGCAAAAGTGGCATATGACCTAAACAGATGGAGGCGATGCAACTGATACAGTTATGCTGTTTATATCAGAACTTACAACTGGATTACATTGCTTTTTTTTTATTTTTTTTTATTTTTCATTTTTTTTTTATTATTCATTTCATTTTTTTTTTTATTATTCATACAAATGAACATTTACCAAGGTCTTTCAGGCGCTTAATCTCTTCTTCAAAATAAATGAGAAGGAAAGAATTTTCAAAGTTATGAAAAACAGATGAGTTATTGGTGTTTCAGTTACGCTTTTACAAGTCTGATGCATGACAAGTACTTGAAGTTGATGACATGACACGACATAACAAACACTGTGACTTATCTCTTCAATAGGCAAACCCAGTTTCATTTGGAAAATGCAGTCAGTTCAGTTACTTTCGCTGGAGACCGAGAGAAAGATCAAGATTATCATCCTTCCTGCAGGAGTCAGACTCAGATCTGCAGATCACAAGTGCTTCAAAGATGCTACCCAAAAGTAGCTGCTGTTTTTTTACCCACATTCACACTATACTTCAGAAATGCGCACAAAAGAGGCAAACCTTTCCATGACCTTGCAATACATGAAGTAATCTTTGCTCCTGAGCATAGTGACCTCCACAGACTGAAGCCTCTGAGCTTTCAATCCAGCTAAGCACACACATTTAAATATACCGGGATTTCTGCAGAATTTCAGAGATAGACTTGAACCAGAAGCAGTTTGGTCAGGAATAATGGGAAGGACTGCTCGGAAGCAAACAGCCCTCTTTTCTGGTACATATAAAATGTGAATTCTGATGGTATTTCAATACTCCAAAGTATGATCTTCCAAAGATTCTGTTAATTTCTCAAGAATGGTGTATTTTTACTTGCATCAATTACAGCATTTTAAATCCACTCTAGACAACACTTGCCCAGTTAGGGCAAAAAAAAAAAAAAATACTTTGCAGTGACCTTATACATGTTGACAGAATCCCTGCATGTATTTTTTTTTAATTAGGACCAGCCATTAGGAAACATCATTGATCAACTGGCTTACTCACTACTGACCTTTCTATAAGCTACCGTTATGCCAAAATAAGAGCAGATCTACAGAAGAGGTCCTTTCTGAATTCAAATGTACTATTTCCATAGTTTAATGTTGCACTCTAATGAAAGTCACATTGAATTTTTAAAAACTTTGTCTTCGGTTAATAAAACACTTAAAGCAAGAAGATATGAAGTAACCTTTATAGGAACACCTTTATTGAAGACTTTGCAGTCAGTTAAAGTACATTTATTGCTTTACTATCATCTGTTGCATAAACTCCCATTATACACTGTCTGCCAGATATAACAGTGGCCTATCATAAAAGCTGATTAAATATGCTCCCACTGGGGAAGGCTGCAGCACAGCCACTGGAGATCATTGCCAGTCAGCAAAATGCACCACTGTAGAAAACTACCACTACCCTTCCTGGTGTCAATCATGGGAAGTGTCAAAGCAGGATTTTTGCATATTATCAGAATAACTTCAAATGACACTTCTACACAAGAATGACCTTTGAAGATGTTAATAAATGCACTGTTTTAACCTTCTACCTATTTTAATTCCTCCCAACTCTTCAACCCTATTTGCTGTCTTCTGTTCCCTCTCCTGCCTGCATTTGTCTGACATTCAACAATACTGGAAAACGTAACCTTGTTTCATCTTAAGCGTTTGATAAACTAGCATGTTAATAAAGTTTATTTAATAAAGAACTATATTATTGCCTCACAGGCTTGATGGGAAACAAAACTACTTCTTTATGCCATATATGCATAAAGAGAAATTTAATATACAATACTTAAAAAAAATCCCTAGTAACAGCTCTATGTATTTTAAATCAGTAATTGTTTCAAAAGATCTCTCTAAACATGGTCCATCCTTCATCCAGACTTAAATGATTTCACAGAGCATATTGACAATCTTCAACTATTGTCAGAAAAAGTCTTTCCTACTATTCCGTTAGACTTATTCATACATTTGTATTGGCTTTTTGACTTACTGAAAAAAAATTGTGAAGGAGAGCAGGAGAAAGCTCCTTCTGCATAGTTCAAGTAAAATCACAAGAAAAAGGAAGCACGATAATCAAGAACAACGGTAATCTTTTAGACCTTCTTTCTTATTATAATAAGTAACCTTTTGAGGAAAAGAAGACTGGTAATTATTCAACATCATCCCCTAAAAAGACAAACAACCTGAAGATAACAAAACAGTTATTTCCACCCTGTATGAAGATAAATTAAGTGTTAGGATATTTTAGTGTGCTCAATTTAATTATGGTCTGATCCTCATAAAAGGAGATGATGTTGTTCAAGGTTGAGAAAATTATTATATATTTTTTTAACACTGTTAAATTTCCCCTAACTGCTGACCAGAATAGTCATACCTGGTACTTTTTTTTTTCTCCTTTCCTCTCCTTCTCATTCATATATAGATTTGGTTTATTGAATCAACCACATAGCAATTACACAGCAGAGGACAGAGTAGTCAGCAAACAAAACATCGAAGACTTACCATTTACACAGATTTCAAAAGATTTGCAAAGGTCATCCTCAAACAGGCAGCCTAAAAACACAATAGAAAGGTAAAAATTAGTACAGGTTTCAAACTGTGGATAATTAGTGCAGACCGAAGATCTCTCAGGCTATTAACTGCTCAGCAAGAGTCAGACATTTGGTTGGTCTTAGGACTAAATTGGGCAGTACAGAGTCGAGAACATGGAAACAGGCCCGGTTAGACAGCACATCTTACTAACTGGTAACATCCAGAGAAACCTTGGATGTTTTTCTTCCCTCTCATACCTCTACTGAGGGTTCAGTTTTCTCTGTCCGTGTATCTCCCATTTAGTAATATAGGGAACTCGGCGTTGTCTCAGTTTTGAAGACTTTATACCACAGCAGAGTAATGCTGCAATACACTACAAAAATACACACCGAGAGATCAGCGGGGCAGCGGGCAGGATACACCTCTGCTCTTGTCACTCCACACTGGGGGACAGGGACAAGGGCCAAGTACAGAAGCAGCATGAAATACTGTGCTGTTGTTAAGGGCACGTACTCTGTTAACCCAACCAGTAGTTTTTTTAATGTGTTTTCTGAAAAAGATAAAGAGCTAGGACTGGATAAACTCCAAGGAATGAGGATGTATTTTGAATACATAAACTGCCATATTGTCACAATTAAGCCCTCTCTGGGAAGTACCTTAAATTTACAAATGGACACGGAGCATTAGCAAAATTAAGTAGTCTTGAGCAGTTTCACGCTATGCACCAAAAAACAGTCAGGAACTTCACCACATCAAAACACATCAAATTCTCTCTCCTCAGCCATGCCTATCCCCACAGAAGCACAAGGTACAAGCATCTCAGTTCATCAGGGAGTCAAATGGATTAAGTAGCCTATTCTTATTAAAAAAAAAAAACAAACAAACACACAAAAAACCAACAAAAAGCCACCAGAACAAAACCAAAAACAACCAAAGCCCACACATCACAAAAAAACAGCAGCAACTGAAAGGCTCAAGACTATGTCATGAATTAGATGATTCCTAACCCTGCTAAAAGAAAAGTTCAAGGGAATACAGTGACTTATGTGTGCCCACAAAGCCTTTCAGCAGGTAACTGTATTAGCACACCATTAAGACTCAACAGGATTTATTAGCACAGGGCTAGGTCTGAGCTAAGCAAGCACATTTACACGAATTAGAGTCATTTGGAACACCAGCAGGGCCCCGGCCACCAATCCCACACCTGCCTGAACAAACCCACATGCATAACCAAAGGGAAATAATGAAAGCCCACGATATGCACAACAATAAATGTTCTCTCTTCCTTTAACCTAGGCATCAATAAACTGTGGATACACATTTGGTAGCTTTTGAAAGCTAAAGCAAGTTTCCGACCAAGAAAGGCTTCTTCAAGCAGAGTATGGCAGAACAGCATGTGCCTACACAATCCACAAATTCTGGTTTATGACATATTTGATACATATGATTTTGCTCCAGACAAGCCTACTGTAACAGCCAATTGACCTGAAACAGTGTCTGGAAA
>VXBH01007452.1:15782-44983 GCA_013400035.1 Rynchops niger
ATCACTAGAGATATCTGATTGCAGCTTTGGTACCAAACCAGCAAAGCAGAAGGATGCCTTAACTATACATTGACTCATAAAGAACTTAAGGCAAGAATGAGGAAATAGCGACCAAAATACAACAGCACAGGGTATACAGCACAAGAGGAGCTCTAATTAAAAGCATAGCAATGATGACTGGAAAAAAAAAAGTAAAATATTTCAAGTACTAATATAAGCTAGGCAAACAAAATGTATACTTCAATATTCCTGTTTTCAAAAAAAATTGAAGTTGCTTTTTCTAAAAGAAAGGTTTTATGGTTAGAAGAAATCCTTGGTTAAACGTGTCTGCCTTGTTTTCCTGGGAGATCACAAAAGGATTAAAACCAGAAGCATTCATGTCCAATGAAGGGCTGCCAAAGGTGTCCTCTGACAGAGGGAAAACAAGCAGTTTTGTAGCTGATTTCCCATCCTGCAGTGGCTGTGCTATAGATACAAAAAGTATCAGATGAGAAGCTTCAACCAGGAACACTTCTAGTAGAGTGGCACATTAACACAGCAACTGGTTCACCTCAACCCTGCTGATTTTGAAACACCTGGGTGCTGGGATCACAGCCACCAGCTGCCCATGGCCACCTACTGGAGGGAGGCCATCCTATAATATACTGATATCCTCAGAAACAGAAAAATCCAGAACCAAGATAGACAAAATGAATATGTTCTGGCAGAAAGAAACAAACAGCCAGGCTACCTCCATACAGAGCTATGACTCAAATGCACTCTGATTTTGCTTGATCTGTTTTGCATTATCACTTAATATATTTTCCTTGAAAAGCACAAAAGAAAACTGGTTTTATCATGTTTTAGCTTCTCTTTTAATAATAGTTGGTTATTTGATGCGTATCACACAAGATGTCTGACACAATTAGCCTTGGAAGTGTATGTTTTGGAGAGCAAATTAATAAAAATCAATGCATGACAAAATATACCCGTCTACGATTACTCTAAAATAGGAAAGGACCTCCAAAACTCCTTGAAAAATATTCTATTTCAAGTTATTTATTGCTAGAATTGATTATTATGCATATTTCACCCAACCAGTAAATATTCTAATTTAACTACCAATTTATCTTTTGTTGTTATTTGCTGTGACATTAAGAAGCGTCATATTTCATTCTAAATATCATCTACCTACTAGTAGTAATGGTGGAAATAATTCACCACTGAGGAGTGAAGTAGCATTGTCTCCAAAAATCACTTAATTCTGTTCATGCCTTATGAGATCAAAATTCCATTTTGTTTTCTATCAAACAATTCTCCTACCAGCAATCATCTCCCAAAACATGAACTGTTGATGAAATACCTTCAAACCCCACAAAAACCTCAAAACAAAAAACCACCGACACCTAAAACCCAAACCCCCAATCTTACTTCGGTTCAGCAGCCCTGAAATAACAAATTCTCCTAACTATTCAATCAGCTGACAGAGAATGAAACTGAACAGGTACACATATATTGCTTTACTTTAGAATTTAAACGTGGGTTTCTTACTTGCATTAAAGATCCAATTCTTCACTACCACTAGTATAGCCCCCACACCTCACTAGCAGCAGAGAAGGTTGGAGCAGTGACTCAGTTGTGCACAGGTGCACCAGCAGCCACAAGAAGCTCAGCTGATCATCCTCCCCCCCTGTAACCAAGGCACACAAGTGTATGCTGTGCAGCTCGTTAATATACAGAGAATAGTTCCCTGACAATTATTGGGGCTATTTAAAATCCAGTTAGCACAGCACTAAGGATTATCCCATATACTTGGATAACTATATGGTTTTTCACATTCTTAAATAAAAGGGTTTGCAAAAGTGTGGTTTATGTCCATTAACTTCTCCTGACATAAGTAGTGCACTTATAAACTATCTTCTTGATAATTTACCACAGTGAATTCCAGAAGAGTTTACATGAGTAAAGCTCACAAACTTCATCTAGAAAGAACGCTGACTGTGTAACATGAACCAATATAGTGAACTTCCATACGCCAAGGTAAGCAGGTCTTTCAGAGAGAAGTCTAGAAGAGTAAGTGAAGAAATACTTAACTTTGCCCTTGCATCCAAACACAGATTTTAGTAGCCTGCAATTCTGCTAAATTATGTCAGGTATGAGGACCATTGGTATTGAACCCACACATATATACACACATTTTCTCAATGTTTTTTAACTTCATGACTGCATAAAATAATGGCAGGTTTCTATGCTACATTTCACAATACATTTACATCACACATTCTTTAACTAGCAGGAAAAGAGATTCCATAGAGCCTCGCAAAGTTTTCTACCTCCCTTTCCTCTCCCTCTACCCTGTATCTCCAGTACTGTTTCTCAGACAGTCAGCACAAGGTAATCCCAAAATACTTTTGCAAGTACAGGACCTAAAAGTTTAATCTCTTTGTCAAGATATTCTTCTCATGACATACTGATCAAACTATTCCCTTCCTCCTTTCATCAGGTATACGTCAGTTCTGCATTCCTAAAGACAAACTAGGAAGGTTTAAACCGCACTGGAATATACTGTTTGTTTGGATTTATAAGAGGTGCCTCTGAAGGTTACAACAGTCAAGGCACCAGCTGAAGTCACTTAAACTTCATCTAGAAAGAGTTATAATAATTCACTTATCAGGAAAATAATTTTTAAAAGTCCACTGATCAAATAGATTATATTAGTGTTTATTTCTTGTTTCTTTCCCCCAGTTAACCAACCCATGATGACTTTACATTAAGCATATCTTCCAAGAACACCCAGAGTCTCTAAGCATTTTTATTAACTAAGATAAAAAACATACCATAGCCCTGCTTCATAAAAAATTGCCTTATAATCATCAAAGCAAGAAAACAAACAATAGCCAAGAACAGCTAAGTTTCTTTTCTACTTATCAATCAGAAATTGGGAAAATACAAACCTTAATCCTTTCTGGTGTTGAGGATTCTCTACCTCTTCCCTTCATTCAACTGCCACGTGAGCACCTAATGCCTCTTTATGTTTGCAGACCATACCAACCTCACCTCATCACAAAGTTTTAGCCATCATGTGTTTCTTTAATCAAAATATGCCAATGTTCATTAGCATTTTTAATAGCCTACAAAGAAAGCTCACTCTGCATTTATCTGCTTCTTTCAGATTTACTTGCTATCTGGTAAGAGGAGCTTGAAGGGTAAGTTCTGCTAAATATTACTAATGAGAGAAATGAAAAAGGAAACACCTGGGTAAGCCAACACTGGGCACGTCTGATGGGCCTTGTTGGGTCTTTAACACCAGCTGTGAATGACTCTAAATAGAGAGCACATGTTTATTTTCCTATAGTAAGGGTAAGAAATATGGTCTAAGAATGACATTTTAAAAGTGCTCATCTCACACAGCTGGGATAGCTCTGACTGAGAGAAATCAAGTTAGTGCACAATAATGATTAGGAATGATAACATGAACTGATTGGTAGGAAGAGTCAAAAATTATTTTCGTGCAGAAAACTGAATGGAGAAGTCATCTGATTGAGAGAGACTTATTCCTCTCACTAATAGAGGTGAGAGAAAATTTTGCTCAGTCTGCTGAAGCCGTGATCTATCCAACACATCCTCATCTGTCTGCCACACGTGTATGCCTAACAAGTCTAAAATTAAGCAAAATTGCAAAAATGACTGGGAGAAATGTACTTTAAGCTGATCACAGGTTATAAGCAGAGCTCCTCTTGGTTTCCTGAATCCTTTGGTTACATAGGTGCCATAGGTGTACATACATATGTAATGTAAGCATTATTTATTCTCAAAATCTATCAATTGCGTATGAAAAATCATCTACTGTTTCTTTAGTTTTATTTTGACATTCAGTTTTATAATAAATTTGGATATTCCCTGGCCCTATTTTTTTAATTTTCATTTTTATCCCCTTTTTTCTTTGCTTTCTTTGCTCCGTTCTCTTTCTGAGAATTATTATTTTTTCTAACTCCTACCCATTCTCTTCTACTCTCCAAGAAATCATTGTTCCACCACCAGAATGCAGTCACCCCTTTCTGTCCCTCCCAGGCACGTGGATGCTGTAGTTGGGCACTGCCCTTCCTACCCAGGCTCCCGCCTTTCACTCATGCAGGTAAACAGCACGTCTGTCACCTTTTTATCATTATTGATTGCTGGCAATTTCTGGATCTCTGGTCTCACCCTTTACCACGGGTGTCCTCCACTTCCCTTCTTTGTAGCACGCTCAACCATTTTTCATCTACCCCGCTTCTGGTGTGATGACTAGGACAGAGGTAAAGAGACAGGAGGGAAGAGCGAGGCAGAATTCGCTCCATCGTGCTCACTCTATTCAGAGCTTTTCAGGAGTGGAGTAGGTTCAGCCACATTCTTTCTTTGTCCTTGGTCACTCAGGATATCCAGAATAGTGTTCACTAAGAAAGGCATTTTAGCAAGACATCAGAACTTGTGATGGTTTATCAACAACTACTCAGAATAGTAGTTTAGCTAGGCAAGAAAAGTAAATCAATGTAGTCAAAAACAATATTAAAGTAGTACATAATACTAAGAGGGTTCTCTCTCCCAAGAGAGAAAATGAGAAAAATATATGACAGCATAATAATTACTGTGCTTTCATCTTCTTCCTTTACTCCACCTTTTGTGTTGTTTTGAATGTAATAGGTGTCTGATGTTTTTGTAATACTGTAAACTCTTGAGAGCATATTATTTATTTTTTTTAATTGTGTGCATGTACAAAGCCTAGTACAATGAAGCACTGATCCCTGGTGAGGAATCCAGGCCTTACTGTAATCCGAATTAACAGTCATAAAGATGACAAAAGAAATCCCTGCAGTGGTTAACTGGAGGACTGTGCAATCTCTTACATAAAAAGTTTCCAAAGTAAAGTAAGGAAAGATTTCCCATAAGTGTTACCATATGGTGTTAACACTGCCACATCTCAGAATTACTCCTTCTTTCAATCATTTTTCATGCGCACTGATTTTGTATATTGAAAAATGACCCTAGCCAGAATAATTCACCATGGAATAATTTTCATTTTAAGAAGGAAAATGTTAGTACTAAACTTATAGCCGAGATTTGCCCCTGAAGCCTCAATCACAGTACACATTAGTCCTTCAATTACCTTCTTTATATCACTTGCCCTTCAACATGTATGGATTGACAGACTAAATAGGCAAAATAGTAGAAAAATGTTGTGATGTATGATACTATTTCGTACTATGTAAGGGGGTACATTGTCCTTTCTGCATTTAGAAAAAAAGTAATTATTAAATCTTTTCTTTTGCATGTAATTAGTCGTGAGGCTGTCCACCACTAAAGAAAGGGATTGCTTTGTGGTGAAAATACTATTAACTTTTCTGGTTACTAATGTCATGATTGCAAAGATATAGGGCTTTTCTTCTGGGGAGTACTGAGGAAAGGTCACTACTAAGAATAATTGAAGATGTGAGCAGTAGTAATAGTTCATGAGGCGAAGGAACAGGGAAAGGCCATTGCTGGAAAAGCTCCAAGCATTTCCATTTGCCCAGGGCTCAGAAAGAACATGGCATTTCATGGGCGGATACAGCCAATATGTGTTTTGGTGGGCATTTTTGTCATTTTTGCACAGTGACTATTAAAAGAACTTGCATTGTCTCCCCTGAAAAATTACAATTCTCCCAATGCTACATTTCCCAACTCTGTTCCTTTAGCAGAGACCGCCACTATCTCAGGTAATTTCCGAAAATGGGGAGCACAGATATAATACTTCTGACAAACAAGTAGCTCCACTAATACTTAGTTACATAAAAAAATAATTTAAAGCCAGATAAACCCATTATTGGAGAAAAAATAGAAGACCACTTAAAAACTAACATTAAAATTATTACTTCTCAGGATCAAGACTGAAATCTTTTACCCACACCATTAACTGTGGCAGGAAGGGTCAAATGTGATTTTTCTCAAGTGGCCCAGCCCCAAACAAAAGATCTTTGACATGTTGGTAACCCATATTGGGAAAAAATTAGGATCTCTACAGTATAAAATGTGTGATCTGTTCCTTCAAAATTTGTAAATGTGAATTGAAGTCCTCACAAGTTGAATAAAAAATATCATAAAGATCCAGACCAGGCCTTTAATAACTTTAATTCAATACCTTCTACTGGTCACCAGTTGCTAAAACTAATTTCCTTACTGGGCAGTAAACTGAAATCACCCAACACCCACAAAAATTACAACTGTGACCTAAGCAAAACCTTTTTTGCACTTGGCAGAGAATTTGAGAATTTGAACACCATTAACTCTAAATGCATTTGCTGTTTAAGTACATCAATGAGGAGCCTAAATTTTTTTCCCTGCTATTGTCTGTGCCGTATCCTTCCCCACAACATCTATGGGCAGCAAGGCCTTCTAGTATTTCTCATAGCCGTAAGATATTAAAAACTGAGGCTTACATACAGCAGACTATGACGTTACCAGCAAAGCCTTCCTCAGTATTCTTGCACATAGACCAGCAAACTTTGCAGTTCAGTGGCCTCTCTCGTATTTATTCTGTGGAAGAAACACTGTCATCATTATGTCTGTCAACCCCGTTTTACCCATCAGTAACTGTCAGCCTATTCCTGGATAGTTGTTTTACAAAACGTCAGAATGGAGTGAATTCTAAGTCCTAATTATAACATAATTCTAGCCTTCTTCCACAGTCAGAGTTAAGACAAGCTGGGTCAAAGAAGTAACGAACCATTAGCTAGAAGAAATAGGAAATATCTGTCTTGGGGTTACGTGCTTTGGAAGACAGTTCTTTCAGACAAAATTTTCCAAAACACTTAGGTGATAAAGGAGCTTATGTCCCATCATCTGAAGCTAATCAGTCTCTAAGATGCACTGAAGTGACAGTTCTTTTAAAAAATAATTCTTTAAAGTTGCGTCTCATGTTTTGGAAAAACTACCATTATTCACATAAAGAAAGGAAAAGAGATATGTTTACCATTTTCCTCTAACAAGCACCAAAATTTTGTCTTCATTATTTGACAGAAAATTTTAATGAGTATCTGCTTGGTGCTTGAAAAAACGTAACCAGAATTCACAGCGATTATCATCCATTTACACTGCATCCAAAAGTAAGTAATTACCCAATATTCTGGGATAATGCGCCTCTCCCAACACTGTCTTGAGCAGAATTCAAAGGCAGAAACAATTTTTTGCAGAAGACCTCTTTGGAATGATTGGCTTTTCTGTTTTGTTTTATTTAGAAAATAGTACAGCACCTTTTAAGCGACAATTCCTGTGCCCACAGCTGCAGTACAGCCAGTACCTGTCACATATGATCCCTTCTTTTTCCCCTTCCTCATTCTTCATAGAAAATCACTCTCCTTTTTGTTACATCTCTCTTTCACAGTTAATTTGAGCTGAGTAAATTATCATGTGGACTTGGCAAAAACAACATGGGAAGGAAATAAAGAACCATATAACTCAGTGGAGTCTGAAGAGCAAGGGGGTAGTCCACAGTCATTTATTGCAGAAAAGTAATTCTAATTTAGACAACAGCACACGCAGGTTTGGGAGCTACACTTAAGAGATGAGCTCCAAATAGGGAGACAGGACCCAACCAGTGCTCTAAATCTGTCTGTTTCTGTGTATCTATATTGAGGCCTGCTAGATATTGAAAACACTTTAAATTCCTATTATTGCTATTAGCGGGTGTTTGGAAAAGAAGCTTTATACATTTATCAGGCAATTTTGAAACACATTATAAGGTTTATTTAGAGTGCTGAAATCACCTAAGTTCATGTCATGAAAGAGACACTATTATATACACTTGGTAATTTCTTTAATAAAGAGTTTAAACAGTCCAGAGTAATCCACATTAATTATTAATGTGTTGGAGAAAAGAAATGAAAGTCAATGCAGAAAGTCATAGTCTCTTAAAGTTCTTGAAGGAAAAAGAATAATATTAGGTAAAATTCAATGGACTGTGGCACCAAGATTTATCTATATACTTTACTCAGGGAATTTGAATTGCAAATGAAGCTGCAGCATTCTCCAGTATGGGATAGAATTATGAGAAATAGGTCATACAAGGATATTAGTAGCACACCAAAGTTAACAGTTCTTAGTGAAGATGCCTAAAACTTTTCCCCTTCCACAGAAAAATGAAAGAATTTTATATATGTTTATGTACTAGAAATTTTTTTCAAGCTACCGAGAACTCAGCTGTACCAATCAATACAAATTATCTCTTGACATATAATCAATGTGCAGCACCTTATGGCTTTGTTCAAGTCCTGTGGGACTTGTAGCGTATGTAACTGCATACATGGGCATCACTCCACTTTCTTGTCTGGGACTGATGATAAGGGGCAGACTTAGGACAATACCATGTTAATGCTGAAAAAGAATTAAGCCTTATCTTGTATTGATTCAAGACTCATTCCAGACGGTAGTTTAAATTCATTACAGAGTAAAATGATCCGCTTCTACTTTCTTTTGTGAAATTACACCGATTTCAAAGAAAATCTGGAACTGAGAGTGAATGGTCCTGATTTTGACCAGTAAATGTGCTCTAATTACTCCTGACTCACCCTGATGTATCTGAGGCTGGCATTAGAGCCAGCTGTCCCAGAATACATTATGCCATTGTCTCCGTGAAGTAGCTCTGCCTACCCTGTGATACCAGTAAGATGTTTTTTTTCCCTAGGCTAGCTCTTGAGAAGCAGGCATCATAATGACACCTATCAGAGAAGTAGTTAAGAAAAAGACTAATGATTAAAGCAATTTGGGGAGGAAGCCGAGAAAATTAGAGATATTCTGAAACATGACAAATGTGATGCATGCGGAGTAGCACTAGAATTCATATTCTGGTTCCTTCCTAAAAAAGTACACAAAAAACAGTTTTTCTCTCTCTAGAAAAAAAGACCACTAGAAGGCTAAACCTCCCAGATTCTAGAAGTTCATCTGACTGTTAAACTCCTTGAAACAGAAAGGAAAAACTGCCCTTGAGGAAATTAATTTATTTAGGAAAAAAGATCTGAAGCCTGGATGCCCTCAGGAGTTTATACAGGTGCCTTTCACCATTAAGAGTAGCCAAAAGTCATTACTATATTATAGCCATATAGTCACCAGCTCTCATTAACTTAGTATCTAACACCTATTGGTTTTGATGGAATTGAAGTGTCTGAGCAGCTCTGTGGCCCAAATGCCTACTTTTTTTGGTTCATGTTTATTATCTCTGTTATTTTTCCCTGTGCAGTAGGAAGAAAAATCTTAGAACTTTTATTGAACAGCTAAGAAAAAGACGTTGATGTTGCATGTCCCCTGAATATCTGAATATCATAAAGAGGAGATACCAAGTTACTTATAAGCCAGACCTACTAGCAAGGTTACCAGACTACAATCCAGCAGAGTGGAATTCTAGACTTGCTCCTGATTTTTGCTACTGGCCTGGGCAGAAATGTTTTGAACCTTAAAGAAAAGGAAGTAGCTGCATAAAGGTACTGGGAAGCATTCAGTGCAATGCAAACAAGCATTTTCTGAAGAGTGTTTTTTAATGTCGATTGAAGTAAAGCCAATGTCCCCTACCTCTTCTCAAAAAGTGCAGGGATTTCAAGAGAGAATGTGAAACAGCTCCTTGCCTGCCTCTACACTACATGAGCTTTTGAGTTTATGTTCCCTGAGAAGTGGGGCGGGGTAGTGTCAGGGGACAAGAATTCTAGTTAGGGACCTGAAGTGGCCAAGTATCAGACAGGCAAGGAGACCTCCAAGCCCCACGTGACAAGTTGTAGAAATTTCTGTATGGCTTCAGGAGCACTATCTTGATTCTTTCTTGATTTGTTATACAGATACTTCTAATGAAGTAATAGATTGTTCTTCAAGTCTCAGTTCAGATTGCTTCTTTCGAACCTGATCTAGTTGAAGATGTCCCTTCTTACTGCAGGGGGTTTGGGCTAGATGGCCTTTAAAGGTCCCTTCCAACCCAACACATTCTATGATTCTACTGTGAGTTTGACTTATCTATCAGTTTGATTTTAATGAAAAGGAAAATAAGGCATAGATAAAGTGAGGAAAAAATATGTCTGAATCTTGTGCCCTTCCTCTCTGATATTCCTTTTGGATGAGCAGGAACTGCAGTCAGTGTGATTACACTGCAGTTACAATTCACAACTCCTGTACTATGCGCATTGTATGTAGCACACCAGAGCTGTACAGTGTTATGATCCACCTGAGGATAACAATCCACTTCTGAGAACAAGTGAATGCTAGTGTTGCATATTCTTCATATTCCCATCTAAACTTAAGCCAAAGACTGAAGTTGAGGACATTTGAATTTCTTTAGCATCACTCAAAATCTCCCAATCATGTTTGCTGAAAATAGATTCCACCCAGAAGGCAACATATCCCACAAAAAGATGCTGAATTATCACTGAATTTCTACACAACTCATCATAACAGTAGGCCTTATAAAAAGCCAAATACCTTTTACTGTTTGCATTCATGCAGCAATCTTTATTCCCATCATTACAGTGTCCTCTGTGCTCATTCCCTATCCCATCATGAATGTTACCTTTGCTCCTGAGAGTGACCAGGTTGAAGGCACACAATGGAAAAGAGAAGGGAATGGGGACTTTCGCACCAGTGTTCACCAATGGGAAACTACCTCCCAGCTTCCTCCACTGCCCCGCAAAGCTGCTCTGAACTCCAGAGCTGGCTGTGCCTCCGGAGTCCGGCCTCTCACTAGTAACGATAATTAGCCCAGAGCCTACACAATGAAAAAAGAATGGGGCATATTATTAGCTTCACAAAGGGATTACCAAAATTTACTGTAGAGAATGAAGACGGATGAGATAATTTAGAAACTTGGAAACAGTAAGTGGTAGAAATTTAGAAGAAAACACCAGAGACTGAACCATGGGTTTACAGAGGTATAGTAAACTTTTCACTGTGGGATAAGTGAAGACAGAGAATGTACAAGAAAAGAGGAAACCGTAGAAAATAAGAGTGTCTGAGAAAGGAAGTGAAGGAGAATAACCTTCACAGAAATGTCTGTAATTCATGAGGCGTTAAAAGTGATAAAAAGTCCAAGGTACAGAGATAAGCCAGTGGCAGAGATAAGAACAGACCTAAGTTTTCCTCACAGCATGCCACACGACTTTAGAGTGCTGCCTGGGGATTTCAGAGAGTTTAGCAGAAGGGGGCTCTCTCATTTCTTGCAGGCATCCTGAGAATAGCAGTTATTTTACAATAATCCCATTGATAGTTTGCAATCCTATTCCAAAGTTTCATTAATTCAAGAATGGATTTTGGGTTTTTTCCTGCAAAAATTCTTAGTGATAATATTTCACAAAGTTCCAGACATGAGTCTTCAGTCTACAGTTGACTGTAGGTTGACTGGCATTTGCATAATTCTGTGAGACATGATATTCAATGAGGTTTAGAATCAGTCTGGCACCTCATATGGAAGCCTTCTTAAGAATTCTTAAATTATTTTAATGAACCAGTATTATTCAAAAAAATATTTTTTTCCCCTCAGGATTTGAACTCCAGCCAAATCACTAAACCGTAATCTTTAAAAGTATTCCTGGAGACTTTCTATTTGATGCATATCTTACAAATCTAATCTTGTGTTGTTTTTGAATTTAATACTCTGCAGACAGCAAAGAACAATGTGTATGCAATGTTTTGTACATCAATATAGTGTTTACAAAAAATCCTACTTATAAGACTCTTAAAATAATAGCACAAAAAAAAAGAATTAAAAAATCATCAAAACAAAACAAAGGTTTGTGACCTTTATCCTCTGTTCTACAAGCAATACATCATGCAGCAGAAGTACGGGAACAAGAATATTAAAATTATGCCCAAGTGAGTAAATTTATTTTTTTTTTTACAGTGCAACCTCATTTGAATTGTTCTTTCAAGGCAACATGAGATAGCAACAAGAATGTCTGAAAGCTCTGAAAGTGTTTCATAAAAGGTATGTCAAAAATGCAAAACACAGAAGAGTGGCATGTTATTACACCCTAGTCTGTACAAGGAAACAATACACAGCTACTTCATTTAGATTTGCTGAGAATAAAGTTTAAATATCAAATTTACATCAAGTAGTAGCCTTTTTGAGAAGGTGGCTTCAGTTTCCTGCAGACAGTTGAAGAGTATCAGCTCAAGGACCAGAACAACAATCACTGTATCTACAGTTTTCTCCCTTTTGTATAATTTCCTGGAACATTTTCACTGAGGGGCACATTGAAAAAAAATTGGAGTTCACAGAATATGAGCGGTATTTTTATTCTGCTGTTGAAAAACGTGCACTGGCAGACTCTTGGCTGGAACTTGATTCAGAATAGCCTCAAGATCTCTACAGCTAAGAGGTTTTGTCTATCAATTCAACTTCCCGTTAGCTATTAATGTAATGTCAGAGCAACTGAAACAAAAAATACTTTGCACCACTTTCTGTGCAATCACCACAAACAGTTTTAACAATTTCACATAGCTAAAAACATGAAGCTAACGTGTGTAGGTTCAATGGAAAAACAGTCCTCAGAGTGGCCCGGGTCTGCTGGAGCATTACAGCAGTGTAACCCAGCCCTTCATCTCCCAATTTAAACAGAGCATGAGGACAGGGCACAACTGTGATGGGATGGGAGAGGGCTGCCCGTGGCTGGCAGTAGGCGAACGTATCTGCATCCTCCCTTCCTCCCAGAAAATCCTTACTTTGATTATACTCAGCAGCTCTGTCTGTTGACATCTGATGATATAATACCATGCAATTTATGTAATTCTGGGTTAAAGATAGAACACATATATAAAAATAATTATTCTTGCTTTTAGTTGTAATGCTTTATTTACAAAGAGATATGAAAGTGTCTGCGCACTTTCAAAACAACTGGGTATTAGAGCCTTTTATCACTCCAGAACTCCCAAGCCTTTACCTTCACTGTCAGTAAAACCTTCTCTAGGGATGTGATTCCCTTGTTGTTTTTTGACAATCATCTGTTCTATTCTGAGATCTCCACCACACCTCCATAGCCTGCCTAATCTTATAGACCATGCAGTTTACCAATCTTATGAGCAGGACAGTGAGTTTAGGCCATGGATTATCCACCCCCAGCCACTACCTTTCCAGATGTGTGGACACCTTTATTGCTACTGCTAGTCTGGTAGTACAGGACGCTATCAGCCAGCCCCAGAAAAGATTAGCCAGTCTTCTTTCCTTTTACAATTCACTCACTTCACAACATTTACATTCCTAGATGGATAACCGATTCTATACCCTGAAGAAGTTTTTTGTAAAATAATTTGAAATATATCAGAAGGAAAAACTTACTAGTTCATTACTTCATAGAAGCTTTTTTAGTATAATTTTTACTAAAATATCCTAAGAGATTTAAGATGACTCACAAATGCCTAAAAATATGGAAGCTATTTTCCTCCTGTGTGTTTTTTCCTTTATGATGAAAGGAAGGTAAAAGTACATTGCTTTTGTTTCTTGTTATTGTCTGCTTAGTTTCTACCTTCCCTTTTTCTAAGAATAATAACGTACATTATGTTTTTACTTGAGAAGCTCCTGAATGCGTACCACCTGTATCAGCAGGAGGCATGGCAGATAAAAAGCACTAACCACACAGTTGCAATTACAGCTCAAAGATGACTGCTAATCTAACTGCTACATTTTAGTTATCCCTCTTTCAGCCAGTGTCATCCACTTTGCAAAACAGAATCAATGTTTGTCTCTAAAAACACTTGTATATATCTGTATTACACATATATGAAAATACATATATTAAACATGTATCTATAATACATGTATTATACATATTGGACATTTATTATTGTTGTTGTTATTGTTTGTTGTTGTTGTTGTTGTTGTTATACTAAAATAGGTATGAAATTTGTTGCCAAAACATTGGTATCCAGTGCCATCTGAGATACCGCAGACTAAGACACCCACCCAGCACTGAGAGATAGGGTACAGGAATTGCGGGAGATTCAGTTCTTTCTGGAGTGTCCAGGAGGTTAGGCAGAATACCCACAGCACCTGAAGCAACACAAGCTACCCTTCTTTAGGCAACTGAATACAGCCTTGTTTTCTAAAATAATTGAAGTGAGTCATGCCATAGAAGTCCTATTTCTGCCAATTGGTCTTCCAGGTTTCTCTATAGTGATCTTAGAGGTAAATGTCAGCTGTCTAAGCACTACAATTACCTGAGATGAGACTCCTCTACTGTCTTCTTTGAGATGTCAACAAACAAACGCCTATTTTTTCAAAGCTGGTAATTTTGTTGATACTCACTCATCTGAATACCTTTAAAAAATATAGATTTAGAAGATACGAGGACTCAACAGGAAGGAAGAACTAAAAAGGTGGCACTGTACATTGTATTTAACTTCTTCATGAGGTTTTAAGGCTTGTTGAATGCCTCTACTTGATACTATTTTTGTTGGCATTGTAACCTTGGCTTGCCTGCTCTTATATGCCTCATTTTCAGTGCTGCAGGTGGTCATATTTCCACAATATAGAGTGCAGAGGTCACCAGGGGAATATCTTGCTCCTGGTATAGACATTGAGAAGCCTTCACTGATTTTCAAAATAACAGGTCTGGATCCTAAATGTTCAGGACAGGAATAGGAGTTAAAGCAGACTAGAAAAGTAATTTTGCTGCATTACAGAAGAGATACTGTTCCTCAACTAGACTAGGAACAGAAAAGCGAATTAACCTCTCTTTCTGCTTGAAAAAGGACAAATAGGCTTTCCCTTCCCTATATTTTGCTTTAGTCCCACAGAATCCTTTGTGTTATTTGTAAGAAACTCTATGAATCGGAAATAACTCCACGCAATTTTACCTGGAAGTATTATGAAAAAGATGGAGGCCTAGCAGAAGAGAAAGTAGGACCACCTTGGCTTTTAAAGAAGGTAGGAAACAGCTAAATAACATTGCATTATATTTTTAGGATCTATTCCTAAAAATACTTAACTTTATCTAAATATTGTAGAATATTCTTAGAAAAAGAAGTCTAAAACACGAAGATTTTCCATGGAGACCTAAGGCTCAGAGATGCAATCACCATGCCAGGTCACTGGCAGAGTCAAAGACAAGTTTGTGTGATGAAAACAAATCTAATGGGTTTATTTTTAAATACAAGCATTTCATAATGAATATTCAGCAAAACAGCTGCAGCCCAAAAATCATCCACTGAACATAGCCAAGAATGGTTGCAAATAATCATTGCATACATGAAAAAATCCAGAACATTCCTCACAGATCTGCATCTAGCCTATGTATTTGGGATTATATTTTTTCATTGTGTGTGTTATATATACCTAAACAGCATGTAAAAGGTAGTTTAAAAAACTAACAAAACACTAAATAACAGCACCTCTGGAAACATTAAGATTTTTGATTCTAGAAACGTTCATCTGCCAACTTAAAAATGTCCATCTGTGGAATGATTTAGAGACTTTAGCTTGCTTTTTTACTTCTTTCAACTCAATGGGAAGGTAGAATCTCATTCTGTACTTCTGCAGTCAATATTAGAGTTGAAATTGTTTTAACGGGGTTTACCCTACTTCATGCTGGCTGCCTAAAGAACAGTAGGATAAAGGAAATTAACACTTCAGTCCTCCTTGCAGTACTATTTAATCACTCTGAAATCATAGGGTAATAAATCAGTCTGTAGAGAAGACTGTAATCAAACACTCACACACATACACACAAAAGATAAAATAATTAAAGTACAAAATTCAAGCAGGACAGCACCCACTGCCCTCAAACCAAGGCTTCACAATTGTTTATGGTAAGGCGCTGCTATTTAGTATTTCTCCCATCTCTAAAGCTGTTTTAACTGTACATGTAGCAGTGAAATTTTGCCACCTTTAAATTAATGGCAAACTCCAACTTGTTGCAACTAGCTCCAAGAATGTTATTTTTCAGATTTATACTACCGATCGGATAATAATTTCATTGCCATTCATTCTGGCAATAAAATTTCATTGACAGACACATGGAATAGGTATGATAGAATAAGAAAAAGCATATTGTCAGACAATCATCTATGCTGGTAATAATCAAGCTTAAAAAAATGACGAGATATCATTCATACAAAATTTCTAGACATTTCTCTTTTCAAAAGATAAACTTGGGTATCATTTATTGAATTATGCATTCTGCACAGAACAACAAGAAGCTCTAATACTGTGCAACATAGAAAGTAGGCATGAAACTAAAGATTCTAGTTATCTAAAACTTAGTTTAGAAGGTTAATTTTTCGTTTGACAAGTGAGAGATCCATTCTCTATTTCTGTGCCTCACTACATCTGAATCCCTGAATGATCTCTACAGAAAAAGTGTGAAGGAGCAAAAATGTAAGGCTATTTCAGGTCTATTTCAAGTACTGTAGGAGTCTGACAGTATTTCATTTTTCAACATATGCTAAAACACCGTGGGATGACTTTATAGCTTCTGCAGTTTCATGCAGATAAATATGGCTAGATAGGATCTGGATGTTTCATGCAGTTAGAAAGATGTCAGGAACAGCACCAGCAGGTTACTTTCCGCAGTAAGGTCCTTATAGAGAACAGCAACGTAGGAGCCCTCCACAACTAGTTGCAGCAGCTGGAATCCAAGCACAAAGAAACAGAAACCACATCCAAGCTCATTTGCCCAGTTCACAAAGAAAGGCTACACAGCGTCTGAATTGTACTTTACTGTAGTAGGCTAGTTCACTTGGGGCCAATACCTCAAACATCGGTGAATGACTAATTTATGATGAAAAAGTTTCATTTTTAATGGAAATGATTCAAAGCCAGGAGAAATAATGAGAAAGGAAAAAAGAATAAATTCCTATTATGTGACCCAGTTCAAGCTTAACCCTGTATGTGCTATTCCTGCACAGTGAACTTTTTGCTCCCATTTTGTTTCCTGTTCTTCTGCTCTGTAGAAGGCAGCACTATTGACCAATTCCAGCTGAGACCTTTTCAATTTCTGTACTCCAAGGGCTCTTTTCTACCTCCTCAGCTCATTAGAAGGAAACACAGGCAACAGAAGATGGAATGTTTTTCTTCCCCTTTTATGACAGCTGCCATTTGGTCAACTGAGGTGGCACCGCTAGCACAATAAAATCACCAGCATGAACCTTAATGCATCCCAGAATAGCATGCAAATTTTAAGAACATCAGGCCGGCCATTTGCATCAGGGGAGCCCTGTCCGGACCTGGATTCTGGCTCTGAAAGTGGTCATCAGCAGATGTTCAGGGAAAGAGCATCAGAAAACCTTTCCAGTGTAAGGCAACACACTTTTAAAAAACCTAGAGTGAGAGGCTGTATCTCGACTGTGGTGTCTGAGAAGTATCAATTCCCTTTCATAGCTCACTGATTCTTTTGGCTTCCACGAGACTTTTCAAAGCCCTAGTGACAGGCAGGTAAATAAATATTATCTACTTCTAACAGGCAGAAGAAAATGTGTTCTATAATGTGTGCCAGATGTTGCAAAAAGTAAGCAATTAACAGTCCTAGCAGTGGTCTATGTGCCACTTGTGTATCTCTTTTTGCCTTAAAGATCTTACAGTCTAGACAGATGGCATAAAATTCTCCAGCAGAACAGAAAAAGCGTCTAGCCTGACACTTGGTAAAGTTATTTTTATTTTTATTATTTTTTTAAATATAGGAGTGTGTGACTGGCTTTTTCTTCTTCTATTTTAATGCATTAGGCCTTCTGGTTCCTACTATCTGATATAACACTATTAGACCAAAATGCTTCCCTGTTTTTCTCTTACTTTCTCAGTCCATTACCTTTCCCACATATAATAGTTAAACAATTATTTTTTTCAGGCTAACAGCAGAAGATAAACTACTTTACAGGCCAGAAAGCATTATCATCTTCTTTACGGTCCAATTAGATCATCAGTAAAGTGAAGATAACATTATTTTACTATTATTTAGTCATAAAATAAGTTCTAAGGTATAAAATATTCAAATACTAGAATTTAGGCTAGACTGGAAATCAGGTTTCAGTATATTTAATCTTTCTACCTTTGAACAGCAATTTTTACTTCCAGTAAATTCAGAGGTAGATTTCTGGGATCTAAATGCCAAGGAGATTTAGGTAGGGTCGGGTATTTTATGTTCATATGAGGAAAGTTATGCAAACATGCACAGATTATCTCCACCTAACAGCATTTTTCATGCTAATGACATTTTCTTCCTTTATGCACCAAACGATATTTTCAACTTGAGCATTTAAAAAAAAAAAAAGTTTTATTATTTCATTTATCCAAGCAGTAATGTGTATTCAAAGGAAAACACCAAATCTATGGTTCTTTTTTTTCACTGCTCTTTGATTTACTGTAAAATTTCTGGCTTTTCCTTTCCAGTGAGCAAATCCACAACATATACATCTAATTAAAACATTTGAAAGGACTTGCCACGGTTTTCCCAAGCACATGAATCTTCTGGGAAGAACAAAACTTGCAAAGCTTAAGCTTTAGAGATGAAACTTTTGGGAATGTATTAGCATGTGATAAAAGGAGGCGAGAACAGAAATTTTTATATTCGCTACATAACCTGTGCCACCTGCTCCGCTATGAAAGTGCTCAGTTTTCTTCTCCATTGCTGCACAAGTTTTATGTCATTGGAATCTTTTCAATACATCTGAGGATTAATGAATGCTGATAATTTTATGTCTAAAGCATAACATGTAATATTTATAATTGTGCACTAGAGGTCTATCGCTTTTTAGAGAGACAATTTATGCCACAAAACAGCACAGTGCACCAAACTGTAGTGGCACTGAAGAAAAATGCCAAGGGGTATGATAGCTTCCTGCCATTGCTTATATTCAGCTTGCCACGTGATAGTTAATGACAACCATAATTGTAAACTTCGTTGCAAGAATAATTATAACTTACTTATGGATTTAGAAAAAACATAAATAAGTATCAGAATGTATATTTCCAGCTAAGCAACAAAAAAAATGACTGTTGTCTTCATTACACATACATTTGCTCAATAGAATTCAGAATTGCAAATGAAACCAAAACTCATTATATGTTATTAGAAAAGCTAGCAAGTCTCCCACTTTGGAAAGGAATAAAAGATGTTCGCAACTGGTGCTCCTCACAACATCCGCAACAGCCTCCCTCAGCAGCAGCCTCTCACCGATGGCAGAAAATTCACAGTAGATAACATTTAAACTGATTAACGTGTTTGTGCCTTTCCTGTTACACACACAAGAAATTTTCATGCTGCAGAGGATGACTTTAATAAAATGATATAATGATTCATTCATTTTTGTGAGTATTAGTGGTCATTTTGTCACCTGATTAGAATTACATTTGAGAACACTGGATAAAAGGCATAAAAATTCATTATTAGCAAATGCAGCCTACTTGAACTCCACCTATTTTTAGCTACTTGTGCCATTAATCAGCAGCACAGAACCCCACTAGGGTAACAAGACCAAGTTCCTGACACTCGACAAACAAGAAATGGAACAGAAAACACAGCATGAGCAAACTAAAGGTGACAGCCATAATACAGAAAACAAAACAGACCGTGAGAGCACCTTGCTTTACAGAAAGAGAAGAAGACAAACTTTTGATGTTTAACTTCCCGGTAGTAACAGTGTACAAGTGATCAGAAGCCAAAGCAGAAAATATTGTACTAAAGCAAAAATTAGCAAATCAAAAAAGGGAGTTTGGAAGAAAGCATAAGCACCCAGAAATTTGAAACCAGGAATCAAACCGTCAATGTGTAAGAAGCCTAAGTCCTACAGCAGATTATTTTATGATTTTTAAGAAGTGTTTACAAAGTGAATTTGCTTTTACTTCTTAGTGAATGAAAACAAAAATAGACAAAACTCAGCTAAAATCCTGTACTGAAGATCTTGTCTCCATCATACAGCTATATTGCATTCAGACTTTCCTGCACACTGGTTGCATTTCATGGCACACATCATCTATGCAAACAGAGGTAAACACAAGATAGAAAAACAGAAGGTGTTACCTGAACTTGTATTTTTAGTAATTCTATTTTTCATAAATACATAACCAAAATGCAAGCAATTTTGTATTGGGCATTCCTTGCACCTTACAATGTCTCTCATGCAAAGGTTGATTTCTAAACTAAAAACTAAAATAGGCTTTGATCTCCTTGTACGCTTTGCTCCTAAATACTCCTACCAGACATACTACCTTGAATGAAATAAAGCCACATGCTAAAAGTAGCAGAAACAAAACATTGAGGAGGATAAATAATACACATACATTGAGCACAAGTCACAAAGTCTCTTAACATAGGCTTCTATGTTTAAACTGAATTTGCACTATACATTTTGCCAAAAGCAAAAATGAATATATAAATAAAGAGATAAGTTCCCTGCTCTGCTAGAGAAAGAAATGCTTAATGAATCCAAGGTTATTTAAAATATTCACACTCTAGATAAACCTTCACTAGTCACCCTAGTAAGTTCTTAAATTGCCAGGTGGCAATGAGTCTGGCTGCAAACGTCATTTCCTCTAGAAAAAAGGATGTAGAGGGCATGTTTGCCATATGCCATTTAACACCACCATCTTAATTTGCTAGGAATACCTTTACAGGTTCTTTGGTGCCAGATTGTGTACTGGAACCCTGAAAAATTACCCAAACCAGCATGCTTTGTTAGCATGTACATGTACTGCTCCCAAATCCCAAGCTGGTCAGTAACATCTGCATTTGATTATAGCACTCTTTATCCATAAAGAGGAGGGTCAACGTGTCATCTGGAAGAGGTAACAGGATACCCAAGAGTCTGAGAGGCCTTCTGAGTCCTCGGCTGCTGTATGCTTAAACTGAATTTCCTGTTTCCACTCTGCTCGCTGCAAGGAGTGGAGAACAATATTCAAAATATTTAAATTACTACAGGAGGTTAACTCCCCAAAAGACAGAGCACAAGGGAAATGGGATTGGTATGGACTGACTACATTATAGAGTCTGGTTGCCTTAGGGAGGAAATTTTGTCTACCAGCAAGCCCCAGAGTTGTCATAGCACCATTCAAAACAACCAGAATGATCACCTGCAACTCCTACGCTTGCATTTCTTGGACAATAACATGATGGGAGACTATACCTATGTCTTCTACAAAGACTATCCACTCCTCTTAGAGGAGAGAAAACATCTACGCTTGTATAAATATGTACAAGTCAGCAGTAAGAACAATTTTCTTCAATAATAAAAACCTCATGAACAACAGCAGCTTTTTAAAAAAAGAGTAATTAAGACATTAACAAAAAAAGCACCGTCTCCCAGTCAGCTGCCACACTTGTGTAACCACCAGGGCAGTTTTGAAACAGCATCCATTGCTCTGACAAATAACCTCCTCTGCTCCGCTAACCAGGAAACTGCATCCAGGCTCATCCCATGGGGCTGCTCTGCAGGACAGGACAGGGTGGTCTGCTCAGATGTTCATGGTTACAGGGATAAACAGAAGTACCTGAAATGCTGCTTCTTCTCAGAATGAACCCAAAGGTTCATCATCACAGGCCCTACAGAGCCACAGGTCTCAGCCTTCAGCATTATACTACTGAACACCAATCTGGGAAAGCCAGAGAGGTAAATTGCACTGAATTAGCAGCAATGCAGGTAACCGCAACAGTTTCAATTCGGATATGAATGGCGTGTTCTCCTCCTGTTCTCACAGCCTGGCTGAAGTCGGCGTCTGACTGAAGACCAGATGGCTAATCCTAAAGCCAGAAAAAAGTGAGGAAGCCTTTTGAAGAACATGTTATTATTTCCATTAAAGTAATATTTAGGAATTCCAATACAGGGAAGAACCCAGTAACAGTGAGCCCCCTCCAAGCATGCCTCAGAGATTATACGGAATTATACATTAGCATATCTGTAAATTTAAGTTCCAGGTATTCATTAAATCAATTCTGAAAGCTAAAGAGTGGTAGATGTGACCATGTAACCTTAAATATAGATGTATTCACTGAAGAGAGATTGATTGAGAGAAAGATCTGTGGGAAAATTGTCTCTGAGAACATAATTAAAACATATGTATGCAAAGAAAGCAATTTAAAACAGGTGTTTTCCAGCTTAAAGTGACAAATGGTACGGCCAACAATTTAGCCACATGTGATAATCTCGCCACAAAGAAGGCTGATGGTATCCTGAGCTCCATTTGAGGAGTTTTGCCAGAAGGTTCAAGGGGGGACCCTTCCCACCTAACACAGCACTGGTAAGGCCACACCTGGAGTACTGGGTCCAGTTCTAGGCTCCTCCGTACATGGACATACTGGAGAGAATCCAACGAAGGGTCACAAAGATGATTATGGGACTGGAACATCTCTCCTATAAGGAAAGCTGAGAGAGCTGGGACTGTTTAACCCAGAGGAGAAGGCTCCGGGGAGGTCTCATTAATATGTACAAACAGCTGAAGGGAGAGTGCAAAGAAGACGGAGTTGGGCTCTTCTCAGACGTGCCCAGTGACAGGACCAGAGGCAATGGGCACAAACTGAAGCACAGGAAGTCCCCTCTGAACATCAGGAAACGCTTTTTTACTGTGAGGATGACAGCACTGGCACAGGTTGCCCAGAGAGGCTGTGGCGTCTCCCTCTCTTAGCCATCTGGTCCTGGGCTCTGGGTGGCCCTGCTTGAGCAGGTAAGTTGGACCAGATGACCTACAGAGATCCCTGTGAACCTCAACCATGCTGTGATTCTGTGAAAAAAGCTAACTCACCAGTTAAGCTGAACTCAAAGAAAATCACTTTACTTCTGTGTGCCCACGCAGAGTGGGTGTGTAACAAATGTGGCACAACAAATCCCCTTTAAATTCACAGTTTTAATAACTCAGGTTATCTTTATGTGTGTACATGCAGAAAAACTCCAAGCAATATTTTTGTATTTTGGGGATGTGTTTTCTTTACTCTTTTGTTTTAAATAATAATAAAAAACCCCTAATTATCTGCAACTGTAGCAAACCCTGTGCACCAGCAGCTGCCCGCTCTGTAGAAGAGGCCTTTACCACTTAACCTGTAGGACTATACCCTTTGCTAAAAGCAGTAGAAGATTGCGAGACTGGCACTGCTTCAAGCTGACCTTGAGCTGGGAATTCATTTCCAGGAGTCCATTCCTTCCCCTCATACTACTTTAACAGATTTCAGGCTTTCCGTCTGCAAGGATGGTTATCTCTGCAAAGGTGGTGTGCAGTTACACTTGGTTGGTTCATCGTGTTATTCCATTTGGGAGATAAAAGTGCAAAGAAACTTTCAGATCAAAACATAACAAAACATTTCCTTCTATCTAAAAGTTTAACCAGATTTCTAACTACTTCAGTATATTTATTCCACAAATTGGAGTAGCAGAGCATCTTAGTATTCATTTTAAAAATACGGAGTTCCAGATGATCGCAGGTATTTCTTAAAAAAAAATTCTACCTGAAGTTATATATTACATGCAAGAATTTAAACTGAAGCATCATGAAAGGCACCTGCCAGCAAGTGCAACAGATCATCAGCAAAGGCATTAATCTGGTTTGTGACGAAATGTTGCAACAAGAACAAAACAAAATCAAAGTAAGTACTCCTTATTTTCTATCTTTTATTTTAAATGGGTACACATGTAAATAAAATATTTTCATTATTTTAAAATAGAAACAGTATTTTCCAGTTGAAAGTATTCCTTCTGCTTTTTCTTATGTAAGTTAAGAAAAATTTTCCTAACTTATTTTGAATAAGGGGAAGGCAAATGCACATAACTAAAAGCATATCACTATTTCAGTTTTAAGACTATCCAAGGAGAAGGGACATCACACTTAAGGGGATTCCAAGTTGTCAACAGTGCTTTATTTTCACAGCTAGGTCTTTGCCAAACTGTTTAAAAGCAAGCTTGCTATTTTGCACATCACTAACGCCTACCCATCCTTCACATTTCACTCCACTAGTGCCCTTTTGTATTATACATCAAAGCACAGACCTCTTAAATAGAATGTTGGAAAAAGGAGAGACACTCTAATGTCACTTACATTCTATCACACTGTTACTCCTTGCCTTTACTTGTCGTTCTCTTTGAATCCCCTATTGATGCGACACATCGGGACGTGGATATACTACAGATGCAGCATGATTCATCAGGAGTATACGTCTCTGCTTTCAATGCAAAAATGCTTTTAGAAGATATCCAAGTTCATTGACTCAATGTTTCTCACTAGGAGGCTGTTTTAACACTGGTTTTCTTAGTTTTTTCATGCCAGAGTAGTGTTGCCGTTTTCCCTGCGTCCCTGCTTCTGAAGTCAAGTAGCATGAAAGCCCCTTTAGGTGTAGGCACTGGCCTAAAGTAAAATAAGCTTCTGCTAAAATCTTAGTGCTGCTCGCTAGATTGTTCTCTTCATTGTAGACAAAACAGGATTCGAATTAGTTTTATGAATTTTATGTTTAATTTTAACAAATCCTGACAATTTTTTGAGCTGACAAATAACTGAAAACAGCAACCTAATCAGGATAAAGCAGTAAAAAGAGATAAAAGGACAGAAGGCAAAATAAAAATAATCCTGATAGTTTTAGGCAATAAGAATATGTAATTAAGGATTTTAGAAACACAGGATTGTCAGAAAATCCTCATAGCTGGTAGAAATCCCATTGTGACTAGATCTGACGACCATCTTGAACTTCTGACACCTGACAAGTTAATTGAGTCATTTGCAACCCATTACCTGCTCCAGCTACTTTCATTTTCTAAGAAAAAATACCTGTCCTGGAGGAAACCTTTCTATGACACTAGAATATAGAAGCTCGTTGTTGATGATGAGTAGACTTGAGGAGATTTTACTGTGGCTCTGTCTCGGGAAGAAGAGGACACAATTATCTGCAGAGACATAGAGAAGGAAAGAAACTTTGGAAAATAATAATTCCGTGAGCACTTAATACTGGCATAGAGTGGCATGATCACACTCCTGACTATTCATTTCTGCTTCTTTCACCTCCAGCAGAGGAAAGGGGCAGCACGAGGGCAGCAGAGTAGAAGGCAGATGAGCAGGACAGATTACTTGGCAGCAGGGTAACTTTGTGCTAGCTTAAAATGTGCATGGAACTACACTGTTAATACTTATTAGATTGTTGCCAAAACTCAAAAGTACCATTTTGTTTGGTAGTCCACTTCCTTGGAATCCTGCAGGAAGAGTATTCAGATGTACTATTCCAAGTCCTTGACTGGAGGTTGTGGCCAAACCGAAACTCAGACCCATCTCAGCACCTGTGTTCCTTCCAAATTACTTTATCTCTACCGACAGCCCTGTGCCTTCTTGCTGCTCGCCACAGGCTGATCTTAGCTTCCGTGGAAACATCCCTTACTCCAGACCAGTTCATTTGCTTAATTATTGCTAGCAAGCAATGCTGAATGAATTTCGATTTCCAAACCAAGTTCATTCTTGGCAGCAGATATATTCGCTTGGAATAAATTTAGCTGCCATTGTTACCCTTTCAAGACAGTTAGAGTCCAAAAGGATGATCAAACCACCCTAATCCCATGCGTTTTCATTACTCTGGGTAGTTTTGTCAAGTTTGCTACTACATATAAAGCACATAGGCATTCACATTAAAGCCAACATAGACATACTCTGTAAAGTAATATTAATTTTGCTGTTTCAAGTAACTGAGGAAAAATCTGGCTTCCAGTTCCTTAAAAAGATTGTCTAGCATTCGCTGCACACTCCCTGCCTCAAAAAGTAACTTGTCAAAACTTTTACAACTGAAAATGCTTTGAGAGATACAAATCTTCTAAGTTACACTAACTTGTAGCCCTCAGGTGCGCATGCACAAATTTTATCTAAACCAGGAATCTGTTCCAAAATATTAAAATCTTTTTTTTTTTTTTCCTTAAATTGTAGAATGTGATCTATGCCTTCTTTCAGTTTCTGGAAACACCTCTATACATGGTAGAAATCAGGCAAAAATCACAGTTATCTAAGGGGGTATAGGATAAATTATGACAAAAAAGTTATAATAAATAAATTAAGTTTTTGACAATAAACTTCCACCACTCAAGATTATGGAAGAAAGTTGTAAAACATGATCTCAAGCACATAAAAAATGGATCCTGATTTTAAGAAGTGTCTCATAAATTTTTCAGTTTTTGCAATACTGAGTTGTTATGACTATTCAAATCTTTAAGACATTATATCGTTTCTACTTTTTCATTTATTAGAATCAAATTTCTAAATTTCAAACATATAAGGTATGTCCCTATCCCTATTTACATTTTGAAATTATTATTAAAAATTATTTCACAGAAAAGTAGATAATTTTTCACAAACTGCATTTGAATGACATTCTAGAATGTAAACACTAAAAGATGTATGAGCAATGGGAGAAGTAACTGGGCATGAGAAAACTACAGCAACATAAAAAGAATTCAAGATTAGAGGAACACGGATTGTATGAAATTGAATGAGAGAAATACTTACGACCTAGGCCTCAAATTTGACTAAAATTCTAAACTAAATTTTAAAATGGTCACATAGCTTCTGTCAAACATTATTCCAAATCTAGAAACCTGAGTAATCAAGTTAGAGTGGCAGCGTTAGCACATTTATAAATCTCTAAAATTCCAGGCTGTAGATAAAAGAAATTACTTTTGGTCTCCTCTGATTCAAATCGGTGAAGAGTCCAGAGCAGTTTGCTTTAGAAGCAGTTCA
This sequence comes from Rynchops niger, assembly GCA_013400035.1. Taxonomy (NCBI): domain Eukaryota; kingdom Metazoa; phylum Chordata; class Aves; order Charadriiformes; family Laridae; genus Rynchops; species Rynchops niger. The sequence continues at coordinate 42,418 of VXBH01007452.1, forward strand.
GTAACCTAACCAAATGTGACATTCACAAAACTGCAAGATGAATGATAACTGCTTGCTGCAGGAGGTCAGTGGTTTAACTCATCTCTGTGTTTCCATTAAATTCGACAACTAAATTTAGCACGTCCACAGGACATATTTAAAAGGAAACAGAAACATGTCGCCTTATTTGTGATATAGCTGAACAAGAGACAGAGATGTCTTAAAGCTGTGGATCCTGAGAGATGCTAAATAACAATGTGTCATAATAGCTTTACTAAGTGATAATACAAGACACAGAAAATATGTACAGAGAATGAAGAATACATTTTTCTCCTGGTCTGCTTGTAAATATTTAAGGTGAGGGAAAAGACACAGTAATTTATTGGTGATTGTCAGATGAACAGAGGAGGAATTTTTCTCACCAGTAAATCACTGCTCTGTCTGCCAATAAGTAATCTGTTATTCCACACTACTACATCTCAGCTGCTCTTACTTGTCCCTGCGATCTACTCCACTTTGAAAAAAAGTCTCTAAATATAAAATTTGTAATTAATGCAGTTTTTCCCTTAAACTCTGTTGCAGTTACTATTGTAGCTCAGTGGAAACAAATATTATTCACCAAATTCTATCACAATATACTTTATGCAGAATGAAAATCAAAGTAATCACTCAGGCCCTGTGATGATGAAAGGTAGCAGTGCAGAGGCAGAAAGCTGAATCCTTTGGGATGGGACAGGTAAGGAGGACATCTGGTATCCTGCCATAGCGATGCTCTCTGGGGTGATTGAACTTCATCCAGAGCTCAAGATGAGGGGTAAAAAATCCCAGATGACCTCACTTCAGAAGTAACTGGTATATATCAGCATAGTTAAACCTTTTATTTTCAAAGCTGCCGGCCCTGCTCCAGGCTGTGTGCAAAATTAGCTACTTAGGCAAAAAGAAAAAAGAAGATGAATTAAGCCTAACATACAGTGGAAAAAGAAGTAAAAAATTCTGGTAAATCAATCCAAAAAGGAAAGGATTGGTATTGTTAGTCTAAAATGTTTCTAGATTTTGTCACATTTTTTTAAATCTAAACATAAAATTATTATCAAGTTTCAATTAATATTATTGACAACTTATTATTCATATCAATAACAACAGTCATAAGCATAATGAAACAAAGAAAATTAGCATCTCCAAAGCAAAATATAACTTTCATGCTGATTTTCTTTCTTTACACTTAAAAAGCTAGCTTATTTATGATCAAAATTTTGCCAGAGCTATATTCCCATTCATTTCCATCCAAAAGCCTCACAAGTTTTAAGAGCTTTTTTATCTCAACCATTCTGTCTGTGTCAGGCTTTTCCAAGCTACAGCAAACAATATCATTCTACTCAAATAGTACACACTTACTGTTTCCCAATTTTTCCAATTATCAGCATAATTTGGAGATTTAGAACCACACTAGTTCAGTCAAAAGCATCTTCTCATTTCATTAATTTCTAATTTAATTTTTCACTTTTTTAGGTAGGATTAGTATCTATGTGTAATCTCATGAATGACTGCTCTTTTTGCTATTTTGTTATAGAGTAATTTTGTTATTACTCTAATAGAGCAATTAAGCAAAAAGCCAAAAATAAACCATAGAGTAACACGCTCAATTTGTATTAACAGTCTTTAAAAGGAAAGTACGTAGTGGAGGATATATCGCGATAGGACAAATAAACTGCAGGTTTCTTGCTACTATTGAAACAAGTTGAAATTTTCCGCTCCTCTTGATGCCTATAAAATTGCACTTGGGTAGAACAGCCCTCCAGACTCAGGTAGTTCATCAATATCCTCTGCCCCACAATACTCTTTTATTTCAGAGCTGATTTACTTTAACACTATGAACAAAATAGTAAAGAAGGCGAAGGACAGAGTTTTCTGGGGAACCACATCTGCTTCCTACTGATTTAGAAAACCTTTGTTATCCTTAAATTTCTTCCCCCTTGAAAAAGTATGGTTACAAAATATTTCTCAATTTTAGCAAAATCCAAAAGGTAGAACCACAATTATTGTGAAAAATTGCTTTTATTAACTTGCTTCCTATGAAGTTTATTTGACATTATTGCAAACTAAGGTTAGATTAACAACACTTAGGAAGTAAATGGTGTTTGCCAACATAACAAAATCCTCATATCATAAGTCTATGGGGCCGGATGGGATTCACCCAAGAGTACTCAGGGAGCTGGTGGGAGAGCTCACCAAGCCTCTCTCCATCATTTATCAACAATCCTGGTCAACAGGGCAGGTACCAGATGACTGGAGGATGGCTAATGTGCCGCCCATCTACCAGAAGGGTCGGAATGAGGATCTGGGGAACTACAGGCCTGTCAGCCTGACCTCGGTACCAGGAAAGATCATGGAGAGGATCATCTTGAGTGAGCTCTCACGGCAAGTGCAGGGCAGCCAAGGGATCAGGGCCAGCCAGCATGGGTTTAGGAAAGGGAGGTCCTGCTTAACCAACCTGATCTCTTTCTATGACCATGTGACCCGCCTTCTGGATGCGGGGAAGGCTGTGGACATTGTCTATCTGGACTTTGGTAAGGCCTTTGACACCGTC
>VXBH01007452.1:45302-121093 GCA_013400035.1 Rynchops niger
TACAAGAGGGACATTGAAGTGCTGGAGCGTGTCCAGAGGAGAGCTACCAGGGTGGTGAGGGGTCTGGAGACCAAGTCGTATGAGGAGAGGCTGAGGGAGCTGGGCATGTGTAGCTTGGAGAAGAGGAGGCTGAGGGGAGACCTCATTGCCCTCTACAACTCCCTGAAAGGAGGTTGGAGAGAGGTGGGTGTTGGTCTCTTCTCCCAGGTGAATAATGACAGGACCAGAGGAAATGGTCTGAAGCTGTGGCAGGGGAGATTTAGGTTAGATATTAGGTGGAATTACTTTACTGCAAGAGTGGTCAGGCACTGGAACAGCCTGCCCAGGGAGGTGGCTGAGTCACCATCCCTAGAGGTGTTTAAGAAACATCTTGATGTGGCACTTCAGGGCATGCTCTAGTGGCAGAGATTGTAGGTTGTTTGGTTGGACTCGATGATCTTAAAGGTCCTTTCCAACCATGAAGATTCTGTGATCCTGTGATTCTGTAACATAGAGGTTAGATAAATAGGAACTCATTTTTCCTTCTAACTAACTCTCATGACTAGGGAACAAGATCTTAGACTTATGATACAAGGTTCCATGAAAACATCATCTCTGTCCTCAGTTATGGTCAAATAAATAAATCCAGAAAAAACAGTGAAAGGATTCATCTTGTTCTGCAGCTGAGGGAGAGGGTAAGACAGAAGGCTTAAAAATTCATATGTAGGTTGGAAAAAGTAAATAGGAAGAACTAAGTTCACCATCCCTTCAACAACAATAAGCACATTTTTTTAAAAAAAATCACTGTTATAAAACTCTAGAAATTAGTACCCAAGAATGTAAGATAACCATTGATTTAGGACTCACTGAGCTGAGGATTTCTGAAGGCTGGCAAAGTACACCAGAGAAATGTGACTATCTGCTTGCCCTAGTCTTTTGTACTCTTTTAGGTAAATGCTATAGGCAACAGGCAAAGAGAGTATATGGGGCTGTATGGATCCTGAGTGTGGCCTAGATGAGCTCTTATCAGATTCACTGTCAAGTACCGATGTTCCACAGCTGAAAATAGGACAAAGGTTACGCAGAAGTAAACAGAAGCCAAAAACAGATAAAGAAGTTCCACATGATATTCAGTTCCAGGTATTATTTTTCTGTAGCATACGGTTATGGATGTTCAGCTGAATACAGATATTGCACTGAAGGGATATATATTTTAATTTTAAGAAATAGTCAATAGGGTCAACAAGATATTTTGAAAATAATCCTCAATTCTTTGTTTCTAATGCAAACATTGCAGAAGTTTCCTGTGATGAATGACTAAAGGCATATTCTTCACAGAGAATAAAGCAGCTGTGATAGGTAACCAGTAGACACAAAAGCCAACAGCTATTCAGTTCCCTCTACCTTAACTACCCGCATTTGATCAGCTGAAAAGCTCTCTAGACTTGACAGATTATATTGACTATAATGGGAGTTCAGAGAACTAATTCTTGTACAGACACCTACATGGACACCTCTAAACATAGGTGTGTCAATCTGTAGCTGAATCCTGCCACACATAATTCAAATGTGCCTTGACTATTCACATTTAAGTAATGCATATTATAATGCTTTTATAATTTTATTATCTTCCAGACAGGCTTTGATTGCTGACCCCATTTAGCTTTCCAGATAATAGCTGTTTGATGATTTGCCAAAACCAAAATCATATGTACAGATTGTTCTTTGCTGAATTGATTGATTCAGGACTTATTTTCAAGATCATGTCTGCCCCATTTGCAGATGTTCTGTTCTTCTTAATAAGGACAGGAAAACTGACAAGTCCTGTTAGAAAATTCATATCACTTCTCCTCTGTTATTCCAGTCTGCAGCTTGTCTGAAAACTTGCTGCTACTATTCATTCTTTTAGTCAGAACCAATAAATCCCGCTCTTCATCCAATTTTTATTTTCAGATAAGATTTTCAAAGAGACCTAAAGGATTAGACTTCTCAGCTCTCATTAGCAGTCACTAGGAACTGGGCTTTTAACTGTCTGAAACTCCTTATCTTATTCCTATAAGCTTTCACATCCTGCAACTCTGACTCAATACAGGCAGCAGGTAATCACTGACACGAAGCATGGTTTAAAGGACTGTTTTTAAATCAGGGAGCAGCTTACCTGACCACAACCAAAGCTGATGCCTGTACCATTACAAGCTTGCAAGCCACTCTTACGATTCCTTCACACATAACTTCAAATGTCAAGATAACTCAGGGATGCTGGTACGTATTCTTTCAGGCTGCTTCTAAAAATAAATGAAATGGGCCAGCAACAGATCTCTGCCCCTGGTATTGATTAGCACAGCATGGCTCACATCCATCTGGCTGACTTCTCTCACTCTACTTCCCTCCTTGCCCTCCAAAATAGAACAGCTGCATCCTACCTGCGTTTTCGCAGTGGTCTTTGGTCCATAATATATCCCCATTCCTTGCCTGGGGATTGTCTGGAAAAGTGCTTATTTAACACTCCAAACTCGGCTATGGACATGACCATGCCAGCAATTCAGCAGTAGGGATGATCATAAATCTGTGCTTAGGCCCATATTCTGTTCAAGATTAGTTTATTAACAAAGACATAACCTCATGCTCCAAGAGTAAGATGCAGTTTGGGTGATAGCTGGATTTTTTTAGACAGAAATTGTAAGGAGAAGTAGACCTCTTTGTGGGTACATTTCACCATAGATTTTTTTTTCCCAAAGCAATTATATTCTTCCCTGGGGATGTAGCTTTCTCTGTCCTTCCTTAACCTAAAGACGTAATGACATTCTCTGAAAATGGAGAAATCACTCAAAAATCACTTAGTCATCTCTTCAGTGTGACAGGCTCTCTCTGCTGAGGGTTGGCAGTGTGAGTTTCAGAAGACAACCTTAACAAACCCCTTGGCAAAAATATTTGGAGAGATGTCTATTTAATGTACCTTCACCGTATAAATGTCAAAGTAAAAAGGTGAAGGTCTACAGTCTCAACTACATGGAAGTTTAACTACAACTTTGAGACAGGTGCCCAAATCCAGACAAGAGAGAGAGGTTAGACTGTTGCTTCTTCTCCACTCCAAATTACTGCTGTGTATTTCCAGTCTTGGTTCCTTGCATGCTCTTAAGAGACCCGTATTCAGAAAACTCAAAAATTTTGGCCTAAACCAAAATTGCTTAGCCAAACACTTAATTTATATGCATTGCCAGCACAGGTGACCTTGGTCCTAACAGGGACTGAGTTCTTCTTTGGATGTGGAATTCAACACTTTTGCTGCCTTTTCTTGCCTCATTTCTTCTCTGGTTTTGGTTGTCTCATTTTGAAAACATAAATTGGTCCTTAAACAACACGCTGCTTTATGTCCTCCCATTCACCTCTTTTCTTTCTCCTGTAACTTTTCTGGGGGAAAGGTCTTCCTTGTCCTAGGTCTGTTATCTATCTCTTCTGCCACACATTAAAAAAATCACCTGTTGCCTTATTATATTGTGATTCTATCCCAGCCACCAAATTCTCTTCTAGATACTCAAATCATGCATTTTATATGCGAGTTCTTCCTTGTGCAAACCACCATTTCCCTGTGATGTTCTCAGGGCTCTGAGTTCTCTCCTCTCCTCCTAGAAGCAAGGCAGCTCAAGGCCAGCTCACTGACAGGAGCTGTTATGAAAAAAGCGCTGAAACTGGGGGCTCCCCACTTTGTCTCTAGTGGGCTGCTGTTAAGCTGAGACGTTGGGCCCCAGCCTGAACTGCACTGCAGCTCTGTTGCCACTGTATCGATGCCTGGGCACGCACCCTATTGATCCAGACCCTGACCCAGACCTTCAGACTTAACACCCCACCTTGATCTCAGACCTTTTTCATCACTGTGGGCTTGCTCAGTGACCTGGACTCTCAGCTAAAACTGGCCAGGGTCACCAGATCTGCCCTGCTTGCCTTGCTCAGGTGCAGTGGGACCGGGTCCTTGTCGGTGAGGCTACTGCCTCTGCCAGCCTTGTTACCATCCTTAGCTTCTGGATCACTTTCCTTTCTGGAGCAGGCTGCCTTTGCTGTTCCCTGGCAGATTCTTTCTGAGCCATTTTTCATTCAGACTTTTACTTCTGCTGAAATAGCACTTGGCTCTTTATCACCTGCGAGACAAATGCATTCAAACATCTCTTGCTTCTTTCATTATTGTCCTTAACTACTTTATTTAGATGGTGTGTATCAATCTTACCATTTACGATAGAAGTAGGTTTTGGTTTTGTAATCATACAATCAAATATTTTTTTCTCTTTTCTCTCTTAGCAGTCTTTAAGGAAATATGATGATTATAATCGCTTTCCTTTATTAATAGGCATCTCCCAAGAGTGTAGCAATTTCTCTTTTAGCGCTTTCTAGTGCTTTCCTTCTTTCTTCCTTCTTTCACGTTTCTAAAAAGGCTTTCTTCTTCAAAGCTACAGTTTCTATTCTTAAATTGAAAACATGCCCTTCCAGGTTTTCTCCAGTTTCTTTACTACTTCTTAGTTCTATTGACTCCATGGAGACAAATAATTGAACACAAATATAAACTAGGAAAATCCTAGTCTGCTTCAGTTGTCACCTTTCTTTATTGCAACTTAAAAGTTATTTTATATCCACCTGCACTCTTAGGATTAAAATGTGAAGACGTACTGTGAGATCTGGACTTGCTAAGAACCGTTCAGTCTTTTGATACTTCTAGAAATACTGTTTTGTCTCTTAGTTTCTACATTTTTCCATATTTTCACCATTTTGGTTCTATTTCCACATCTCCTATTTCTTTTTGGCACCCCTTCAAACGACTGAACGGTCACCAACTTGTTTTATTGCAAAAGCTATTTCATTCCCATGGTCTTCTGTTGTTCTCATCTAATTTTTTATCAAAGACATTTGGAAATGTTTCCAAAAAATGGAAACATTTGATGCAAGCATCTAATTGTTTTCTTTGCCTGAAAGCTTCAATTGTTCTCTAAAGCCCATCCTGTCCTTTCATGCACTGTAATAGATTATTCTTCTCCATAAGTTTATTATGGAGAAAGCAGAATACTTATGCAAAAATGAGATTAAATTAGAAAGTACATGTAACTATGTTTTTTAATACAATTTCTTTTTTTCACAAAACAAAAGGTTGCATTAAAAAAACCCTGTTAATTAGGCCCTTGGAATATGTCTTTATTGAGAACATTTACCATCAATGATTCAATTTTTTTATGAAAGAATTTATAGTTATGATCTGCATTTGTGTGGAACCCTTTGCTCTGAGTCATTCAGCTGATGGCTACTTTCCAAAATACTGGAATTACTCACCACAAATCTACTGCAGTGACAGAAATGTAAGTTTTGAATAATGGATTTAAGGACCCTATATTACAATTTGGCTCATAAGATGCACTGACATAAAATAGACATTAAAGATATTGCACAGTGCAGCAAACTTCCAGAACTCAACAATAGGGTGACACATGACATGAGAAATTTAAGGTTTTCTGGAGTTTCGGAAGCCAGTTGGGATGCAGTTTGGAAAAAGTTAGTCTTATGATCACAGAAATCTAATCTTTAACTTCAGAATTATTATTATATTCAAAGGGGATGTTAATTGAAAGCCTTAACCTGTTTTTCAGAGCAATGAAGAAACCTGGTGATAAATTAGAGGTTTTCTTGATGAGCAAAAGAAACAGAGGATGCAGTATGTTCTTTTCATCTTCTACACTTCTTCTTCCTCTTTATTCTGATATTTCAACTTTGTACCAAGTTCTGCATATTAAATACAGACCAAAGGAAGGGGAGGACGGCAACCCTTAATATCCCCATCCAAGTGGTTTCCTCATCTTTCTCATCTCCAAGCAGAAATTATATATTGTTTTCTGAATACAATAAGGGGAGAAGGAAGTGTGAGAAATTTTCATAGACCGGCAGCAAAATTTTGAGGGTCTCATCAGCAGGAGCAGGCCTGGGGGAGCGGAATAGGGTTACTGTTAATATTCTTGTTGCTTTTTGTGTTCTTCAGAATTCAGCAGGGCAGAACTAGGCAACACTCCTAAATTCCCCTAATTTTGTCAATAATTCACAGCAAAGCACAGAGCCAAGCTCATCATGAGAATTAGTGGCATTATCACTATGATGAATTAGCTTCTCAAGGTTTTTAATATGGGAGAATTGTATTGATTCTGGGTAGGGGGTAGAGCAGAGAATAGCAGACAGACAGTAATTAGTTTTTTTCCAAGGGCAGTGAAAAATATAAAATGTATTGCTAAAATGATCACACTTTCACTAAGTCTTAAATAAATAGCCATGGATATCACCTGCAAACCATATAATGACAATTATGTAGCGAATCGTGGCTCATGCTGCCATCTTCACATAGTTTTATTTCATTAGCATAATGGCATATGTGCATTTCTGGCAACATGACTGTTGAAATATATTCTGAAGCAGAACTGGACTGCTAACCAGACAATTAGTATTATGTCTTTTTTTCATTATGCTATTTGTATTTGGGCAGTAAGAGAACTAGAAAGCTATGATCTAGCTAGACTCCCCATTCTAGAATGAGATCTACATATCATAGATTTAGTGGGAGAAGGAGATACCTCTGCTTATATAGGGGGGGTTGTGAGGATTTGGTAAAGTTTTCATTTTACCAAAATACCCTTTCATTCAGTCTTTTTCAATCTACATATGCCAATAACAGTACAAAACCACTTGGAATATGATTGGTCTTAGTCAAGCATTATGATAAATCAGGAAAAAAATCACAAGTGTGTTGTAAAAAAGATAGAGATTCAGCAATTTTGTATTTTAAAGTAATTTCTAGGATTTCAAGTCATGACTAGTCTCTCACTATAAACTGAAGAACCTGTCTACAATGCAGCAGTAAGACAAATATAAGCTCATTGTTTTTCGCTGGCCTTTGGAGGACTTTTATATTTGAGGATTTTTTTAATATAGGATTACAAGCACTGTCATAAATTATTCAGACTTTGATTTTATATTGGATTTGTTCCACAAAGCAGTGATCAATCTGTGCTACTTTCAAAAATGAGAATGGCAGTTTGTGTGAATTACAGAAGTTAATAAATTCTGGTTTAATTGTTTCTAGTCTGTCACTGTGGGTCAGACAACGGGTCAGACATTTGGTTTATTAGTGCAGACTGTAACCACTATGTTTTGCCGCATATTCAAGAACCAGTTTCTCAGTTCCTTTTTAGTTTTTTATTTAATGAGCTACAAAAGACCTTTCGTATGTATTGATGATTCTGTAAGTCCATTTGCTTGCAGGTTTTGCACAGGGTTTCATCATTAGCAGATAATTACTGCTAACCCTTATTTTCTGCTGCATTGCTCCTCTGTGCTCACTGCAGTCATAGAAAGGCACTTCTTTTGACACCTACTTCACTTCCACAACTGTTTTAATATTAAATATCTTGCTAATTTTTAGTGGATTGAGAATAGACTATTTTGCTCAGGAGATAGCTTGCATATAGAGCAGTATGGTCAAAGAAAATAAACGACTATGCCCTCCAGCTAAGAATAAATGGCATCTCATGTAGCTGAAGTAAATGTGTTTTTTTAACTATTACTGTTAAAAAAGAAAAAGGAAAATTTTTTCCAGGAAGTTAACACATAGGCAAAAATATTCCTTATCAATTTTAATGAGATGTGATAATATACATCAACATTTCTCTTCTCTTCTTAAATACCATTACAATCTTTTTATTTTTTACTGGATTCTTTTCAATCCTACTATTCTCCCTCTACCTTCACACTCGTCATTGTACAGTTGCCATTCTGAGCTTGCCTTCTCTCTAAATTTTCTGACCAGTCCTTCCAAAATTTGTGTTACTTGAAGTTGATTATAGCTTTCTGGAAATAGATATTTGGCAGTCAATAATAGTAGAATAGAATGGAATAGAATAGAATAGAAGAGAATAGAATAGAATAGAATAGAATAATTACCATTAGAAAGGACCAACAATGATCAGCTAGTCCAACTGCCAGTTGTATGCAACTATATCATGCAACTTAGCAGAAAGCTGCCAGTTGACCTTCTAATATCTCTAAATATGGAGAATACTCTACATCACAGCTAATATCCACGTTAAAAACTGCAGGTAAAAGTTTCTTTTTTCCTTTAGTATAAATTACACTTTTAAAGGAAATAGAGCAACAAATAAGAACGATATTCCTTTCAGCTTCAGGAAGGAATACAGCCCATCTGAATGAAAAAGCTGTGTGTCGGCACATGTGTATTGGGTTTGCATGGCAAGGTTTTGGTAGTGGAGGGGGCTGCAGAGGGCTTCTGTAAGAAACTGCTAGAAGCTTCCCCTATGTCAAATAAAGCCAATGCCAGCCGGCTCCAAGACAGACCTGCCACTGGTCAAGGCTCAGCCTATCAGCAACAGTGGTAGTGCCTCTGGGATAACGTATTTAAGAAGTGGGAGAAAAAATTTCACAATATCAACTGTAGCCAAAGAGAGGAAAGAGAATACATGAGAGCAACCACTCTGCAGACACCAAAGGTAGTGAAGAAGGAGGGGAAGAGGTGCTCCAGGCACCGGAGCAGAGATTGCTATTCAGCCCGTGGTGAAGACCATGGTAAGGCAGGCTTTCCGCCTGCAGCCCATGGAGGACCCCACGCCAGAGCAGGTGGATGCTCAAAGGAGGCCGTGACCCCATGGGAAGCCCATGCTGGAGCAGGCTCCTGGCAGGGCCTGTGGGCCTGTGGAGAAGAGCCCATGCTGGAGCAGGTTTGCTGGCAGGACTTGTGACCCAATGGAGGACCCACGCTGGAGCAGTTTGTTCCTGAAGGACTGCAGCCTGTAGAAAGGACACACACTGGAGCAATCCATGAAGAAATGCTGCCCCTGGGAAGGACTCATGTTGGAGAAGTTTGTGGAGAACTGTCACCCATGGAAGGGACCACATGCTGGAGCAGAGGAAGAGTGTAAAGAGCAGCAGAAACACCGTGTGATGAACTGACCGCAACCCCCATTCCCCGTCTCCCTTCACTGCTCAAAGGGAGGAGGTAGAGAATTCAGGAGTAAAGTTAAGCCTGGGAAGAAAGAAGGGATGGGGGGGGCTGTTTTCAGATTTGGTCTTATTTCTCATTACCCTACTCTGACTTGATTGGTAATAAATTAAACTAATTTCCCCAAGTCAAGTCTGTTTTGCCCGTGACAGTAATTGGTGAATGTTCTCTTCCTGTCCTTATCTCAACCCACAAGCCTTTCATTATGTTTTCTTTCCCCTGTCAGCTGGGACAGCTGAGGGGAGTGATGGAGTGGCTTTGGTGGGCACCTGGCATCCAGCCAGGGTCATCCCACCACAACAGGCTGTATCACATAGAAGGTATCACAGGGAAGTGGCTAGATTTAGTAGAGGGTATAGACTCCTTCATCCCTTCAAGTAAATCTGTACCTGATAGCACTGCCGAAATCCTGAACAGAAAAAGAAATGCAATATAATAGAAGTAACAGAATGACAGCATCTGGAAAGCAAGCAAAAATGTTCTTAAAAATAATAGAGTATGATGAAAGTTCCTTTGGGAATTTGTAGCGTAGGTGTTACTGTGTTCTTACTAGCATAATCCTCACACACAGTTATTTTGTAAAGATCTCAGAATTTACCATGTAGCATTTATTGGTTTTGAACCACTGTAAGCTAAAGAAATTTTGTAGACCTCGGTTTACAAGTGAATGGCAACTAATTTAAACAGAATATAAATATATTTGAGTGATTTCTGTGACAGCTGGGTAAAACCAACTGAACCTTTAAACCAGTCCAGTTTTACTGGAGGGATGGGGCTCATTTCATCCACCTCAAACCAACTGTAAGTTAAATTAGTGGTATATGGTCTCCCTGTGGTACAGAAGCACTTCAGAGTCATACCCATCAAGAGAACTAGCAAAAAAATTGTTTTCATGAGATGCCTTCCATCCAGCATTCACACATAAACTCTTTGGACAGGTCATTTAAATGACCTGTGCACCTTTAGGGCACATAAAAGCTATACATCTTATCTTTTCCCTCAAAGTCTCTAAGCATTCCAGGCTGCCCGGAAAAGGTATGAGATTCCTAAGAATTTCACATGAGTTTTGGTCACTAACTTGATTACTTTTGCATTTGGTTGTGGGGGTTTTTGTGGTGTTTTTTTTTTTAAGTGGAAAATTACTGACAAAACCTTCCAGCCACTCACATTTTATTACTGATACAACTTTTACCTGCCTTTCATCAAGTCTTATTTACCTTGAACTATAATAAAAATGTTGACCAAGTTGGGGATGTGTCTGTAATATATCCGTCTTTTAGGTACATTTCAAACTGATTTTTATATAACCATTCAAACATACTTAAAAGTTCCCATCTCTTTTTAAAGTATAAAAGTATAGGTATGGGCCCAATCCTATGCTGTCTTATTCCTAAAGAAGTCAGAACCTCTCAGAAAAAAAAAAACACTTCTCATAAAAAAGCTGTTGAACTTCTATGTGATGCTCTAGCCTTTTGCTCAAGTCCTGGGATATAAGATAAGTAGCCTTTTCATTAACCTTCCCATTTTCCAGTAAGCTTCCTTATATCTGGGCCAAGAGGACTCCTGTCTTCTGCCTTGGATATCATCCAAAGCATTAACAATGATTGCTTAAGTTTGCTTAATACTTCAGTAAATAAAACAGTTTTACTTTCTACTTCATATTGGCTGTCAGCCATCTTCTGTGTTCCCAGACGACACCGGACCGATATATCAGCAATAATACACTTCAGAAGAGCTGAAACTGTGAATACCTCTTCAGAAAAACAGTTAATCAGGGTGCCTTCACTCGCGTGACAGTCTTAGCACTGTTTTTACTCTGGTGTTTCACTGTGAGCTATCTATTTCCTGAGCAAAATAAACAATATTCATTCTAATAAATTATTTTTACTGTCTTCTGTTCTCTTACTGTACCATATAAATGAACTCACACACACATTTTTTTCCTATTAGCAGCAGTGGGTAAGAAATACAAACTATTTTGGATTCCAAAGGAGAACCACAGGATGATTTGTTCACATTGATGAAATAAAAACCTGAATCTTGAGGGTCTCTTTTACCATTAGCTATGTGATTTTTCCAGATTGGTCTATCAGGTTCTTTATTTTTACTGTATATGCTTTTTTTACATGTATACACTTTAGGTCCGACACAACATATGTACATTTTAACTGATCAGATATACCAAACAGCTCTTTGTGGTTTGGTTTTTCTCTTCCATTTTAAAATGTTTGGTTTTTTCACAGTTGCTATGTGATGTTTTAAAATCAATTCATTAAAATGTACATTTTCTCATGCAACTGCTTTATATTTGACTGGACTTATTTGAAGGCTTTTTTCAGCTGAACAGTACCGTGCTTCCAGAGCAAGGAAGCTAGAAATGGTTTCCAGTTTGGAATCACAAACACATCACATGTGTCAATGTTGATCATTTCAACTCATTTCTAACAAAGCCTGAAAAGAAAAAACCTGTAAAGATAGGAGATGGAAAAACACACATATGTGGAAAAAATACACCTTTTCTACCTGTCCAGCCATATCTACATTTTCATTACTACTGCATCACTGAGAACAGACTTTAAATCATAAATTGGCTTTAATAACATGCTCGGCACTTTCTGTCCAAAGATGAATGTAATTTCCCAGTAATTTTAGAAAGGGTGGAAACCGTGAGAGTACTATGGTCTAGTTGGATGAAGAGAAACAGAGAAGGCTGAAGCAGAGCCAGTAGACTTGATATTTTTAAAATACTCACTGAAGACATATTTTTCATTAAAATCGCCAATAAGGATGGGCATCTAACTCTTTTAGGTTCCTAAGAGAACCAGTGCAGTCTTACTATTCTCCTAATCCATTTTACAGGTAATAAAGACTGACAAATCCCCTATTACAGAGATTATAAACAGTCAGTCTGCTACATATTTACTATGGAACAGCAACAAAGACACTTGCTGAGATCATTCAACATCTGCCAACTAGTTAAAACTGAATCACAGGAGACTTTTTGGGGATTTTAGCCAGTCAAGTAAGAATCTAAAATCTATGCATAACAGTCTGTCTCATATTGCTTCTGTATTAGGTCTCACACCTCAACAGACTGTATTTTGCATTTTTTTCTATTCTTAAAAAAAAAAAAAAAAACCAAACCAAAAAAAAACCCTAAACAACAAAAAAGACAAAACAAACCCCAACATAAATCTGTATCAAAATCCATCTAATACAGCCCTTCCCTGAGCAAAACAAGTAGAACAGATAGTCTGAACTGTTAATTCTGGCTTTCTACATTTTATCACTGTCCCTCACTCCAAGAAGACAGAAAATATTTGAATTAAGAGCATGTTTAATGTAGGAAGAGAAAAGCAGAGGAAACCACATTGCACATGGATACTTACATTTTACCCAAATCAGAATAATTGACAAGTACACACCGTCTGAACAAAGATATGCAGCAGAAGGAAAACATAGCCTGTGGTTGACATTTATAACAACACTTTCAGATGGTCAGAAACGCTACATTCAGTTATCAGCTAACAAGGTGTTTCTGGCTACATCTGTCGTCTCTTACAAATCACTGATTCAGACTGCCACATATGAAATTATTTCAGTATATGTTTGTGGATCATTCAACATGATACAACTCCTCCAGCCAGACACTGTACATCTATTCGCCTCCTTCATTTGTATCTCTTTCTGGGCTGTTTACGCTTGGAAAACTGACATCTAAACCACTATTAGCATTGCAACTAAGCATGAGTGTAAATCTGCAATAGTAGCAAAATCTTGCTGGAAAGCTAGAAGAGACATAGTTACTGGGGAAAAAACCCCACTTATGCTACTTTCATACAATTAAATTCACATTCTTTAATATAAAGCAAATCAACTTATACATCAGACTTGGACATCACACACAAATTGATACGTCCATGCTACCAGATCATCAGCAAACTGTGTGTATCTGCAGAAGATGCAATTTGTTCTGTAAGGGCCACCTCAAATAATCCATTATTCGGTTTCTGACTTTATCATATAAACCTTTGGAAAAAAAAAAAAAAAAGGCCAAAACCTTAGACATTTACTATTCCAGCCTATATAATCACTAGATACAGATTTTTCAGCTAAGTGTATAAAAAAACTCGTTCAGCTTTTTTCTTGCTGTCCTAGAGTTCAGCCAGTGGAGCTCAATGTCTCTTTTAATCTTCTCTTTCTTCATCCTGTTCTGCAGGTAGGTTCCACCTCATTATATAAACTCAACAATAGCCTGTGAAAAACTGCATTTGACAGCTCATTCCAATCTATGCCTCTAGGACTGCGTAAAGCAGCAGTTCTCAAACTTTTTGGAAATGTAACCCTACTTTGGTCGTCTGTCTTGGGTATGAGATCTCCGCTTCCTGACAGCTACTTAGGTTTAACCTAATATGCAGCACAGGCCAGGAGCGCTGGATTTCGTAATTGTTTGCAGGGGCTAGAATCATCCAGGGCTGAAGAATGAGAAGAGACTGTAATTACTGGCTATAGGTGTTTCCATTTTGCAGGGAATTGTTAACTGTCAGCAATTAAAAATAGTTACTACTACTGTGACAAATGGAAATATTTGCCTGTAGTAATGATAGCTGCTTGGAATTCTTCCTCCTGGACAAAATGAACTGTTACTGTCTTATCTGAGTAGTACTCCTAGGCCATACTCATCCAGTGCTCTATGGCAGAAAGACTGTCTGGATGAAAAGCCTGGACTTCTTATTCAGTTTAAAAGTGAAAAAAAAAAAAACAAAAACAAACAAACCCAAAATAAACTTGTTCTTAAATACTAGATCTAGTGATTTGTTTCACTGAAGATTAATTCACCAAAGATATAATTTCCAGGCAATCTCAGCTTCATAAATGCAACTCTAATTCAGTAATTTGAGCTGAATTTTGCTAATAGTTCTGATGGAGAAAGTACAATGTGGTTGGTGTTTTCTGCTATGCTGCACCTTAGCAGTTAGGTCTATCAAAGACAGTGTGAGGAATTTGAGCAAAAAGGCCCTCACTGAGACAAAAGACCTGCACCCCAGTTTCCATGGATAACCCAAACCACCAACTGCTCCTATGACCTGGTTAATACCTAATTACTTTTATACAGACTGGGACAGCTTCAACAGGACCAACTCACCTCTGAGTATCTTTAGGGCTCAGAATATAATGGACCAGCTGAGTAGCCTGGTGAGAGAGGCAGAAGGCACCATCTCTACCATTTTGGAAATTATGCCGAAATATCCCCTTGGTAATCCAGCTGTTCATGTCCACTTTTCTTTTGTTCATATGAACTGTTTGCATTTGTTCCTAAAAATGAATCTAACAAAGCATCTTTAAAAATCAAAAAAATTTATTTCAAGTCGACATAAATTTGTCACAATTCAGTCACCAATAATTTATATCGTTCTAGAGATACTGCCTTTTATTACGATACAGTTAAAGCAGTTTTATATCTCAGATGTACGTAGAGGATTCTAGTCTAACAATGCCCTGCCTTTAAATCTTAGTTTTGCATCTCCATAAAGTGATATAACCTTAAATGATGTTAAATTACTCAAATCCTTAATTACTAGAATGAGAAACTTCTCCTCGAGAAATGATTGGACCCCCTGTCAAAAACATGGGCTTTCCATCACAGATAGATACATCACCAGGGTAGTTCTATTCTGGATATAGGTAAGCACTTCTTGTAAGAAATCGGATTTCATTCACTAGGGTTGACTAGATAGGGAAAGTTTTCAAATGTCCATAATTACATAGATAGAAGCATACACATATGCTCTATAATTTAGGTTTTACATAACTCAGATTTAAAAAACATTCTCATTTTCTCTGTTTTACCACACTAATCTGCCATACATCATGTTTCTAGCCTTCATTTGTTGAATTGTGACAGTACTCTATGTCAGAAAAAATTTCAGTAAAACTACCCCATGATTCTGAGGGGAAATCTCCCAACTCTTGAATCATCTCACTCTTAGCAAGACAATTCTCTCAGTATTTCAGTAATTTCTCAGATCTAGAATCAACAGAGTTGCGGGTGAAGCTGGCTTCATAATTCTGTATTGCACGAAGCACTCTGAGATGTGTAACACACTGAGGTGTGTCCCTCAGGTCTCTAAAACATAAGACCTTCTAAAAGGCATGCAATCATTTCTAAACGTTGGCATTTCTCACATTGCTGGTTAAATTTAATAAAAGAAATATTTTAAAAGAAAGAAGCAGTCTTACTAGCTGATATTAAAAAATCCTTCCCAGAAAACAACAAGCAAGATGTCCAACCCAGAGTAACGGGGGTAGGTCAGTATTTGGATGACAGTTACAAAGTGGGTCATCACCAACAGCTACACTATATGTCACCAGGTGTATAATAGCATTCTCTGTAGCTTCAGTCATGCCCTTATAGATATCAGCTAGCAGCCTTCTTTAGTGATCATCGAATATACTCTTTCTTTGCTGCTTTCACTGTCTAAACATTTTCTGGCTCACTTTCAACATTTCTTGTCATTTAGCAAAACAGCTGTGACACTTATGCACCATTATCTCAAAGAAGCTGAAGCTGGACATACATTAAGACTCTCAGTCCATAAGGACGTGCCTTTCTTTAGGACAAAGTGTTAGAACAGCACACTGTTTTGAAGTACCCTCTAACAATCACAGCTCTCTCTTAACAATTTTGAAAGGACAGAAATATTTCAGTAGCTTCATTACTTCAACAGCTAGAAAAAAAATTTTAACATTTCAATAGCTAGAAAAAATATGTGCCAGAATATGGAATAAAAGAAACCTCTGCTGCTTCCAAAATAGCTGTTCTTGTCTTACTTTTTCAGATACCTCCTGTATCTTTTGCCATGAGAAAATCATACTATTATTTTTTCACTGTGAAAGCCAGTAATTTATCTCCTTATTGACATTTTCAGTTACACAAATTCCTTCATTGTAAAATGGAAGCAAAATACGGTGAAATTATTTTATATTGCCAGTTTTATTAAGAAAACCACAATTGCTCCTGCTGTCAACAAGAAAAGTTTAGTGCTACTGAAAGCATTTAATCTATTCTTGAAAAACATGACATGGGCTGCATGTAAATTAGACCACACCTCCTAACGACTCATGTCCCATTTGCCTTGACAGCACAGATATTTTCAAGGAAAACGTCTTTAAAAACACACCTATTTTTCTAGGTATACTTTTGTTGTATATGATTCTAACTCAAACAAACAGAGGGCAGGTGTGATCCTATCATGTTTCTATGGTCACGGCTGGTTTTTTTACTATTACCGTACTGTCTACCAGTTATTTTTCCTGTCATTTGTACAAAACTTAAATACAACAGGGGGTGAGCGATTAGGAGCCGTTTAATAATAAGACAATTCTACTGTGTAAATACAAAAATAGTTGAGGGGTAAGTAGTGTCTGAATAAACTTTCTGTTCATTTTTGAACAATGACTGCATTTCAGCCTTTGCTTGTTCCCTAAAAATCTCTGCAGCAGATGCAAAATGCTAAAAGACAGAACTCAGATACATATCTCTCTGTGCTATATCTGGAACACCTGCTGGCTTCCTTTTCTTTGATGTAGATTTTGGCAATAAATAAGAGGACTAAAGAGTCTATATGAGCCAGTGATACAGTGCCCACTGGGGCATGATCCTGTACTAACCTGAAGTCACAGGACTCATTCTACTTCTTCACTGAGAAACACACCAGAAAAAGCTGCAGAAGAAGGCATAGAAAGCTGCACTGCAGCAAAATGCCAGGCCAAAAAGAATAATGATCCCTTTTCCATCAAAAGAATAAAAATTCATTCAGTGCTTTGAGTCTAAAGCTCTTATTGCTATATTTTTAAATTCAGATTAGTCAGATTTTTCTATGCATAACTTCATTCCCAGTTACCATAAAATCAGCCAGCCATATTTGGATTATCTGACCAGAAGCACTGCAGAGGGAACTAAACAGGCAAGCGCAGAAGAATCCAGTGGTGGCTCTAATGTTTTCTAACACTGGTGGTGAATCACAACAGAGAACCCTGAAGAAAATTTCAGTGTGCGTGTCTCTGTAATGCAGTGAGTACCTAAGAAAACAGTGAGTTGCTGTGAGCACTACCGAATCAGTACCTGAATGCATGAGAGTCCGGGACTGGATTTCAGTATTAATAACATATATGTATATATATACACATACATGTACATGGAAAATTATTACATGTTGAGGATTTCACTTGTAGCAACTTACACTAAGCACTAGGAGTGACATCTAAGAGTACACTACATGGTAATGCTCATTCTGTTTTTCAACATAAAACAACTAGATGCTCTCATTCTAGTACTATCTTGATAATAAATAACTCACTGTTTTGTTGAAACTCCACTTGAAATGCTGCTACATTACTGAGACAGAACAACAATGGAAGACTTTAGTAAAGTTTATATAGCTCTGGAGGAGATTAAAACCACTGTCCTCAAGAGAAAAGCTGTCCTTGAAAGAATCCACTCTTCTCCAAGACTTGTCCAGATGAAAAGCAAGAACTAGGAAGAAGTCTAATGACGATTTAAGAAATTATTTCTCTGGTTTACTACTTCAGGATTTGATCTTGTTCCTATTGACATAAGTGTTTTAGGAGCAAGTCCTCAAACACCAATAGTACAAAGGGGGAAAAAAGGAAAACTATTTTCTGTTTAGCACTCATAGAATGAGGACATCCATCCTTTTCTTCTGCAATTTGTATGGAAATAGTAAATAACATTAGATATGCTAACTTAAATGACTACAAGCAATCAATGTAAAAATGCTGAATACAAAATAGTCATCCATACCAACTTCCTACAGGTCAACTCATTACAAAATACAGTAAAAGAAAACAACACTTTGCAATCGAATAGATTTCAACTGAAGCTGATAAGCATTTTTGTCTTTGTATGCTGGTAAAATTGGCCAGATTTTCTTAGACTCCATCATTTAGAATATGTAAAAATTGCTTTGTTTTAATCATTAAACCACCATAAAGTTATTTTACTGAGGAATTAATAGGTAACACCATTCCCATTGCATGAACAGTACAGAAACAGTGAAGAAGCAAAGATCTATACAGAATACATTTCACAACAATGTAATGCACTCTAATGTATGAGATAAACACAAGTGTGATTGACAGATTTCAAGGTCAGAAGAGACCATGAAATTCTACATTAAAAACATCAGGGAATGTCATCAAGTATCATCAGGTGGGTGCTGCAATCAGTCCGCAATTTCTGTTTGAGTGAAAGTAAAGTATTGCATTATATGCTCCATTCGAATTGGTTCAATGGCCTAACATCCCAGTGACTAAAAACTACTCATGTCTTAGCATTAATTTATTCAGCTTCAGACATTTTCCACCACTAATTATGGCTTTTTTCTTGAAAAATTTAGCAACTTCCTTCTTTTACTAGAACTCCAAAACTCTCCAAATTCTCCTCAGTCCAAACCTCCATGTTTCAAAATCCACTTTTGCAGAGGTATAGAGAGGACTTTTATTGCACTGGATCTTATAAATAGGTTTTGGGTCATAATCAATAGTAAGTATAATTTTAGCAAGAATACCAGGAATATTAACAGCAAGTAGTTTACTACAGATGAGAGAAAAGACAGAATATGAACAGAAAGAAACATTATTTTTGTTTTAATTTATCTAAGCCACCAACACTCCCACAAATTGATCCATTCAGACATAGGTATTCCCCAGATCTCTCACTCATCTTGCATAAAACATTATATTAAGAAAAGATATTTTCAAATGTCAATAAAATTATTGCCATCTTCAAACATGAGTTCCATCCTACTTTATGAAGAACTTTTTATCATTACGTGCTTTTGGATTGCCGTCACATCTAACAGTTTTCTGGTGCTTGTCAAGTGACATGACTGATATGTAACTTTTGGAAATAGTTTTCTCCCTATTTCTCTCTTTCTTTGTGAACTTCTCCTGGTCTTGCTCATTCAATTCTGGTCGTATTTGTTTTGGAGAAGGGTTGCTTACTTGTCTTTTACAAAGTATGAGCGTATGTACTGTGTATTACCGGACAGAATACAAAGGAATTGAATCTACATAATGAGTATATGTGAGACAGGTCTCAGACAGTTCTCTCTCTTGCTTCAGGTTTTTTGTATAAGCCTCAAACTACCCAAAAGCCCCTCTCCACTGTGCAGATAAGATTTGTCTTTGAGAAGGAGAGATTTTATCAGCAGTCCTCATCCTACATCTCTAGTGGAGCCATTAGATATCTTGGACTATTAGAGGATCAGGAATCCGGCTAGTGAGTCTCTTGTAAACAAGGATATAGGCTTTGAGCTTGATCTGTAGGAGACCAGTGTTCAGAGCAGAGAACAACTAAAATGTTCTTACCTCTGACTGTGCTACTGAACACATACAGTGCTATGTTCTATATTACCCACTCTTTATTAAGAAACAATAACTTTAAACCACCGTGTGTTACCCCACAGAAATCCAGATGAGAGGCAGCGAAAGTGTATAAAATCCAGGTCTGGTCATCATCTACCAGCATGAGACATATTACTTTAGTCAGCTGGACATGGTAAACGTGAATCCTTAGAGACAGTACTGTGGGAAATCATCCGGGATCCCACAACCATTCTTGAACTTCAAACAGATTTAATTATTTGCTCTTTTTCACCTTCAACAAAAGGAACAGCAATCTTTTGCTGAAACTCCTAAATGCACTTTCAATTTATGGGCTCTATCTGTGGTACGAATTAGAATTTCATGTAACTGTGAGCATATCTTCCAAATAAATTCAAGAAGTGTACCTAAGAGCACTGCAAAATGGCACATAAGAAACAGATAAGAAGGGCATCAGTAGAATTCATTGTTTTCCTAAACCGTTTGAATATTTTCCTTTTTCAATGCTGTATTCTGGAGGTTGACCAACCACACGTGAAATATTATTTTTATTCAATTTATCAAGAAAGTAGTTGATTTCTTCCTGCCTTTAGCAAATCTGAATCATTACAAATTCATCATTTGACATAAAAGCGGTCTACTTAAAACCAAGTGTTCCCTCCAGAATAATGTAGTTTCTCTGCTGTACTGTATTTTTTTTACAAAATGTAGCACTATATCCTATGTGGCAAGATCTTATTTGGAAAATAAAACCAATGCATCAATTAATGCAAGGATTGCTCCTGCAGCTGACAGTACTATTTCATATGTTTCTCTTATGTAATGAATAGGGACACTAAAATTAACAGTTAGTGATACAGCATAATCTCCTATCTACATATTTTAAGAAAAAGCTTAGGATCATTAAGTCCAAAAAAGAAGCACTCTTCCTTATTAACTATTCAATATGGCTACAGATTAGAAAGAAAACCACCTCGCAGAAACTTGCTTTCCGTAAATGAAAAGCTTTGTATAAAGAAATTAAGCTCTGCAGAAATCTTGATTGCAGCAAAATATGTTAATGGGTACTACTAAAAAATATAGTGCAAGGTCAAGGAAACTGTAAACCTAATGGTTTTACATCACCATGTTCATTCAAGAATTTTTAAAATTAGTATAAATACCTCACTTACATTGCACCAAAATCAGAGTTGTCACCACAGTTCCCTACTTGGTATGCAAGCATTATCCACATTTTCCGCTCATAAAAAATAGAGAAATGTCATGATTTGCCTAATGTCACATAGCAGGAAACAGAAATAAAATCCTGTTCTATGACCACTTGACATTCAAAGCCCTTCATAATCTGCTTCCTAATATTCCTCTCCTCTCCTGTCACCCCCTCCTCTTTCAACACTCAAACAACTTGAGTTCTCCAACTTCTTGCGTTCTTGTTCACTGTTTGATTCATGCTGCTAATACATTTGGAGTCCCCTTTCTGAACCAAGATACAGCTTTTCCTTTATTTATTAATGCTCAGCTTAAAACAGTCCTTCATGACTGTCACGGACCACCAGAGAAGATGTACCTATGTGTAACTTATTGTCAGTCCTTACCCATACCTACAGACAGCTTTTCAGCCCCTCTGGCCTAGTGCAATTGGGTTGCCAGCACACAATAACTACATATTTCTCTTACTCCAATGAGCTAAACATTTTTTTCTTCTTACTACAGAAAAGCATTCACTGACAAAATAAGATAATGTAAAGAGCATATTGTTAACTACCTTTATATTACTATTCATTTATGCAACTTCTAAAACCTTGTTATTTATAATATTGTCTACCTAATTAATCAGCCCCTTCAGGCTGTAAGTGCATCTTTTCAAAGGTCTTTAAAATTCCCAACACACTTGGTGGCAACATAAAATATATAAGCACTATACAGTTCATTGTTGACATTTGAAAAAAACAACAGTATTTCTCTATATAAAGTAGTCTACATCAGACGTAAAGACAAGGTTTGTTTTCTAATGAACACGGGTGAAAGAAAAATCCCTAAAAAGTATCTATGCACTTTTCACAGTATCAAGACAAGTTAGTACTCTGGGAAAATAAAAGGCTATGCTGAATATGAGCAAAGCATCATGAAGCAAATAATCATCAAAATCATGAAGTCTGTTATACTGTAGAACAAGAAGGAAGGAATATATTTTCAGTCAAGGGTGTCTGTGCTGGTACTTGGGAAATTCTTATATTGTAATCGCTTATTTCAAACAAAGAATTAATCTACAAACAAGAGATTACTTCAAAAATTCAAAAGAATTGATTTTTCAAAAATATCATTTAATCCAAAACTATAATATGTTCCATTGCTGTAGAGGTAAAGTTTACTTCAAGAACACAAATATCATGCTATCATTCTACAGAGTTCCTGTTACTATGGTTCTCTAAGTTTTAAAAACTTTGCAAGAGAATACATTTGCCTTCTGTGCAATATGTTTTTTAGGTACAACAAAAGCATTGCTAAGGATGATAAACTTAACATTAAATAGTACTCTTAAGAGAGAGGATTTGAAAACTATCCCATTTGAAGTTAAGATGCAAATCTCAAGTTTTGAAAGTTCTTGGAGATATATTAGAAAGTTTGGATGAGAGTTTATACTCCTCTACATTTCTCTGTCTATAACCCAGCCTCTGCTCACACCATGCTGCTTCTGCAGTTGATGGAAATCTAGTCATTTCAGCCAAATGTTCCTGGAGTACCATTCGTCTCATCCTGAAGCAGACAGTTGAAATAGGTCAGACCAATTATGTCCCATAAGTGCCTCTTTCTCTTCAGTGACTATAAATGGACCAAAGAGTGACTGACTCAACTACAGACACCTGAACTGAGATGAATCCCAGACCCCACAACCAACTGCAAAAGTTCTCTAATAAAATGATGCTGAAACATTTCTTTTAGGATATTTAAACAAAAGAAAATAAAGTCAAATTGTAAATATCTAATCTAATGCAGTCTAATTTCTGAGACAGTACTAAATTGCTAGATCTGAAAATGAATTTGTTGTATGTTATTATTTCTCCTGGTGTTTGTCAATAGGTATAATTTCCAATCTGTCTGGGATTAGGAAATAATTGAAAAATTGAGCAGAACCCATTTTTGTTGTGATTCCCTCTAGAGGACAGATATCTACGCATTTTGTGGTCTTTTGAATAAGCTGGAGCTTTTGAAAGTACATAAGACCACTCCAATTGTATTGAAACCAGCATATTCTTTGAAGACAGTTGGAAAACAGCCTTTTTTTTTGTGCTATAAAAAACCAGACCATCCAGCTGATACCTCAAGAAGGAGAAGTAAAAGCTTAGAAATACCACTTTCATGACATTCCACTCACATTCTGCTCTTACATAACCAAAATTAAGATTGCTTTATTTTGGTGTTTGTTTTTTTTTTAAAACAAAACCAACTAACTTGCCTGAACATTCTGATCTGTATATAAATGAAAGCTGTTTGGAGACCATCAACATGTCTTTCAATTAAAAATGTAGTTTTCAGGAAATTGAGGTTCTACAGGATACTTCTAATGAGACACTTCATTGGATAAACTGTAAAAATTATTCCAGTTAATTGAATAAAAAGATTTAATTTGGGGTCAATTTAACACTGCAATGGATCAGGGGTTTCAAATCCCCCTTCTAAAGTGATGAGTTGAACAAGGAAACCTGACTCAGTAACAAGACTGAGGCCTCTGATGTGCAGCAGTAGCTCAGCAATTTCCCTCCTGCCCATCATGGGTATACGAGGATCTGAAGATACTATTTCTAGCATCAGGAGCAGCAAAACCTTCTCCCTGCTCTCAGGTTGACAAACCTGGCAGTTCAGGCTGATGAAGTTCAGTGGTACCTTAAAAAAAATTTTTTTTAATGTTTCAGTACTTTGCCTCCTCCAAAAATAATCTATTTTTAAATGTTTTATTCCATTAAAACATCCTTATTTTTCATTTTTGTCCTGATACGGAGCAAAAGCAAATGTTGAAATACGAGAAGCTCCCATAAGGAAAAAATTCCAAAGGTTGAACAGACAAAATTAAAACCTCTTCAAGGAACAGTCTGAGCTGCAATTAAGGAGTGAAAGAAAAAGAAAGCATAGAGGCAGAACCATCCAAAAGTATTATTTTGTTGTTCTGTTTGCTCCTGTAAAACATAACTTTAGTATCTGTACTACACTTAGAGTTTTAATCCAATAATCACACAAAACTGATGGCTTGAGAAGTTAAAAATAGCAGCTATACAGTATCTAATAGCCATATTGCACTTGGGAGCAATTTGAGCTCTTTTGCTCGTCAAGCAAAAACTCACAATCGTTGCTCAAATAACCTATATACAACAGCCAAAGAGGAGAGAAACAGCCACTTTGTGTCACTGTGGTAATTTTTGGTGAAGAGTTAAATGTATTTATTCTCCCGCATGATCTATATTTTAAAGAAAGTTATAAATATATATTTATAGGCTTATTTTAGAAGAACAAACCTGTTCTGATAGCTAGAAGATTCAAGGAACTCTTCTCTTTTAAACTGCATATTCAGATAACCAGAAGTACTATTACAAGGAACAAAGTTGCTTCGTTTTAGTTAAAATGTATCACCTTCTTCCTTTAAAGAAGCCTTCTAAAGTCACGCTTCTTTAAACTGAGTGACTTCAAGGTTACAAAATATTAATGGATCTTCCTGAAGCTGTATTGCCTTTCTCATCAATATTATCATCCTTTGTTTGCTTGTTTCCACACCAGACGATTTTTAAAGACTTTGTTCATTTGTGAAAATAAATCAAGACAATGAAAAAATGGTTTCATCTGAGGTTACAATATCCACCAATCTGGTATAAGGTCATGATACATGAGTAAAATACATGCCTACTGCACCTCTTTCTACTTTATTCAATTACGTGTTTTCTGAATGCACTATAGAGCTATTTTCCCTTTAAATCCAGCTTGCTTGCAATTTTATCTTCCCTCTTACACAGATGTCATGCACTTTTATTATCTGACACCCATTTGAGGAAAAAAACCCCACCATTTTCTTCTGTTAATTATATGTATACTTCTCCACGTGCAAAATACAGTACCCCAGATTAGTAGCTCAAAAATTCTCATAAACTGAATAGCGATGGATCTCACCAGCTCTCACGTAAAATCTCCACATTACACAAGTGTTGCAGAAACCACAATTTTAGGAATGGCACATGTCCTTCTAGAACAGTACTGGACCATTGTTCTGAAATGATACAGAAGGGTAACTGGTTATTGAAAAACAAGTCTTTAAAACAAGAAATAAAACAAATCCTTGTCCTGTTCTTTTCCAATGCTGAGACAAGATATCAGCCGCAGGGCATACCCAAATCCCACTTACATTCACAGAATCATCGAATTATGGAATCATGTTGGTTGGAAGCGACGTTTTAAGATCATCAAGTCCAATCATTAACAAAGCGCTGCCAAGTAACCACCAAACTATGTCCCTCAGCACAAAATCTACATGTCTTTTAAATACCTCCAGGGAAGGCAACACAATCACTACCCTGGGCAGCCTGTTCCAATGCTTCACAACACTTCCAGTAAGGAAATATTCCTTATATCCAATCTAAACACCCCCTGGCACTACTTGAAGCCACTTCCTCTTGTCCTATCGCCTGTTACTTGGGAGAAGATACCAACCCCCTCCTTTCAGGTAGTTGTAGAGAGCAATAAGGTCTCCCCTGAGCCTCCATTTCTCCAGGCTAAACAACACCAGTTCCCTCAGCCACTCCTCAAAAGACTTGTTCTCTAGACCTCTCACCACTTACTCAAAAGTCCATGTAACTTGATTTCAATAGCTTTCACGTGCCACCATACAGAGTGGTTATGACTGCTCTGCAGTCTTAAATTGCTGCCTTCTGCAACAGGCAGAAGGCAGAAGTAATGTTATTACTTAGGCGGGTAGAATGGTCTGGCTCAAAAGTCTGTAATACTTGAAATGTGCTTTCTGTATGGATGTAATATGTTTCCATTCACACTTTCTGTACTGAAATTGAAAGTATAATGCAAAGGCATGGGGTTTTTCCTGCTACCAAAGTTAGTTATATACTTTCCATGGCTATGGGAACCCAGCGGGAGCACTTTAATATAGACTAGAGACTTCTGGCTGGAACACAAGTCTAAAAAAAAACATTTAACCTAGTGTATTTTCTGCCCACAATGGCAAGAAATACTTGGCACTGTATTAGCAGTTTACTAGCAAAAATCCACTTCATTTTGTTTCTTATAAAATATTAGTGCTTCAGGGCCTAATGAGCAAATACTAGCATAATTTTTGATTCACAAATACTGTGACTATACATTTTTTTAATTTTGAGGAAAGTTTGTGTATATCTTCATCTAGAATATTTGTCTGCTTCAGAGTTTTTCTGTCATTAGTCAGAATATCCTCAGGGCTGTGAGTCTCTTGTCCCCATTGGTCTATAGGGGAACACAGGCATTATTCAGGGGGATGCTATTTGTGTTTGCTCAGCTTCCTCTAGTCAAAAGTTTCCTGGGAGGAAACCGTACAAGTGTCACATCACATTAGATCAAAATCTGTCTCTGACAGTGATCAGCAGCAGTTGCTGAGGGAAAGAAGGTAAGAATGGGGCAATACGCCACGACACTCACCTTGGTATGATCTTCCCATTTGCCAACCATCCACCACTGTCAGACAACCCTCAGATCTATCAGGCCTCATACCAGTCTGGAGATCTGATCCACCAACAGATGTGTCACTCAGCAGATGCACAGAAAAAGGGAATTATGACTCCGCTAGTATTTTAAAGCCTCAT
Source organism: Rynchops niger (assembly GCA_013400035.1). Taxonomy (NCBI): domain Eukaryota; kingdom Metazoa; phylum Chordata; class Aves; order Charadriiformes; family Laridae; genus Rynchops; species Rynchops niger. The sequence continues at coordinate 71,553 of VXBH01007452.1, forward strand.
ATAATGGAATGGCAAAATAATACTGTAGGCAAGATTCTTAAAAACAAAAGTCACATTCTGAAGTCATGCTTTTCCTCTTTGCACCACTTGACTATTTTTGATAATTCATTCCACAAATACCATATGTGACACTGCAAAAAATTCTTACTGTGAAATCTGGAAAAGGTCAAGTCAAGAAGGACACTAAAGCTTTTTATCAAATCTGAAATATATTACTTCACTGTTGCTAACATCTTCCTAATAAGCCCTTTAAATTTATACACTGTCTTAAGAGAGTTCTAGGTCAAGTTAAAAAGCACAGACAACTATTCAGAGGAATCAAGTTTATATTCAGCATGGGTAAGAATGTAAAGGAAAAGGTGAACTAAAGTTTTTAGCTATTTCCATAATGACTTCTCACTTTCTGTGGTCTGTCCTACTTTCCTTCCCCTTAGCCACCCAGTAGTTTCTCTTCTGAGGAGAGAATTCTCAATTGCCTCTAAGGGAAAATTCCTAATAATTTTTTATCCTATGGCAACATACCGTCTTCATGAAAAAAAAAAGCTTAGATTTGCAAAAAGATATATTTGCAGATATAAGTTTACACCTCCTGAGATGAGACCAAGAATAAAAAGCTATTTCCAGTTTCTCACATATGGAGAATAACTACACATAGCTAATGTATGAACTGAGAAATTGCAGAGTGAATACAAAAATCATTCATGAAGCACCTGGGGATTATAACAGGGATTTATATGTATTTGCTCTATAACTACACAATACCTGGTGTTCTCTTGCTGATCTCTAAGGTCCAGAGTTGAAGTCATCATTCTGGGGGAGAGCTGGCAATATGCATACTGGGGATCATCTTGGGAAAAGGAGGAACAACCCCTTTCAGTTTTCATGCAGTTGTAAAGCATCAGTTAGTGGATTTTTGGCACCAATCTGGTTTCAGAGAAATGTTCAGTTAATTTGCATCTTCTCAAATGTAGGTTTTTACAGTCCTTCCCAGCTGTCACCAGATACCTACTCATCTGAGAAGAATGAAAACCAAAGCTTCTAACTCATCTGAAAGTGGTGTACCGTATCAATTTTTAAAAAGGAAATGAAACACACAAAGTATTATTATTGCAGAAAGCACTCCAAACAGCAGATTCGAGGTAATTTGAGGAATTCCTAACTAGTTTCATTTTAAAAACCCTGTTCTAATTATCTTATTTGGAAATGCAACAAATTCTTTAAGTACCCCTAAAAACATACACAGGTGACAGCACTACGCACTTTTCATTACAGACTTTTCTAGTGTGTGACATTTTGATGTCATTAAAGTGCTCAATTACCAAAGAAATGAGTGAAATAAAAATCCTGCTTATACAAAAATCCAAGGTACGATCAAAACTGCTGTGACCTATTTTTTCCCATGCTGAAAGCAAAAAGGATGAACGGTCCTGTTTAGTAAGTGACAACAGCACTTGCCTATAGTTAGGCACATGCCTAAGTATTTGCATTGGTAATCAGAACCAAAATTAAACAGACAGACTTAATCATAGCTTTCAGGTAATGAACGATTACAGAAACAGTTCTCCTGTGATTTATGATGTGAAAAAAAAATCATCATAATACCTGACGTACGTTATTCACAAATGAAATGCAAATAAAAATAGATTACAAATAAATATAATGTAAAATACTGAGGAATGAACTAGAGTTAAGAAACTACATAATGAGGTTAGCCCGTTTCCAGCAGATCTGCCAGTTTGCTAACTTTTTTACTTACAGAGAGTAGGAAAAAGATGTTGCGTACTGACTCCAACATAACAGAGATTATTATAGTACACTAACTTCCAGCTTGCCACATTTAAAGGCTATTTATTCCTAACCCTCTCTCTCCCCCTTTTTCTCTGTTTTTGTGTTTGCCACCATATCTGGTCTCTATCAGCATTCATTGCTTTCATTTATACACATCTGTATAAATAATTTCTGAAGCTTTACTTTATAAGAAAGTTATGTATTTTATCTAACATGTTCAGGAAGTGTCGTATTTGCAGTCTGTAAATGGTTTGTTTGCTGGGTCTTTTTTACAAACTGGTATTTAGTTGACATCTGCACAACTGGGAAGGACTTTCCAAAGGTTACATGGCAATGGTGAAGTTGGCCAAACAGAGTTCTGTTAGCACAGCTGATAAGAGCTGAAGGGACTGGAAGGTGGAAAAAAATCCCACGCATGAATGAGTCTTCACTTGATAGAAACCACAGTAGAAAGGTAGATTCTTCACCTTAAATCAGTACCCACTCTGGAGGATGAAAGCTGACCAACAATAATCTGTTTCTGGGAAATTTCATTAAGCATTCTGATAATTAGGTTAACCTGACAGCCTGGTGAAGCCAAAGCAGGATTACAGGTGTAAGACTTTTACGTGATCTTTTTCTGCACCTATTTCTTTATTTACTGAATGCTGTCTAGAATAGAACACTTACTTTCTTTTCATTTGTACGTGAACACTGAGGAGTGACTCAGGTGTGGCTGGCAAACTACAGAACACTACACCCTCTGTTTTCCAGGGAGTGACAATCCCAAATAAAGTACCGCTCACACCCCATTTTAGAGAATCAGGGTTGCACGACAATATGCTACCAAACCACCAAAGCCCATCCTTTGGCAAGAAGAATTCTCTCAACTGAGGAGAGTTAAGCAGAGTATCTTTGTCAGAGAGCAGGAAAACATGGGCACTCCCGAGCCAAGGCCATCTTCCAGACTTCAAAAGAGACAATGGAAATTTAACTAGAAAGACAATGTTCAAATATTTATTTGCTAATACTCCATCTTAGATAGAGCTCAACATATTGTATAAAACCAGCTCTAAGCAAGCCCTATTCAAATATTTGTTGCCTTAAATCACCTTAAATCCAGGAACCCTGGACCTTCAACCATTCTTATTTACACCAAACATAAAACCAACTTCAGGAAAACTGGTGAAGCTATTCATAAAAGGTTGCATTTTATATACTTCTGTTGATAACAGTGTTTTTGTGCAGTGATGAATAGTTAGTACTATTCTAATACTGGACGGACAAAAAGAAAGATGATGAATGACAGGAAGCCCACCCTGTTCAAGGAGCGTTAGGTGGCCAAACTCAGATTCTAGCAGCTTCATGCAGAGATTTAGATGAGGCTCATCCCCCCCTTCACATGCACTACTATTTAATTTAGTCTCTCTGGCACGAACCTCCCTAAACTGCAAGTTAAGAGAAAGGTGCACAACTGTGCTCCTTTTAACAACCTGAGTAGCCACCCCATCACGGGGTAGCTGATCATTTCAGAGTTCTTCACTATCTGCTAAACTATGAAAGTAGTTCCATAATCTGAAGATGATAAAGTACTGTTCGAAAATTCTCCCAAGTAATTGTTTAATTAGGAAAGTTTGACAACCGGGTGTGATCAGCTCCTTCATTCAAGCTGAATCAGATCCTTCATAAAAGCTGTGTGTTCTGCTTTCTAAAATGTCAGCCATTTGACAGCTGTTTGTTCTCAAGCCTGTGTGCTGTGTCCATTTCCTCCTCCCTTCTCAGTTATTTACTTTCAGATTATAAACTCATTAGAGCAGGTGTTACTCAGAGAAACAAAAGCAAATGGACAGAAAAAAAAAATCTTTGTCTTGTTGGGTGGCATAAAACCAACCAGATACAGTAATAAAGCAACCTTCCCATTCCGCTTCTTAAATCCTATTTGATTATAGCTTTATAAATTTTATACTATTTTAAAATGTGAGTGATTGCTCCCAAAGAACATGGTTGGTTTCTTTTTCCGCATCTCTTAAGATGGAAATTCATCAGATAGCGTCAGTTAACTTTGGGGTTTCCTCCGAAATTTCTATTTTCACTATTATTACATTTATTTTGAATATGCAATTTTTATAACTGCCCTTCATCCTTGGAAATCATACCCTACATGTATTGTACGTTGGTAAATTGTTATTATGAGCTGACCTAGTTGACCAAAATAAACTTCCAGATAGGCAGTACTAACAGGAATACTTTAACAATTGAAATTTCACTTTAACATTGAGGAAAAAGAAAATTGCAAAATCTGATCCAAGATTTCAAGGGTAAAAAAAATCCCAGACATTTCTTAAATATAGGTCAAACAAAAATAAAAAATCTAAAAGTAACACCCTGTGCTGAAGAATTTTGGGGGGGCATTATCTCTGCCAACTATGTCACTAACTCCAAGAGATGTTCACCTACCTAAATGCTTGATGATATTTACCTTGGTATGTTGTCTTCATTAATATGCAGCTATTTCCAGAAAGTCATGACAGATGCATAATTCCCAAATTTCCCTTTTTCCCTCCTTCTGTTCTTCTGTTGGGACATAAGTATGAACTGGGATAGTCACCAGTGACTACAGCCTTCTCCAGCAAATGGAAGGAGTTGCTGTAATCCACAGGGTCATAACATGAAAATAAGAAACAGTGTTTAGCCGAGAAGCTGGGTTGAGTGGTGAGGCCAGGTCACAGGAGATGCTGGGTATAGTATTTTGCTAGGGTAAGTAAGGCATTGCATGGACTACACACTGAGAATACTGAGCTGTGCTAAAATCTAGAAAAGGAAAGAAGATTTTATGAGAAAGAGCTCACTGAAGATATTTGATAGCCTAATATCTATCATATCAGATATCAAATAAAGCTGAGATATAAACAGCAAGTATATGAAGTATTCCACACTCTATAACAAATCATTTTGCCAAGAGAAATACACCATAATGTATACATGCTTTAAAAAATAGAATAGACATTTACATTCTTTGGTGGTGAATTATATGCATTAATCAAGAGCTATAATCCTTGATGCCACATTGTTAATTCAGGGCTGAAGAGTAAATAGAATTTAATGTCTAACTTACAAATCAGTTGTGTAAGAGAGGTCAGGTTAATAGGAGACTATCTTTTAGAAGGATGCAAGTCAAAGTTTCATGCCATGGAGAGCTCAGGGGCAATAGTGGCATAAACCAATCTTATCCCCAAACCCACTTCCCTATTGCCATTTCATGGATACCAGCACTAATACCAACTCTGTTTTCACTGCCTGGGAGCAAGGCTAGTCCATTTGTTTTCTCTCAGCCAAATCGATACCCTTTACAAAGGCAAGATCAAGCAGTCACTGGCAGGAATACCATAAACTTTTGTTATTGCCAAACATTCTGTACTGCAAAGCTGCAGCCTGATAATAATTGAAAAAAACACAGACAATTCCTTAACATACAGACTCCTCCTCAGGCATGAAGATGAGGCATGACCTTCCAGGTGAAGTAAAGTAGTTGTCTGAAACAACTGCTATGAGTTTAACTGAATTGTATTAACCAACTAAAAAAGTTGTAGAGAAAAAAAACCCTTTCCTGGTGCAGAGCAGAATATTAACAAGAGAAGAGGTTATAATATCTTTAGCTCTTTTAGGACAGCAACAGACGGACACGTAATCATCTCCTCCAGAATAATGAGAGCAGAAGATTTCTGTGTGCCAGAAATCCAAAATATCCATCAGTTTTTCAGCATCCAAGATTGATTTTTGTAAGGTATTTTGCAGAATTTGTTGAGGTTCAAACTTGAGAGATCAACAATTAATTAGGCAGGGAGGGAGTAAAAATGGGGGGTTTACATGTATCTGGATATTTCCTGACTTTTGTTGAACCTTGTAAGTTTATTATAATATGTAGTGTGTGTTTGGTCTCAGTTGCATTGTTTTCTATGAGGACATCTGGAAGTATATTACATTTTGGGAGGCACATATATCTGTGTGCATTACCTTGTTGGCTTGTTGGCTGTGATTTCAAGCTTATGTAACTGTCATTGCATGCTGTTAAGCTATGACTGAAAGAAAAGACCTTACACCCACTACAACCAGCTGTACTTCCCATAAAACTTCTAGTTACTGATTTTACACATTAAAATAGCTTGTTTTATCAACATATGAGTTTGAAGCAAAATAGGTGTGCAACGTTAAGTGCTAACTGTCCGTTCAGAGAGACTGTGCATCAATAAACTCTGTTTAGTATTTAAGAATGTTGCACTGAAAGAAACTATAGTACAAAACACAGTACTATAGTACTGTGCAAGATGCAGCAATTTACTAAGCTACTTTACTTCTCAAAAGAAATAAATTCTATAAAGCAAGCCCCTCTGATCTTTTCAGAAAAAAGTTTCCTAATTTTTCGATGAGCACAGCTGTTCTGAATGTTAGTGGGAATGCTATGGTGTATTGATGCTATGAAATAGTTGAGATAAAAATAGAGCCCTTCCATCCCTCTCACAAGTAAAGCCCCTAAAACTCACATAAGAAAACTCAGTAATCCTATGTAACATTAACCTCCATGCCCTTCATGCTCTCTCTTGACCATCCCAAACTAGTAAGTCTTCATGGTCCCCTTCTTCAGCTCTCCAATACCAGACTCCCCCACCATTTGTCTCTCTTACCTACAGACCTCCTGTTCATTTACCTGCTTTTTTCCCTTCTCTTGCTCATTCCATTATATTTCATTCAGAGGTCACCTTCATTTGTTTGCAATTACCAGAGGGTGATTTTTATTAGAATCATTTAAGACGGGTAGACATAGTGCTTAGAGATATAGTTTAGATTAGTGATGATTTTTGTTAGGCTGATGGTTGGACTAGATGATCTTAAAGGTCCCTTCCAACCTAGTCAATTCTATGATTCTATGATTTTCTCAGAGACATTTTTTCCAGGACTACTACTATCCTCCATTCACCTCACTGGTTCCAGTCCCTTACATGCCTGACTACTCACTCACAGGACCTTCCTAAACAACTTACTTGCAAAATCTATATATCTCAAAGTCATGCCTCTGGTTTTGAAGTAATGTAGTAGGTCATCCTCAACCAACATAACTTTAGTTTAAACTACTTCATTTGTCTCACCTCAATGGGGAAACACCAGTGAATCTCTCTCCAAATGTGCTTACCTCTCCCCAACTTTACCTGAGCTTCTGATTTTTGAACAGCTAAATTGCAGTGCATAGATATTTACAGCCAGATACCCACCCTAGCCTGGGAAACAGACTGAGACAATACTAAGTGCAAAGCAATTCCTGCACTCAGGGAGACACTTATCTGACCTGTGTTAGTTATGTACAGTTGAGTAAAATTAATTGAAATTTATAAACTAGATACAGGTTAAAAGGAGCCCAGAATGATTAGCTCAAATAATTACATTTAGTTAGATGAATCCCACCCCTTACATTAAGAGAAATAAATCCTTTCTATTCCCAGAGCAGTTTCTCATAGTCTACACACATTTCCTGGCTCCATTTTTGCCACAGCTTTGGCCTAAATGAATGATTTAATATTTCTAATTTGTGAATCCCTTTTCCTTCTGGTCACCTCGCCTCATTTTCTTATGCCTCAAACTGGTCCATTGAACATCTCAGTTTTACTGCTGCATTTGACTGTCTCTCCCATGAGAAAAAGTAACTCCACTTTACCTTAAAAAAAAAAAAAAAGTTAAAGTTTTAAAGTTTAAACATCTTAAAGTTTACATCTTTACAGATCATATACAACTCACTAATCCTGTCCTCCAATTCCAATAATTTTACTCTACTAAACATTTAATTTCTTGTTCCCTCAATCCCAACATGCCTCTGTTCCTTGGCATCTCTTCCAATCGTTTCCCTGCAAACATGTTCTTCACCTGCTTATTCTTCATTTGCAAACATAAAACTTCAACAATATTACTTACTGCCTTCCTAGATTTATTAATAATGATCATGATGAGCCTAAATAAATATACATCCAGCTCAGCATCCTGACTTTGATGGAGACTAGCAGTGCACTTTCCCTGTGGTATACTTTCCCTCCTTTGCCAATTTTATCACCAAAACCAGACTGATCTTTTCTCCAATCTTTATTCAATGTCCTCCTAAAACTGCTTGTAAACACCAGCACAGATTTTAGCAAGACCTTATGTCTGCTGATTTTGTAAGAATAACTTCAGAAGTTTATCTAAATTTTAGACTACAGTGTAAGTGGGATAAGGCCAAAATATATATTGTTTCCAGGAAGCTGGAATATACACTGCCTTTTGGCTTCCACAGGAAGGAATTCTTCTTATGGATTTGGATATGGGAATCGGCTACATCTGAGCTGATGTTCTTATACTCTTTTTCCAGCCAAGGGAAATCTGATCAACGCAGGAGACCTCAACTGCCTGCTCATCAGTGGGTTCCACTGCCTTCAGGGACTGCAGTTGCCCTTTTCTCACTAAGGGCAGTCTCTCCACACTGAAGTTTGTAAGCATTGCTGTTCACTGTAACAAAGTACACAGGCAACCGCCTATTTATCATTAGTGTGTCAGTATTAAGCACCTTTTGCCATTTTAGCAGAACTGCCCAAATATTCCAGGATCTAACAACTAGGAGTAACCTAATTTAGATTACTGATTGCATGGTATGATGACAGTGTGGTATGATGAAGATTTTGGAACTGGTATTACTCCTTGATAGCAAAAAGAGAAGGAAGACAAGTAGAAATACTCTCTTTTATTTCACCAAATACAGAGAAATGTTGGGGTACACTCACATAGGAAGCAGGAACGAGCTTATATTTCCAAAAACTTGTCTGTTTTTTCTTAATCAGTAAACAAAACAAAAAGAAAAAAAAATCTCCGTAGAAATTCCATCCTATGAACAACCTTTAAGAGCACCCTACAATGACTTCCTTTTCCTGCTGATAGAGAAATAATTCACTTCCTGTCCATTTGATACTTCGAACAAAAAAAGTTAGATAGTAAAAAGATATTGTAGAACAGTCATGGCATGATGTCAAACATATTAATGCATATTCTTACCTTTAATTCAATGGAACTAACAGATAGACATGCCTTGATATCAAGCTACTTTCAAATTGCTTTCTAACATAACTGATTACTCAGAAACACTTCTAGAATATACAAAAATACTTGTCAGGAAGGGAAGCATACAACTTCCTACACTGAATCCTTCAAGTTCTGAGCACATAGCATTGTCTTAATTAAATTATTTTATTGATCTTCTTATTTGCTAGCATTATATCATAAATGGCACTCCATCATCAATAATTACATCAAATCAACATGATATCAAAATACCTGAGTGCCTATGAGAAGTTCCAAATAAATATAACTGGAAAGTCAGGCAATTTTATCTACTGAACAGATGGTAATGCTGTAATTCCCCTACTTTCTCAGCCAGTCTGCTACAAGCCTCAACCAGCATTTTGACCCAAATGCTACTGAAGACAATGGGAAGGTCGACATTGACTTCGGTGAGCTTCAGCTTAGCTCAGAATTGCTTCAAGAAGCAAAATTTCAGGCTTTATGGATCTCCAAGACAGCTGACAACTATGGCCGAGAACAAGTTATGTTAATTTTGTTATGGTAACATCTATGCAACAAGAACTAAAAGAAGATATACTTTTTTGCTGTTTCCCATGAAACACCCATAGACAAAAACTCTTCGTCCCTTCTTCCTTTGGATCCGTGCTGACTGAAAAGCCAAAAAAAAGATGTATTTTTATATCTGCCCTCCTCTTTATTTCATTCTCTTGTAATTTAAGAATCAACACTGGAGAAATGCTTTCCACCAATGGTAAATGAAGTCCCTGCTCTTGTAATTTCTTACTTCTGATCAACTGTAATCACTTTAAACTGCTAACCCATGTCTAAAATATTTTTCAGCTGTTAAACATGCACTCTGTATTTTGTGCAAGTCCTACAAGTAACATGCAATATTTTTTAAAAGTCGTTGAGTAAAGTTTCTACCCTCAAATACATTTAAACCCTAGTGAAATCTAAGACACTGTTTTGCTCACTGTATGTGTCAGGAACTCACAGCCACAGGTTTAGAAGAATATTTCATGTTTATAAGCTGAAACGCGACCAACTTGTCTTTTTGTTAGTTAGTTAAAAACTAAATTCGCAGGCATTTGACTTACAAAAAATTTGCATATGATGATTTGAATATGACTTTGAAGGAACTTTTACAGTGTGCATGGAATAACCGTTTCCAGAAATTTCCACAGCACGTTAATGTACTCATTTAAGAAGAAAATGCAGACGGAAAAATGGGATTGCATGCAGCACAAAAGATCAAATTATATCGCAAAATTATACTCATATTCGCTGAAGGTTATAAGCATCATTTTACACATTAGAGGTCAATGTGAAGGCATTGCAGCAAGCACACACTTCCTCTCTTTTCTAATACATATGAGGATGACTTCTGCTGTAAAGTATCAGTATTTTAGGACTAATGAAATAATGTGATTAGGATGTTCACAGTTTACTTTGTTCTCAAGTTCTCTACCTCACCCAGATGATCTAATATAAAAATAAAATACCACTGCAACTTTCTGAATAGATTAGTCTACTTAAAAAGCCATATCACTGCATGAAAAACTTTGTTAGAGCTGCAGTTTTTACTGAAGTAGCTGCTTAGTGTTTATTGGAAAGCATTTTAAGTTTAACTGCTTCCTCAGCATAATTATTTTCTAATAAGAAAATGTCTCATTAAAAAAAAAAAAGTCCATAAAACCGTCACTACTGGAACAGAATAACACAAATCTGTGGAATTTAGCAAACATGATCAGGATATATTGTTCACAGATTATTATTTTGTAAAGCATTTAAAAAGAAGTTCCATAATCTTAAGTGGACTGTCACTTATAAACAATTAAAGATTTATTTAGAAGATTAAACTCCCAGCCCCAGTGTTTCATCAAAGACTAATGAACACTACTATGACCTCACCTGATTTTTTTCTGCGAAAAAGATAAGAATCTCTCTCCTGGGCTAAACCTGGGCAAGAGACAGAGAGAGGGGAAGGGCTATACTTTTCCTCATTTTTTTCATATTTCAAATGCTACTATAAATGTCAAGAAATGGAATAATATGTGCTTTTGTTGATAATAGCATCTTATAAAACCACCTTCCCACAGGAACAAAGCCTCATGAATTACATAGGCAGAAGAAGCACAAATCCAAATCTTTAATCTTATTTAAATGTAACTTTAAAACTTCCAATTTCTTAAACAAGTCTGTAAGTATGTTACAAAATAAATAGGTCACCATTTGGAGATGACTGGAAACCATAGACAAAAGTTGAACAAAAAGAGAGGAAAATAATGAAATTGGATTAAAACATCCCATGAAATGGTAAAGGTCATGAACTTCTACTTCTGAACCAGCTTTTAGGAAGACTTTCTGAAACACTAAATAGGAATAAATTAATAAAAAGCTGTTTCTATAATTACATGGCTTTTAAGGCCATTTCCAGTACATATTATAGAGGTTTCATAATGCACCTGTGTTCAATTTTTAATTAAAGAAGATAGGACTGTGCACAAGAAGAAACCAAATTAGTGTCTTCCACCTATAACCACAAATAATCCCAAAGCTCAGATACCTTGTAAAATTACAGTTGCATCTCCTGCTCATGTCTAAAAATTGTAGTCTAAAATTGAACATAATCCATCATAATAAATAGTTTGGAGTCAAGCTTAATGAGATCTGAAATACTGGTCAATAAAAGAAGTAAAGGAAGTCTAAGGGAAGAGACAGTTAAAACTGTTTCACTTCCAGCAATGCAAACATTTTCCTGCATCTTGTCAAACAATAAATCCTCTCCCTTCTTTCACAGAGATCCGTGAGATATCAGTTAGTTCCCTATCCCAGCAAGAAGCAGAAAGCCTTAACTTGTTTTACTGCTCTTGAAATATCTCTGAATTATACCTCCCAGACCACTGGATTCACTGTGTAAGATCAAGCCTGCTCTTCCCCATTCCCTTCCATGCAAGGACAGCCTCAACTGTCAGGCAGGTACCCTTGCCGAGGCAGAAGCACAGAGAAGCTACAGGGAGGTGACACACACAAACATTGTTTTGTAGCTACAACACAGTGGAAAATATTTTGTGACCCAGAATGATTTGCCGTTTATATTTAGGGAGAGAGAATCAAAATCTGACTAGTTTGAAAGCACAATGCATAGCCTATTGCATTAGTAAAGGTAAAAATTACAGCTATTACTTTTAATATTTTTATGCAAGCTTTCTCCTCAGCAGATTAGGAGAAACAGTCTATATCTATAGCAACCAGGAGAGAGGAGGGAGGGATATATCCAGCCCAAACCATTTGCCCTTAAAACCCTGCATCACTCCCTTCACTATAGCAAGCATCTAATAGCTCATTTTTTATTGCCACTTGACTGAAGTCTCATTAAAAATATGGCCAGCTGATTTTAATTCCTTCTTAATAAACAGAATGTACATGAGGAAGACTGCAGTGATACTTTTGTGGGAGGCTTCCTTTGTTTCTTAAAGTCATTCTATTTTTCATCAGAAAAAGGTTTCTTAGGGACAGCTAGTTTAGCTTTCCCTCTCTGATCTCCATAGCCACTCTGGGTAGGTATTAAACTGGGAAAAAAATACAAAATTTTCCAAGTTATGACCTTCTTGACTTAAAGTGAGTTTCAGAAAGATACTGTAAATGAAAGGAGACTGACTTTATTAGTAGATCCCATTGGAGAAAATTCTGGCGAGCATACACTCGTGTCTCAGTGCAAGTAGAGGACTGCCAGGGAGAGTGGCACAAGACAATAACATTTTCTTAAAGGCACAGAGTTTGCTTTCAGGATCCCTTCGTGTTAGTGTGGGTCATTTTAGCAGGTGGGGATGTTTACTGCAGACGGTATCTTCTAAAAGAGGAAGGGGTTGGTCAAGGAAGTCTTAACAGAAGGAGACTGTTTAATGGTCTTCACTGGGCAGCAGTGGGTATTTTTAGACACCTCTAAAACAGCCTTAGCCAGGAGCCAGTGCTGCCTTCCACCCCCAGCAGCCTGAGTTAAGGGTGGACACCAGCGAAGGCTGGGCTCCACCTGGGGGTTTGTGGCCTGGGGTTTTCCCATGGCTTCCAAAAGGGAGGGCGGTTTCGTGGGCTGAATCCACTAAGCCGGGAGGAGGGTTAAATATGTGGAGGCTGGAAGCATTTTTGGTGACTCCCCACTGGTAGACCTCGACTTTAGGGGCCCCATGATTGTCTCAGCGTAAGTTTTCAGCATGTGGGGAGACTTGGTGAGGCCGGGTCCTCGGAGGTGCCCCCGGAGATCCCACCCGGGACACGCCGCTGGGGCAGCTGGGGCCCTGGGCCGGCCTGGGGGTGACCAGGGACAGGCGGCGAGAGGCGGGACACGGGAGGTGTGAGGGGCCGGGAGTCCGTCGCGACTGGCCGGAGGACAGGGACCCTCAGCGGGAGCTGGTCGTGAGGGACCGGAAGAGGGTCTCGTCAGCGGGAGCCGGTCGTGAGGGGCCGGAGGAGGGTCTCGTCAGCGGGAGTCGGTCGTGAGGGGCCGGAGGAGGGTCCGCTCAGCGGGGACCTGTCGTGAAGAAGCTAAGGACGGGTCCCCTCAGCGGGAGCCAGTGGTGAAGGGCCGGAGGACGGAGCCCCTCAGCGGCAGCAGCGCGGGCGCGGCCGCCGGGGGCCTGTCGAGCTGCCTCTGAGGCAGCTGTCGGGCAGCAGCGGAGGGAGCGAGGGGACGGCGCGGCCCCGCTCCCCGTCAGCCCCCATGCTTCCCGCCCCTCGCCCCACTCACCGATCCGCGCCTCGGCGGCGGCTCCGGCGGAGGGCGGTTGGTCGCGCGGGGCGGCGGCGAGGACCTGCAGCAGCGGCGGCAGCAGCAGCGGGAGGACGGAGCCGAGCGCCCCCATCATGCCTGGCCCATCGCAGGCGGCTGTCCCGCTCCCCTGCCCGCCGCCGCCAGCCCTCACTCCATGCCGCCCGGCCCGCCCGTCCTTTTGCCTCCCGCAGCCGCTCCCCGGCTCCGGCGAGAGGCAGCCGCAGCAGATTCAACACCCAGGACAGCGACCAGCGCCGCCTGCCCGCCCCACAGCCNCGGGGTGAGAGCGGGGCTCGACCCCCGGCGCCCGAACCGTCACTGGCCCTGAGGGAGGCTCCGCCTCAGGCGGGCCGGCAGCGTGCCCAAGGGGCAGCGGGGATCGTTCCCGCCAGAGCGGCAGTTGGCTTGAGTCTCCCGTAAAGATGGCTGAGAAGGGGGAGTTACTAAATAACGCTTGTTCCACACACCTGTGTGTAAAACCAGTTCAGCCACCGTCAAAGTTTTGTCCTAAAAAACGCACCAGCTGGGTGGGTTCTCCCTGTGGCCTCCTCAGTGGTGGTTTATTTACCGCCCTTTTTTCTTCATAAAATTACTTGCCATCCTGATGGATTTTTATGATCCCTCAGGTGAACCCCTCGCACAGCTGAGGTGTGTGTGTGTTTGCCTGGGAGACGTCCATGTTCATCCTCCACCTCCTGTCCCTGATTCACTCCACTGAGCGGGTTGCGGGGAGGGAGCAGGGGTCTCTGGCACAAACCCTCCTCCTGCACAGGCTCCCATTTTCTCACAAGCTCCGTGTAATCGTATTTAGCCTTTAACACGGCAGTCACGGCCACCGAGGTGAAACAGCGCAGCTGCCATGCCTCCTGGCAGGGTACGTGTTTTTGACTAGGACAGCCAGCTCCGTGCCACGGCAAGGGACGGCTGCTCCCAGCCACCTCCACCACCCCGACATCTGCTTTACTCCTCTCTGAAGTTTCATATTCTCCCGACCTTCTTCATATTGGAAGTAAACAGCTCTAACTGTACTCCCTGACATGCTTCATCCGTGGCTTTTACCAGGTACACTCACAACAGACTCACAATCAAGGTTTTTAAATCTGTAATACATGAAGTGGCTTTGCCATAGACCGGAAAAATAAATAACCGAAGCCCACAGAACAAGCTAACCCTGGAAGAGCACAGCTATTCCTCTTTGCTCCCCTCAAAAGTGGCAGAGAATACAATGCCAACACATCCAGACCAGGGTGGATGCCGGGCCTGACCACCACGCTGGGACCTGCCATGGCGTGGTCAGCCAGGCCTGGGGGCCCAGGTCAGTGCTTTAGCCCGGCCTCTGGGAGCTTGGGGAGGGCACATGGGGCACTTACGGCTCCTGGTGCCCTGACAGACACTTGTCGACTTCTCTTACTCCCTCAGTTATGTTCTGTGGGAGAAGTGTGAGCCTCTGTGCTGAGGAAAAGGAGTCATGGCTTCTAGAATTGGTGCAAAGTCACCTTTCCTTTGTGGTTACGGTTGGTGACCCTTAGAAACACAGAATGGTTTGGGTCAGAAAGGACCTTAAAGATCATCTAGTACCAACCCCCCTGCCATGGGCAGGGACACCTCCCACTAGACCAGGCTGCTCAAAGCCCCATCCAGCCTGGCCTCGAACACCTCCAGGGACGGGGCATCCACAGCTTCCCTGGGCAACCTGTGCCAGTGCCTCACCGCCATCACAGTAAAGAATTTCTTCCTAATATCCAATCTAAATCTCCCCTCTTACAGTTTAAAACTGCCCTCCCTCATCCTATTGCTCCACTCCCTGATGAAAAGTCCCTCCCCATCTTTCCTGTAGGCCCCCTTTAGGTACTGGAAGGCCACTATAAGGTCTCCCCAGAGCCTTCTCTTCGAAAAGCTGAACAGCCCCAACTCTCAGCTTGTCCTCGTAGCAGAGGTGTTCCAGCCCTCAGATGCCAAAGACTCAGATGCACATAAGGGCAATATTTGATTCAGAAAACAGAAATTTCAAAAACATATATTGATATTGGATGGTGCTTGCTGGCCCAGGGTTTGCAAAAGGGTTGGATGGTCTTTTCAACCATTTCTGTCCTTGAGGTCTGTTACATGGTTGCTTACATCTTGCAGGGGAGTGATTTCACTAACCCAAAAGGTCCCTTTACCTCAGGAAAATTGATTTTGACGACTCTGACAGAAACCTGAGCACTGGAAAGGGAGAAACAAAAAAGGAGGGGAAAGCATTCTATGGAAAGGACAAGATGAGAAATGAAAGTGCTGAAACATAATTTAGTATATTCTCATGGGTTATGCAAACCATCTGGCTTTAAAAGCTAGTAGTAGGAACAAGGAAAAAGGTCATCTGAATTAGCAGAGAACTGCAAAACAACTGAAGGTAAGAAAGCAGCAAATGGCAGACACAGGGAGAGAACAAGTTGTTTGTCAAAATACAAAATAGCGGTGGTATTACTGGAAGTCATTGCAGCTCTGCAACGAAGGATTTACATAGCTCCTGTGAATTTGTGATCAAATACTATGCAGATTTTAAAAGGAAATTAAAATTCTCATAGCTGCTCCGTGCAGAGGATTAGCAAAATGACATTTGTTCAAATGCATGTGAAGCAATGTGTAAAATCAAGAGAGAAAGGGCTTTCATCGAAGACAGAAATAAATCCTTGAGTACACAAGGTTAGTAAAAGCAGGAGCAAGGTGTCAAGGAAAAAGCAAATAGTCAATCGGTAGGTGAATCGGGCATTTGGAAATAACTCTAGTAGCCATTCTCAGGACTGGAAAGTGTAAAGCATTCCCTACCTGGTTGTATTTTACAGCTGTATAGTAGGCTGCACCTAGTTAAAACACACAGATCTGTCTTAAAGCCCCAGGAACAGACAGATTGAAGTCAGTGGTAGTAGGTATAATGAATTTTGTTAATGACATGTAAGAACTGCAAGACTTGAGTCTGTGTGTAAATTAGATGAATAACAGCATCACAGTGTAAATAACATGTTGTGACACATGCAGGTTACTTGCTGGTTCACAGTCATTTTCTCAAGACATTGCTCAGTGCCAAGGTTTTAAATAATTTGTATAATAAATTAAGCATCTATGTTTAGGTCTACCAGCCTTGTGAGGTTATTTTCCTGAAAATGTCGTTTTCATTATCATGTTTTCAGTAAGTTTCTGAACTGCAGAAAAAGAAAACCTAAAGGGTATAAGTAATTTGTGACAATTAATAGAAAGACTAGAAAAATTACTCCATTATTGAAGTCAGGGATGTTGTGGGGCTCAAACAAAACTGTAGGACTTGGTAGTTTGAAAAAGGAATAGAAAAGGGTATCGGTAAGTTATTTCTGTTAGGGCATTTTAAATCTTTTTGGTGAGGGATTCTAGACTAGTAAAGATACTGAATGGTGGCTGAGAGGGTAGAGTATCAGCTCTTCATCGATAATGCGTCTGGAGGTGAATATGAAGCCATATGAAAGAATGACATTGGAAATTATAGATCTGAAAATTTCAGCACAGTGAATAACATTGAAGCTTAGTATGTCCTTAATTGCTGGAGCTGAGTCTTTTTATGATACCCATATTGGTGCGAAAAACATGCTAGGCAAAGTGAAAGAAGAGCTGGATAATCTATATGATTGTATACGTATGAAAGATTTACATCCTTATCCACGGTAATCACAGCTGAACCGGAGTTTTTCATTAGTAAGGGCCAGAAAAAGATCCAGAAAGGGCCACAAATAACCCCAGAATGGCTAATTGTCTAGTAGCCAGGACACCTGCGTGGGCTGAGATTCTAAAGGTTCAAATTTTTGCTCTAATTGGTTCAAAGACATGATCTAACCATTGGACAAGAAGGTCAGCCTCTCTCTCTCTCTCAGTTTCACTGGACCATTCGAGATTCTGTTAAAAGCAAACAGCCCTGCTAGAAAAGACATCGGCAGGCAGAAGTAGTTTATCATGGAAGAGGCAAGAAGATAAGTATAGGATTTATTTTGTTGATTTAATACTGTTTAGAAAGAAATACTAGGAATAATGAATTAGTAAGCTGCAAATTGAGTTAATGATAGAATTTTGAGAGATGTAAGAAGAAAAGGTGCCAAAATTACATGAACCAAAAACTGGGTGGGGGTAAAAAAGAAGATAAACACATAATAAACACAGGATTCAGAACATTGACAGAGAATAATTTAGGCTTAAAAATACACAAAGGAAAAATACTGTTACTAGTTATATGCTTAGAAGTAATTAAGTGATATGAGTAAAATGTTGTAAACAGGATTAAAATAATATATGATAGTTAAAGGCTAAGTATAAGGACTATAAAACACAAAGGTATCAGCTGAGTTTTACCGTAGACTTAGTTACTGAGGTCCTGTTTGTGAGCCTTTGCAAGTCTTTTTTTTAATTACAAGTGGAAATTATATATACAAGCATCGGTACACCTGCATGATCGTAGAAATTGTATGTGTATGTTTGTACAGGATAGAACTGCGTGTTTCGTCTAAGGACCACAGAGCTATCTGTCAGTTTAGCCAAGTATAAAGAAGAGCCTGAACAAAAGGTCAGTTCCAGCTATGCTAAATACAGTCTACCTGCATCAGCAAACATGCCCTTAAAAAAAAAAAGGCATTAAAATTCCCTTCTTCATTTTCTTTCTTCCTCTCCTTCCCTGGTACCCCCCGGCCTCCCCTCCCCAAATCAAGGCTTCCAAGCACATTAATTGCAGATCATTTGTCCTGTTAATGGGTCCAAAATCCACAGGGAACAATATCTATCAGGCAGTTTATCTCAGATTCAGTAACCTAGATATCTTGGCAGAGCTTTAAGATGTATTGCGGGGGCGGGGGGAGAGGGAGTAGGGGCAAAAGAGGAGAGAAAGAGATAAGAGAGGTTTGTGCTATATCCATGCCCAGACATGAAAGAATTTAGACTATTTTATTATTTCCATTTTCTGGTTCTAGAGGACATAGGTAAAATATTCTAAGCCTGTAGAGATACATACAGACGCAAAGGGAGCCTTTTGGAGCTCAGTGCTGCACATGTAACCTTCCCCATGCTTTTTTGAGGGCAGAAAGAGCTGGTTGGGCAGCAGCAATCCTCCTGCACCTTGCTTATGATTTGAGGACTTCTTTCACAAGACTGTGAAAAATAAGGCTAAAAACCTTATCTCTAGAGTCACATCTTGGAGTACCATGGTTACAAGAGGAACAGTACCGATTGCATATTGTTGGTGCGAGCAGTCGCAAACTCTGTTTTAGGAGGCTGATGAGCGCTGGACCCTCTTCAGGATGATCTGGCAAAGACATTATTTGAACAGCGGCTGCAGAACTGTTCACACATTCATATCCTGGAATATTTTGATTATATTTATTCACTATTGTTGATGGGAAGTTAAAAGTGACAAGATTTCTTTTTAAATTACAGGGGTGGGTTATTGCAACTGTATTGTAGAGGCTGTGATAGCTCTTGGGATTAAAAACTATCAAAATAGTTACCAGAAATTTTGCACTATGAACTTACAAGTAGTTTATTTTATTTATGTTTGTTGAAAAAGTATATGCACGGTTATATAGCTCTGTATATTCAATCCTTTCATTAAAAGAAAACATATCACTTCCACATATGCATATTTTAAAATAATAAATTACAATAGTTAATATTTTAAAGCAGTTAAGAATAAAGGACTTTATCCTGCAATAGTGATAGGCAATATGTCTAAAAAGCCATCCAGTGCCTGAGACACTGAGTGTTGAGAGGATGAGAAGCTACACAGAAGCCTGGATTACTGAGAGCTAAAGTCATATAACTCTCTTCACAGCAGTACAAATGCTCACTTAAATTTCGATTTGGTGGTTGTATTCGACATTCAGGGACTAAGTTTATTAAATGAATAGAAAGTTCCTGAAGGGAGAAATCTTTAACTGGTGTAAAAAGGTGTAGTCCCAAGTCATATCAGCAGTGGCTGTCGTCTTTCTCAATTATTGAACATTTCATAGTATAACTAAAGTCCTTGAAAGGATTTTAGCATTCAATACAGAAATTACTGATTTTCATTATCAGTTATTTCATACCTATAAAAGTAGCAGAGCCTTTAGGATTTTAAAATGAATTCATACTGAATTCAGTTTAGCATGAAAATATTTGCAGGGTCTAGAAGATGTCAGATTGCTTGGTGGGGAAGAGTGTGGTAGGACTCATTTTATGAATATCACAGCAATTCAGTTGCATCTAGGAATAATATTTTAATGTACTGTTAATTTCAGCTATTTTAAAGCTTCTCTTCTTGTTTCCAAAATTGAATTAGAAAATGTCTTTACTCTGGAGCATGCTAAAAGTTTTCTTCTGGATATTTTTGCATCACTGAGAACAGCAGTTCAACACGGATCCAGAAGGAAATATCCTTGAGAACTGTGCAACTCTGTGACTGATAGGGTTTAAAAAAGGAAAAGAAAAAAAGTAGGTTGACTTTAGTTATGACTGGTGAGCTGTGAGCTGGGCTTTTATTCCCTGTGCTGTAACGGAATGATAATGGGTTTTATGTGTTGCTGGAAAGAACTGTTGGAAAGGAGCCTAAAACGGAGTGTTCGGGGCCTAAGAGATGAAACGCAGCTAGAGAAAATTACCAGTGAGAATAGCAGGAGATGTGACTTACATTAACCGAAGACCTAAACATCTGTGTATATGAGTGCTTAGGGTGGTGTGTTTTGAGCTGACTTCTAAGGCTGTAGGAACCCTTGGTACCAGATCATCCACTTGAGTGTGCCTGGTAGTTTGGGCTCGTGAGGAATATTTCCATAGTGTCGTCTGCTGGTTTGCTAGGGATGCTGGAGAGAGCAGCTTCTGTAAATGTAGGCATTCACAGGTCTGGGTTGAACCCAAATTTGTTAGACATTCATTTAAAATTCTAGCTGACTTGTTCAAATACCTCTTATGGTGATACCTTCACTAAACAGGGTGCTGAAGCTGTGTTTGATATAAAACTGGTTGAAAAGAAGGAAAAGGCAGCACGAAGCAACCTGCGAGTAACAAAGTACAGATGTTCAGAAGCCATGAAGAGCAGACCCTCGGTGTCTCAAGACAGGGGTACAATGACTGATGACTCTGAGGCCACTTCTGAAATCTTTATATCTAGTGTCAGGCTATGAAAGGGAATTTGGGCTTCACGGGGAGAGGGATGGCCTCTATGAGAAGCAGCACAGGTCACTGATGTGCACTAGAGCTGGCCCCTTTTCACTGAGAAAGGCTTGATTTCTCGCTAATGCCCACCGTCAGCTCAGATCAATGTAGAGGCTAAACTGCGACTTGCCTATCTTGAAGTCACTGGAGGCAGATTTTGAAATCGAACCCCCCTGAATTCCTATTGATTTTCATGGGTGTTATTGTCTCAACATGTCGAGATGGTATATGCAGATTAAATGATTAGACATTAGTAAATGTTTTTTGCAAATGGGTTCTTGCTCTGTGAAAACCAGGTTGAAACCCTTAGTTGTGCAATCAATAGTTAGATTTGGTTGCCATTGATCAAAATTGATTTAAAATGTCAA
This sequence comes from Rynchops niger, assembly GCA_013400035.1. NCBI lineage: Eukaryota > Metazoa > Chordata > Aves > Charadriiformes > Laridae > Rynchops > Rynchops niger. Next base: position 92,733 of record VXBH01007452.1, read on the forward strand.
TAGGGAGCCAAACTTTTAAATTAATTAGGTGCTTTTAATGGGAGGAAGGCCAGAAACAGTTAAAGAATTCAATTTTTATCCATTTTTGCTAATCTGTAAAATTTGATACCTGGTGAATGGCTTTTACAACTGACAACTAATCCCCTGAGATATCCACTCCCCCTGTGCTAAATTAAAGGATGAATGAGGTTAACACACTTTGTCGTTGTGAAAGAATAGGCCTGTAGTTGATTAAAGCCACTGGGGAGCTCTGGTTACATGTCCCTCACTTTCTGCATCTGACTTGGGAACCTGAAGTCTGATTCAGAGGGTGCTTAGCACCCACAACGGGTGCTTTGAGGTGACAAGGGCCATACAATGTGACATCTCATACCCGGTTCCCAAAATCCGTAGAAAATTTTTAACTTAGTCTCACTGTACGTTTGTTAAATGGCGATAAGGAAACCTATAGGGAGTTGGAAAGATACATGAATCATTGTGAAATTCTGGGACTGCAGTGAATAGTGCCATAGTAACGCCACTGTGGAAGTTAACAGTTTTGTCCTCAGAGCTGGGTATGAATAGCATGCGGCAGATTAAGTGCAGAGCTGTATGTTGAACCACGAGTGGAGAAAAAGCCCTGATATTTGCTGTGTCAACAACAGCGAGGGTTTTGGATTACCCACAGAGCAGATACAGACTGAGCACCGAGTAGGGAACAGCTTATGTGGAATAACTGACTTGTCTTAATATAATTAAAGATAGCATGCCATTTGACACATAATCAAAGGTGAGGTGAAAGCTGTGCACATCTTCGTTTTGCTACCTCCTGACTTTTGACTGCCTGACTTTCCAGCGGTGGTAGTGTTCTTAAACCATGCTTTCATGTGCTCCTTACAAGGGAGGATCCGGTTTCACAAAGCGCAAAGTGCGGATGTGTGCACTATCCAGCCCTTGCTGTGGTGGTGAGAGGAAGTGCAGGGCAGCAAACAGTCGAGAAGCTGCTTGTGCTTCTCTCCATCTTTTTCTCCAGCATGTCTCTCTCGCTTTGGCTGCTTATTGCTGAAGACATAATACACTTTTGGATTAAGCTTATCCTCTGTGTTCTCTCTGGCAAACATCATAGAATTGCCTAGGTTGGAAGGGACCTTTAAGATCATCGAGTCCAACCATCAACTCAACACAGCCAAAACCACCCACTAAACCATGTCCCTCAGCACCATGTCTGCCCACCTTTAAATACCTCCAGGGATGGTGCCTCAACTACTTCCCTGGGCAGCCCGTTCCAATGCTTAATAACCCTTTCAGTGTAAAATTTTTTTCTAATACCCAGTCTAAACCCCCCCTGGTGCAATGTGAGGCTGTTTCCTCTTGTCCTGTCGCCTGTTCCCTGGGAAAAGAGACTGACCCCCACTTCCCTACAACCTCCTTCCAGGGAGTTGCAGAGAGCGAGAAGGTCTCCCCTCAGCCTCCTTCTCCAGGCTGAACACCCCCAGCTCCCTCAGCTGTTCCTCATAAGACTTATTCTCCAGACCCCTCACCAGCTTTGTTGCCCTTCTCTGGACCTACTCCAGCACCTCAATGTCTTTTTTGTGGTGAGGGGGCCAAAACTGGACACAGGACTCAAGGTGAATACTGTTGTCCTGTCTGTTACAGTAATAGACAGAGGCAAACCTGGCAGGGACCTAGAGGCTGCAATATCTGTTATAGCTGTTGTACGACTATGAACTTGGAGTATCATTAAGAAATATACTGGAGGAAATCCAGAATTGAACAATATATTTGATAGCAACCCAAAATGGAGCAACAACTGAGCTCGGATCATTTTCACTTCAGTTTTGTAGCTTAATGCTTATTGACATGGGTTATTTTGAAGAGCAAAAACACTTTAAAAATTAAGTACATCGTTTCTAGAGTAAAAAAAATTAGAAAGCCTTGCTCAAGGCATTCTGATATCTCAGAGCACAAGATTGCTTGAACCATTGCCTATGAGGCGTTCCTTTTAAAGGAAGGTTACTGGGGATATACTGGGACCAGAAAAAAAAAAAAAAGTAGGGAAAGTTCATGGTAATGACAGCTGGGGAAAGGAACATTGTTTGGACTACACTGAAATTACATTATGTGTCTTTGTAAGTACAAGATTATATTAAGAATAGTCATAGGCTTCGGTGAAACTATTAAAAGTTGAATAATAGAAGAGACAGGATGCTCTTTTTCTCTTGTGAATCACTACTTTAAAAAGCCTTCCCTGTGCTCTCTGTTGTAGTTCAGAGAGTTCCAATAGAGCATCAAAGACCAAACAAAAACCCTTACGTGACTTCTCAGGGGAATCTTCCTGTTAGGCTGGGCATTTTCCTTGAACTTTTCTGCTCCGTATAATAGAGCTCCTACCGTATATGACTAAGTGGGTTGAGTCATCTAGAATGATTTTCTTATGCAACAGCGTTAATAAACGTGGAAGCACGGCTCTTGGTAAAGCCAAGGAGTCACTACCAAGTTTGAAAAAGCAGGTCACTACTGCAAAAATCTAACTATTTAAGAATTCTTATCTCCTTATGCCATCCTAACCCACAGTTAGCCTCTGCAGTGAGAGAAAATTCTGAGGAGGCTGGCAGCCCATAGCCTGTAAAAAATGCAAAAACAGGGGAACGGGGGAAAGCAAAGAGACTCTGCTGGGGTCCCACACACTGAGTGAAGGGATGAGGGCGGGTGAGCAACAGCAGCCACCCAGCAGCAGCCCAGCCAGCAGCAGGAGGGCAGCGGGACCCGGGATTGTCAGGGTGGGTTCCTGCCCTCTCAGGCCTGTGGGCTTCCCGAGGAACCGTCTAGAGCCCGCGCCTGGCCTGGGCCCCACCGTGCTCTAGAGGGATCCACTGACAGGAGGGCAAGTTCCACCTTGGGAAAGGGGAATTTCTCCAGATGGTTCATAAGACAGAGGAACAAGGCTCCTGCTTTGAGGTTTATTGTGGTTATTTAGTATTCTACCATTAAATCTCCTACGTTAGCAATGAAAAAAGGAATATCTCGGTGAAAAAGTGGCAAAGGTACAAAATTCTACTGGCAAGAATTACATTAAGCAAATGTAGAAAAAATACTAAGACAAAAATAAAGTTGTACCTGGCATATTCTTTCATTAGCAGTTCAATAAAATTAGACGTAAAAGAGCTGTCCTAAACTGCAAAAGGAAGGTAGAGAGCTAAAGGGATGAAGATGGTCTTCAAAACAGGTTTGTGAAAAACAAATTCTCATCTTCCCCCTCACCACAATTTAAAAAAAAATTAAACTTTCCATAGTATAATTTTTTCCACAAAGTCAACATATTTCCAGAGCCAAAAGCATCACAGCTGTTCAGATGTGCTAATTGCACAGCAGAGTCTTTCATCAGGCAGCAGAGTGCTTTCTGATATTAGATCGCACAGAAACAAGTCTGCTTTTAAGCATTCAATCAATGGATCACGATACACTGATAAACTAAAAACTGCAAGCGGGATTCCCCGCTCTCTGCGTGCTGCTCAGGCGGTTTAAGGCTCTCTGATTTTCACCGGAAGATAAGAATTCCCCCGAGGCTGGCTGACCTGTCCTGGATGGCGCAGGAGCCAGATATTGCTGTGGATTCCAGCGCAGATCAATCAGATCGGGAAAGCAGGAGGCTGTAATCAGATCCTTTGATAAGTTCTCTCGTTTTCTTGCATCAAACAGTTCTCAGTTTCATTGCAGATGGACTAGTTTTATGTTTCTTCTTTTTTAGTCTTAATGTGACCTTAACTTTTTAAATTCGGACAATAGCAGACATCTGAAAAAGTAAAAAAAAAAAAAAATCTGATAAACATTGAAAGTTAGTAACTCCACCTTTATTTTTTCATTTACAAATCAGATTGGTGGGTCATAGATGTACAGTACACATGCAGTGTAAGTCTCTGACATTTTTGCTACTGTCCTTGAGTTTGACTATTGTTGCAGGAACCCAGTGGGGATTGAGACGTCTGAAGGAGACAGGCTGTTGTGGTCATCAAACGGCGCGTTCCCCCAGCAAATTCACCTGCTCAGCCCGGGGACTGGCTGAGGCTCCTGATAGAAACAGCTCTCACTGCAAAACAAGTATCTGACACGTCGTGGGTGGACAGGCACATGGAAACAGCCGTCCTGCAGGTCAGGAGCAGCGGTCTGTGAGAGGGAATCTGGGGACAGAGGATGAGAGAGAGGATTTTTGTCATGAAAGATGGTCCCTTTTAATAAAGGACAATAAAGGCTTTTAAATAAAGGACAAGCCTTAGAACTTCTCTTTGTGTGGAACTGGGAAAATACTGAGAGCAAAATCTTTTTCTTTATACTGTGTATCAGTAGTGTCCACTCTTAGAGAACAGTGTAAGAAAAGACACAGCTTTCGCCATTCCGATCAATAAAATGAGCTCCCTTAGGAAAAGGAGCTTTTCCTTCAGCGGAGCCGTGGAGAACTTCAGCCACGCTGTCGTTAAGTAGCCTGGAGCAGGAACGAGATTCACCTTTTTGTTTTGTTTTGTTTTGTGTTTTTTAAATACTCTCTTAGATTGTTCTAATTGGATTCAAAGCCTCTTACAGATGCATATATTTTTCATTTAGGTGCTATTCAGAGAAAATAAAGTCGGTAATACTTGCCGTTTTTTATTAAGCACGGCAAGATTTCAGAAAGGTCAGTGCACAAAGCCTACGTTTCCTGCTGTTCAGCTGGTACTCACCTACCATTTTAGGTAATTAGCCAGTAAGGATTGCTACATTAAGGAAAAAAAAAAAAAAAAAGAAAAAAAAGCCAATTTAATATTCTTTATTGACATGAAAGTTGAACTAGCACGAACAGTTCATATCCGTGTTTAATAATGACCGCAAAAGGCAGGAGGCAGCGGCGGTGCCCACTGCCGAGAGCCCGGGAGAGGCTGGGCGGGCTCTGGCCTGGCTGGGCTGCGTTCAGGCGGCACTGCGGGACTCGCCTGCCTTTCCTGCAAGGACTGCTAAAATGTGCCTACTTCAAACGTACGGCTTTACAGCAAAGCAACTGCTACTGCAGCATATAAAAAAATTATTAAACCGAGACAAGGATTATTACAGGAATAGTAAGACGGTTAAGGAACTAATCGAATGGAAGAGAGAAATAGATTAGGCTGAAAAGGAATTACTAACGATGTTTTGGAACGCAACCTTATTTAATATTTTCATTAATGACAGTACAAAAATAAGCATAACCAAATGAAATTTGAAGATACATTTGAAACCGGGGCAAAGTTGACAGCAACACCAAACAAAGGACTGGAATTTTACATGGGAAAAATTTAGTGATGTGAAGTCTGACGTAATATAAACACCATGAAATAAGTAAGTGTAACATCATGTGTTTGAGAACCAAGTTATTTTGCTGAAAACAAGGCGGTTCCTCTGGTTAAAAAAAAAAAAATAATGACAAAGGAGAAGAAGGTTGGCGACACTTTCTACTTCCTGGGGTCATAAGCAGTTCGAAAATCATAGCAACAGAACTCCGGCTGCGATACAGTTTTCAAAAAACGCTAACAGATAGAACAGAAGGTGAATTTCCACTGCTGGTTTTCTCAGCATTAACACATATAGTGTCTGCAGCTTTTCTAGAACCGGGATGTGGAACTGGACAGAGAGAAGTGACTCCCCATCGTGAGAGAAGACTAAGGACACATCTATGCCAAACAACCTCGTCAGTGAAAAAATCCCAATGATTGCCGAGTAAATTAAAGCTAAAATTTAGTGCCTGGGGTCACACTCAGACAAGCGCGATACAGCTACACACAGCCCAGGACTAAGAAGTCTTATCTGAAGTAGATTAGGCACGATTTGTGCCTATTTGCAAGAGCTTAATGAAACTAAGAACCGGTGGCTGCGCGTGGAAAGTTTTGCAGCTGTTCCTGAAAGCTGCCCTTGAGCAGCCGATCGTCGGTAAGGGCTGAGCCGCGCTCTTCGGTCTGGAACGGGCAGGTCCCGCTGCAGGCGCTCCTAGAAGAGAGGTGGCAGGGCACCCTACGGCCCTCTGCCCTCACAGGAGGCGGCGCAGATCAGCGAACAATGCTACGAGGTAGCTGGCGTGCCTGCTGGTTTCACAGAGCAGTCATTATCCCAAGTATTCTCCGCTAAGCATTTATCAAGTGAGGTGGAAGATTTTATCAAAATTAATCTCTCTCATTTCCTTCTGTAAGTCAGGAGGCCTCAAAGCACTTGACAGCAGCGGCACAGCTGAGTTGAAATGCAGAGCGGGTCGCAGCTATCGTGGAAGCAAACAGCAGGTGCAAGGTGGATTTTTTTCTTTCCCTTGGCAAGTCTGAATGTTTGTGTGCTTGGATCCGTACCTGAAGACATTTATTTGCTAAGGAAGAAGGTTGAGAGTTTCTCCTTGTCTTTTTTAGCTCGTAATTTGAAGCTGTGATAGATGAAGGACTTTGTTTCCCAGCCAGAGAACAGAGCAAATGAACGTTGTCATCAAAAAAGGGACCAAGTCCCTACAAATAAAATTAAAACACAGATTACTACAAATAGTTTAAAGCTATTACTTTCTCCCGTAATATTTATACTGAATATACATGCACGAAGGGGAGAGCTATGGCATGTCACTTGCAGGTGCTACTGGGACTAGAAAATTTCTTCTTCAGGCAGTTGTACATTAGCAGTGACCGCCAACGAAATTGCTCGACGGAGTATTTTAGAACAGTGTTATCTTCTTCATACTTCAAGCAATTTTATTAATCAAAGTCAAGCTCAACCTCTTGAAAAAGCTGAACAGATCTCAAAGGGGAAGTTCTCAGACATGCGGTTAGGACAGTGCTGCTGGCCGAATACCAAGAGTATTCCATAAAAACCACCGGAGACCAACCCCTCTCCTCCAGTAACACTTCAACAGCACTTTCAATTAATAAAAGGAAACAAATTTGTTTTACAGGTTTCCAAACGATAACTCAGCTTAAGGAACATACTATTTATTTCTATTTTCAAAACAGAAGGAAAAGGTAAGGATTTAACACTTTGGCAAGACTTAGTTTGCAATGAGAACAGCAAGTAAAACCTAGAACTCTTACGAGATTTTGTGACATTTGACCCAAAGCCCCAAGGAGAAGAGTCCTGGCAGACCTCGGCTCAAGGAATCGTTAAGACCATCATTATTTGTGTTGCAGAAAGACAGTATTTTTTCATCTGTCAGAGCAGTTACAGAGCTGGACTAGAAATTGATCTGAAATCCGTACACCAGCTGCACAACTAACGCAAAACGATTTCAACACTTTTGAGAGGCACCCGAGTACCAGCCACCAGGAGGACAAAGGTTTATCTTTAAATTTTCTTACCCTTCCTGGCAATAGCACCTGAGTTCTTCAGAAGAAATCTGCGTGTTTCTGATGTTGGCATTACCTTTATTTCTTTCAGGCTCAGGGATATTACCTCTGGACCAAGTATTACATGAAATGGGAAAAATGCAAAAGCTGAGGAAAAACAAGGCAGTAAATTTGGATTCTCTTCTAATCTAATAATATGAGAAAATGCTGAAAGAAGGAGAAACAGAAAAAAAGAAACTGTAATTTACATATTCATTAAGTAATTTGTATAATCAGAAGATTTAAAAGGTCATTATTGAAACACCTGTCTGTTAACAGATGTAGAAGAACGAAGGCCAAAGAACACAGTTTTTATAAAGATGTTGATAGATAAACAGTTGGCAGATCCACAGGTACCTGCTGTGGCAGCATTAGTCTTTTTGGCTCAGGCTGCTGTTGTGGATAAGGTAAATCTGGAATTCATGCATCCATACACATACTGGCTTTCCTGTTGCAAAACCTGACAGTTGTTTATTAAAAATTTGGTTGCTTTTAAATAACAACATTCCAGCTAAATAAGCTTTTATGCAGTAGGGAAGTTTTACACGCTCAGGTCAAGTATGAATTTGATCTAAATCAGGATGAAGGCGGTTCGTTGCACTTGATGGAGCAGATACTAGAAAAAAAACCTTACTCTTACCACTGAAAGAAAACCAGCGCAGTAGATGCCTGCTCAGGTAGTCGGGGGTACAACAGTGTGCATGAATCTTAATCAGGAATGAGGAGACTGTCTTAATTTCCTAAATTTGTTAATTTCCATTGCAGTGCCACGCAGTAACACTGGAGACCTCAAGAAGCCACTTGCATGGACACATAACTGCAGATAACTACGCGTTAGATACCCAGCTCTGAGCTGGTCACCGTATGCTACTTTTAGTCCGTGGCCGAATCATTTTCTGGGGATTCCTGTTAGATGTCCTTCTGAAACAGACAAAAATACGGCATTAGGAGCTGTGCTGGCTCCAGATTTATCTTCCTGTCCCTCTGTTTTTTCTCTCTTTTCCTTACAATTTTTTTTTTTTTTACAATTATTGTTTTTTCCTTTTAACTTTTAAACTGTTTCTATCTCAACACATGAGTTTCTTTCTGACTTTTACCCTTACAATTCCTTCCCATCCCACCGCGGGGCAGGGAGGGCGGGAGCAGCTGTGGGGTGCTCAGTTGCTGGCTGGGGTTAAACCACCCCCATGAGCTTAGACAATGAATTTACAGATATCTCAGTTAAGGCAAAATAACCTTCTGCAATCAGCGTTCTATTACCAGTCTTAGGAGAGCATCTAGTTGCATTAGCAAAATTAAATAAGTGGTTTACGTCTGCATTATCTGCATCATTAGTGTTAATATATAGAAATAGCTAAATATAAAAGAATTTAACTTATGTATTAATGAAGTATATGTTTAATAGCTCGGGCGTTTCCCCTTCAGTACACTTGCCACCAGCTCACACGAATATTCAAGTTGGGAGGACGCTCAGGAGATAATCTGGTCCAATCCGCGGCTCGAGCAGGGCTAACTTCAAATTATGAGATGATGGTCAGGGCCTTGTCAGTCAAGTTCTGCACGTCTCCAAGGATGGATGTTCCACAGCCTTTCTGAGCAACCTGTTCCTGTTCTGTTTCCAGTTTCAATTCACTCTCATAAAGGAAGTTTTTTTTCTTATGTCCAACAAGAATTTCTCTTGCTGTAAGTTGTTTCTGTTGCCTCACATTGTCTTCACCTGTACCTCTAATAAAAGTCTGTTCTTAACCCTCATCCAGGTAGTTGAAGACAGCAATAAGATCACCCTTCTGCACTTGCCCTGCTGGTACACAGGATTAGTCCATTGCAGGTAGAAACGTGTCTTTGTTGAGCATAACAAGATTCGTTGATCCTTAAATCCAGCTTGTCAGGACCCCATTGAATGGGGCCACCCCACCCCTCAAAGCAGCAACCATTGCTCCCAAGTCAGTGTCATCTGCCAACAGACTGAAGTTGCATTTCAACCCATTACCCAAGCTTTTAATAAAAATGTTAAATAATATTTGCAGCAGTAGCTGCCCTGGGGAATGCCGCAAGCAACCGGCTTTCAATCTGACAGTGTAGCACCATTATTCAAGTCTGATGGTCCAGTCCCTTTCCCACCCACCTCCTCAGTTCACCTCTCTCCCCTTTGGCTCTAGGGACACTATAAGCCTGTGTGCAAGTCTTTGCCAAGGACAGGAAAGATGACGTTCTCTGCTCTCCCTTCTTCCACAAAAGGGAGGGCAATGAGGTTGGTTAGGCAGAGTTTGCCCTGGTGAATTCATGATGGCTATTCTCAATCACCATTGTGTCCTTCACGTGTCTTGAAGTTAAATTAATTTCCATAACCTTAAAGAATATGCTGCATAGTCTTCCCAGGGAGTGAGGTTACATGCTACCTCAGTCTCAAAGTATATAAAAGACAATTATTTTTTTATAAAAACGAAGATATTGACTTTACACCCCCCCAAATAATACATTTTTACACAGAATAACCTCTTTACAGCTGTTTGAAAAATCTTTACTATTACATGATTTCTGTACACACTTTTATACATTTTTCCTGCTTTATATGTACAGAGTAACAGAAAACAAACGTCAACAACTGATAAGTTTACAGGATAGTCTTTTTAAAAAAGCAATACATCTTTCTTCCTTTAATTTTCATGACAAAAGCTTCCGTGTGGTCAAAGATTCAAAAAGTCATCCAAAATTTTCACAGATGATTCACACAGGATTCTGAAATGGCATAAAACAATGCATAACAGGATTAGATATGCCAAGTGCTAAATCAGTCCTCGACTACTTGATTCTCAGAGTATAGCTACCCCATGATTCCTGTGACAAGTTACTCCCTATTAGTTTAAGTATTAAATATGCCTTTACAAATTACTTTTAAAATAGCTGGGGTTTTCTTCTTCCAACTTTTCCATTTTTCTGGCATTCATCTCTAGCTATAGTGTAATCTACAGCAAGCCAGTTTAAATTACTATGTCAATTCAGGCACATTTTCTAATATTTCATCATCTATTTAAAGAACCCACTCGTTTTCTTCACAGCATTTTTACTCTTTTTTTTTTCCAAACATAAATAGTCAAATCCTTCACTGCAAATTCATACTAAGGCCATTTTCATTTGTTTATTTCCTTCCTTTCTCCCTCATTCTTCAGCCTTCATAACTTTTCTCCCCACCCTCTGGCATTGTGTTTTAACTTCTCCTTCGCAGCAGCCTGCGTCAGCTGCACATACACCCACTTTAGCCCCTTTCTGACTCTCTCTTGTCTCACACATCACTCCAGAAACGATCTCAGAGCTCGGCTCTGAACTTTCCATTTGGCCCGTTTTATTTTCTTGCATTCCCTGACACAGTCACTCACGTAGCCTTTGTAGTTGCATTGTCACGCAACTTCTTTTAACACTGCTGTAAAATATCCTCAAAATACAAAAATGGGCACTTTGATTTCCTGCCAAAATATTATTTCACTGTTAAACACCATAAACTTTATCCTTCATGTTACTTTTGTAAGATTCCGTCACTCATATTTCTCAAGCATTTTTTTCTCTATATTTTTATTACTATAGTCCCAGACTGCTGCCCCAAATAAGCAAGGGCAGTCGTTAATCATGACGAATTAGAGCTTTCATCATGAGACACCAAGACCTGACATACACGAGGCAGCTCTGGATCTCCCCAGCAGTGCACTGGGCGTTAGGGCTCCCTGAACTCAGGCCGCCACAGCTCTGTCTCATGCTCCTCTCTGTAATGCTGTATCCTTTAAGCCATGATGGAATTTCACTGTCAAAGGTATTATTACAGTGTGCTATAAAATCTGTATAATTACTTGAGTACTGTGGTTTTAGGCACAATGCTACATTGCATTAATTTTATTCTGTTACCATTTAAGGCTAATAAAACAATGGATGTGCGATGTGGGACCACACACCTGCCGCCCACGGGGCAGCAAGCCACCGTTCAGAACAACTGTACAACTGCCTCCCCAGACACATTTCAGTCAGCTTTACCCGGGACCTTTCTAGCGAACTTTTAGATAAGTGGCAGACAAATCATACACAAAGTTATATCACAAAACAATTCAAGAACCATTACTCACAGATTCAATGAGAGCGCAGTGAAGAGTTTGAGAAGCTAGCTAAATGATAATACTCAAGAAATATCTTTCATTAGCTAAATTTAAATTCTAACACCCCTATATCAAAATGCTAATTAAAGTGAATACAAAATATTAAGTAAGAGGTATTATTCCATAGCACATTTCATTTTATAGAGCATGGAACGTTTTTGTCTAGCCTCCACATCACCGCATTGACAGCTTTATCCATGTTTTTTTGCTAGGCTTAAATATTTGCATTTTATAAACTAAATGAATGTGTGTGCCATTACTCTTGAGGAAATTCTCTCAATATACAATATGTTGCCCAGAATTTTTAAGTGCACTGAACAGCATTTTAAAAATAATAGGCCCACAGGGCCACCTTAAACTGCTCACTCAGCTGAAGAGGGAAGAGTAATTTACAATGAAAAGTTTTGCTTCTGAATTAAGTGCAGCAATTCCTTGTTTAAGGGCAGCACTTTACTACACCAGGCAGCATTTTTACTTGTTTCTTTCTTTGCTAATACGTAGCAGATAACTTCTAAGTCTAAATTTAAGATACGGGCACAGAATGCCAAGTCTCGTAGGAAATTAAAGAATGTCACTATTTCCTGGTATACCTGGCTATTAAATAAAATAATCCCTCAAGGAGTTATGATGATATAATGCATTCAGAAGCAAAAAGTAATACTACTATTGAGTTAAAAAACCAGGAATATATTTCAGAATGCATCAGTGCAGCACTGTGTGTTATAAGACCGTGCTCAAAGTAATGATAAGAGATCTAGCTTGCTGCATACCGTAACTAAAATTTTGGAGTTTGGTAGGTGGAGTAGGATGATAAAATCATTTACAAACAACAGAGCACATTTCAGACTGTATATAAGCACATTTTAGTTACACATTTGCACACTAGTACCAGAGCATGACAAATGGCATGTCGGAAGACACTAGAGGCCCAGCCTGGTCCAACGTTCTGTCTGTCTGAGAAAGCGCAAACACGCTGTAAATTAGTGAAGCAAAACCTGGTCATTGAAGAACTTCCCCCTAACCTTTTATCAGAATGAATTCTCTTACCCTTCAGGAGAGAGAAAAAACACCCCAACACACCTGTACAAATATGAACCCTCCCCAGTTCTGCAAAGCCCTGCGATAGCATCTAAATTTTGTTATCATATTGCAGTTCTGATTCTTGTGAAAAATACTTCCGTTCATGATGTTCGTATTCCTAATCTTTTAAGTTTATCTGCAACTGTCTCTTGGGTTTGTGTTATACAAAGGCAGCCATTCATATATCATGAAATTAAAACACTGTGTAACATCTTATGCTCTTCATCTGCCCCAGCTTCTAGGTTGATTTGTCCCTGTTCACTGGGCAGAGATGATCATAGAGATTCATAAACAAATACGTGTGTTCTTACAGAAATTTATGGTCAGTGGCGTACTCAAGTGGCAGCAATTGCTCATTTTAATAGACCTATTTATATAATCGTGTTGAGATTTGCTTTAATTTCTCAGCCTTTTCTACTGTCTTGATTAAAACACATGCACAACTGAATCGTGATACTCTGCTGCTCACCTTTCTTTTACAGATCATTATTATTTTTAAAAATATGCTACTAGAATACTTGGCAGCCCAACGTTAAATGATTTCATGGCAAAAAAAAAAAATTGGTTTTTGTTTATTTTTGTTTGATTTTGCTTCTAAGCTAGGTGCCAACCAAAAGAAATTTGTCACAGCTGAGCAACTAATTAAAAAATCCACCCAGGAAGCAGAGTCACTCAGTTTTAAGTCCAATTATGTAGTGATCTTTTTTTTTTAATAAGATATTTTTTGGTTCTTTATCAATTTTATGTTACATGAGCACAATGTCCTCTGTGGAAAACACTCGAAGTCTTGACAGCAAAATTTCTGTTTTCTATTTTCTTATGTCAGACAGGAAATGGAAGTGAAGGTTTTGATATTTTTTTTCCCCTTTTATTTTTTAAATAAGTCTCTTATTTGATAGTACGTAACTGAAGTGGCTCCTATGTCTTTCTGGTCTAGTTCTTAAGTTTATATATCTCGTTAAAGAGAGTTAGGTAATACCCTTTTGGCTCTGAAATAATAGCAGATTTGAATGAATGAGTGCATATTCTGTTAGCAACAACACAGCTATTCTATCCTATTGTCCCGAATATCAGGCTTTTCTTTTTCCTGGAAAAATCCAATTTACCTTCTGCACTCCTGAACCAAATGGATATTTAGTGTACAGCCCTCAAAGTTCTACCACTGCCAGAACACTTAGTGTAGCTGTCGGGCTTCTTGACACAAGGGTAAACTCTAAGAATTTGAAGGAGGGAAGGAATATAGCTCATGTGGCCTCCTTGATAAAGTCTTATTTTTCACAGTGGCATCTCATAACTTTAGCATTGGCTTTAAATCAGTGACACCAATTCAGTCACAGCACAGCCACCAAAGGTCTGTGTCGAGTGATTACAATGCCAGAGACCAACATGCCTCAGGCTAGTGATCCACCAGAAGTGTCCTTAGATCTGAGGGCCATGCAATGACCTCAAGTGAAGCTTGAGTGTCATTTTTGTGCTTCGTTTTTTAATTTAAAACCCTTTCTATTCTACATCCATTGTTTGACTGAATAGTAAGGATCAATTTGAAGACTTAAAGATTGCAAGGGCCTCTGCATGTTCAGGCCACTGTGGTGCATTAATAACTTTCTCACTATTTTTGGATGAATGTCCATAACCATAGTTTGTTTTCTTCATATTCTATGTTTGTGCTTTTTAATGTCTACTTTGCATGTTTTCTAATTCCATGGTCAGTTCAATAACTAGGTAGAAATCAAACGCTACCAAATTTTTACACTTAAGCAAGTTTGAGACACTTAAGGCTAAAGCATTTACCATGATCGTCTATCTTAGGCAGGTCTGAAATAAATGATTGCAAATACAGCGTAGCCAATCACTTCCAAGAAACTTATCCCCAAAAAATCTGAAAGTCAACCAAATATGACACCGAAATTGCAAAGAAAGGCAAAACAAAATCCCCTGTGGAAAGGTCTTAAAGTTATTGTCATATTCAGTTAAATTTTTACATATTCAGTTTTAAATTTTATATTCTCTCACATTAAATTAAATGTGGGAGAATAATGCTTTGCTCTACACCTGCTGCTAACAGAACTGAATTTCAGAACTGAATCCTGCAATATTCAGGATCAAGTCGTAACACATTCAAATTAAATGCAAAAACCTAAACTAAATATATAAAGATCGCAATCACAGCAAATGTACGGGCAGGAAATTTAATACTACGCTGGGCTCAAAACCTCACCGTTTTTTTACCCACTATGTTAAACCTTGCAATCTTTCAGAGCGCTCTAACCGTATCATGCAAGTACAAAACGCAGCGAATTATTGCAGAGAGGGTGCAGGAGAGGTTAGTGTTCATTTTCCACAGCACATTTACCTTTCAGTGCTGCTAGATTCTCCTGCGGCAGCATCCTTGCATGTTAGCAGGGTCCTTTGAATGACAGGTGCAATATCCTTTAGAAGTGAAGTTTTGTGCTTACCTATTTGAAATAAGATTATGTTGAAAAGTTGGAAGAAAATAATGATTTATCAAAAAAAAAAAAAAAGGCCCTGAATATTTAATTTTTTTTTTTAAACAGAAAAGATTGCTTAATGAAAGATTAGATATTAAATTCAATTTTCACTGTTCTGGATTAATTACTGTGTGTTTCAGCCGATCATAATATAGGGATGGACCCTACGAGTTAGCACAGTTGTGTTTTTAAATTCATTACACAAAGATTGAAAGTCAAAAGCTTAACAACGTGATTTACAAGTGATATAACCTTAAATCCTGTAGAAAAATGGTAACTTAACAGGATAAGGAAAAGTACCCGTTGAATTATATAAGAGGTCCTTTCAAAATGTAGCACATAAGAAAAAAAAAATAGACAAAAATGGTTTGACTGACCTTTGATTATAATCACAATGCAGACACTAGCTGTTAGACTAAAAATCCCTTCAATTTCTTCAGAGAGAATGCATTCCATTAATTTATTTAAAAATGACCTAAGGGAAAAATAAAGCAAAGATACATTATAAATGATGTTTCTTTCAAAATAGAACTGAAGACAACAAGTTTGTGATTATGCTACCCTGCTACCTCAGCTTCTGAGATACCACGCAGGACAAAGCAGTGGTTATTGGATAATTGAAGACTACGTGTTGCTTCTGGAACTGAGAATATCTGAGTTGGCAGAATGGTAAACTGCTTGGGAAGAAAATTTTAAAAGTTTGTACATGGAATACGTAGCTGTTAAGAGAAAAGAAGCGCTCATGTAATTTGTGTTGAAATTTCTAACTTCAATTTCTACTGAAGTTTAAAAGAACATCTTATGTGACTCCAATGGTTTGTTAGTTACTACTCACTCATGCCCTTAAAACTATTACTACTTGCAGACTGATTAGAAACTGGAGTTTAATTAACACTTTGGTCTAAAATATTTATCTCATAAAAATTGAAATAGATCAGTTTCCAACTACAAAACAGTGAAGAACATTTATAACTAAATATAGCCCCACACACTTCCAAACTGCATTTTAGATATTCAAAGTATGGACAGACTAACAGAATCAAAACAACTGTTCATTTTAAAGTCTGAAATAAATACTAACTCTATAAGTACCTTAAGAGACTCACTTTTAGCAAGAAATGATAGTATTACCAGCAGACTTTAGAGGTGTTTTGGGACATACATTAAGAAAAAAGAAACAAGGGAGTCAAGGAAGATGTCTACCAACCAAACTAAACTGCAATATGGAATAAGGCAATATTACAGAATGAAACCACTAATTGGTCATTATAGTGTTTATGGTAAAAATAACAAGTTTAATTCAGAAGCAATTCACAAAACCAGAGAAAAGTAAAAAGAACAAGAGGGATAAAGCAGAAGCTGGACAAGATTTGTAATCCTCATACTCCTCAAACCACAAGCCTAAATGCTCTGTGACGAACTAAAGGGGAAACTGGGAGCAGTAGATGGTACAATAAATTTCCCTAAAATATTTCAAAATACCTTTGGCAATATTATCATCTGTTACCAAAACTGAGCATCGTAAATACCCAGTTCCGACTTTAATTGTACTTCTGGCTTTTATTGTGCTAAGGTATGAAAATGAAAGATGCAATTAAGAAAAGAACCAACCTCCACTAGTGATTCAGTAAGTAAGCCTCGTAGAAGCTCAAATATTGCTTCAAAGAGAACAACAAAACCTCTTTAGGTTCTGAAATACATATTATGAAGTCACTCCTGCATTGCATTGATTTTAGTGTATCATTGGGGATCAATTTGACCAAGTATCGATTCCATTTCATAGTGCTCTTAAATTTTTAACTGATAGCATTCCAATCAGTCTTGACTTTATTGTTATCACTGTTAAGATCAGTAGGCACAACCTTTAGTTCCATGAAGGAAGACTGTAATTTTATTACCCTGTAATAAGACTCCCTGCAGACCCAACGCAGGTGCCTTTCCCCACCTCCCCTCTCAACAAGGGTCCCATGAGCCTGCAGGCAGAGATAAAATGGAATGGAACAATTAGCTATTTACAAGTACATCTAAGTTAAAGAGATAAGTAATTGGTTCCTATACAGATCGTTCCCTACTACAGGAAAGTATACTCGCACAATTGCTCAGATATTGCCAAGTCACTCGGTGTTATCACTGCTATATGGACTGAAATTCCGTGCTAGAGAATGACTAATTAGTAACTGAAAACATAATAGACACTGCAGAACCTGGTGCAAGACGATTGTGTGTTCACTGAACAGAAGCTCACATCAGATTCTGCAATGTCAAAAGCTTTGACATTCGCATTGGCATGGAAAGATGTTAATTCCTGAGATATTGAATGATTTACTACTGGACTCTAATTATGACCTATCAATACAGATTAATAAAAGAAAACAGCCTTAAAAGTAGTCTCAGTCTAGATGCACCCAGATATAAATTATCTCCTGACTTAAATCTTCTTCGCACCAAAAGACAAATACTAGATATATGTTTATCAAAGTACTCATAGAAACAATGTGGTCCAAACTAGCAGCTTTCTCCATCAAGAATAGACAAGATTCTCCTTGACCTCTATAAGAAAAAGTTTCAGAGGAATAAATGGAATTTCTGCATCTCTTTTCAGTAGAGGTGTGTAAAATAATTGTGTTTCCCTAAAATAGTGTACCTTGATGGACAGCTGCTGCCTCACAGAAGAACAAGATTTGGATTAGGAAACCTATTGCTGGACTCTCTGGAGTCCTTTGTTTGGCAAGTTCAACTAGAACTAGAGATGGATTGAGAAGTGAAAGATCTCATGACAGCAGAGACAGGAATATGCCTGTCAGATGAGGAAGTTAAGAACAGGAGTTAGTTGTCATAAGTCATGGAGAATGACAGGACTTCTAAGGACTTCACATTAGCTCCTTGATCATGCAGAATAACACTGGTGTGTATTGTCACATTTATATAGTAAATAAAAATTGAATAGGAACAAACTAAGCACTGAACAATAACAAAATTAACTTGTGACAATTTTAGAAGATATCCAGGGTACCCACTAAACATAGCAAATAAAAAAAACGGTTTATGTCTTACAAAAATAATTATGTAACCCTACTTTTGGGGGCTTTTAGGACTCAGATACTTAAAAACTATTTTGAATTTTGTGATTTTAATAGAGCTATAGTACATTTGTCACCCCATTGCAATGAAAGGATTAATGCTATTTCTGGTAAAGATTTTACATAATCTAAATACCTCTATATTGAGGGGACTAATATTTATAAGTATCTTATGAAAGACGCAAGCCAAGATGTAAAATTAAAGAATTCATTTCAATTAACAGTTTTGTAAATAAGAAGCACTCTTAGAAGCAGTTAAAAAATGGAACCAACCCCCCCAGCCAATACCTACAAGCAACATGTCAAGAGAAAGGGATTTTGAAGTAGCACAGGTAAATTTAATAAGCATCTAGTTCCTCAAAACTACTTGAATTTAGAAATTGAAACTTTATTGATGACATATAAGCTCTTCTATAGAGCAACAACCTTGGAAAAATAAATGTAGAAACGTTTACCTGACAACATTAACTGACTTCATAATTATGGCCATTAAACTCCTTGAAAGAGGAGGAAGGTCTGAAAAAGTCTTTGGTATCGTTAAGTCTTTTTCACTGGAAGCCTAAAAAAAAGAAAAAAGTCAACAACCGTTGAAGATCAAGAAGTGTATGTATGCAGAAAACATCAAAGCAAATCTGTATTTCAATAATTACACTAACCAAGATCTATTCTTAAGTAATTAGAAGAAACATTCCTGTGTGTTCTTTGAATAGCCTTAATCCAATTCTGTATGTCCAAATAAACAAATTTAAATTAGAAAAGCTAAAACTAAACCAAATAAACAGTATTTGTACCAAGGCATATATTCTCCACAGTTCTGAACAGGAGTTTCATTTAATAGTTGGCCACTATTTATAAAGGCACAGCCTACTAAACTCAAATGAGTATCCTCTGTGTCTCCATGTTTAACTGTGCAGCCATAATGTCTAAAAATAACTTAAGTGACAGCGACTTCCTGATTCGGTGTCTCAGATTTTTTTGGTATTAAGTTCTGGGGCCCCTCTGTACAAGAGGGACATTGAAGTGCTGGAGCGTGTCCAGAGGAGAGCTACCAGGCTGGTGAGGGCTCTGGAGACCAGGTCATATGAGGAGAGGCTGAGGGAGCTGGGCATGTGTAGCTTGGAGAAGAGGAGGCTGAGGGGAGACCTCATTGCCCTCTACAACTCCCTGAAAGGAGGTTGGAGAGAGGTGGGTGTTGGCCTCTTCTCCCAGGTGAATAATGACAGGACCAGAGGAAATGGTCTGAAGTTGCGGCAGGGGAGGTTTAGGTTAGATATTAGGAAGAATTACTTTACTGCAAGAGTGGTCAGGCTCTGGAACAGCCTGCCCAGGGAGGTGGCTGAGTCACCATCCCTAGAGGTGTTTAAGAAACATCTAGATGTGGCAGTTCAGGGCATGCTCTAGTGGCAGAGATTGTAGGTTGTTTGGTTGGACTCGATGATCTCAAAGGTCCTTTCCAACCATGAAGATTCTATGATTCTGGCAAGTATTTAGTTAGAACTGAATTTTGCTTTACTAGTACAATAACCTGGGGGCAGGGAAAACCCCAGCTCAGATGACTCACTGCAATGAACATTCATAATCTATGAGTATGAATTTGCAGTATCATTCAAGACTATAAACTTTTATTCTGCCGCATGAATAAAGAGCATGTTCTCATCCCACAGCTGATACATTCCTATTTGCAGGTAAAGCTCTGGTATTGTTTCAGTTCCTTCTGTAACGCTGAATCTTCGAAGCAGCTCTGTCATACTCTGTACTTTCTGGCAACCTTTTATTGCTCTGTTTCTGACTTATCTAGCAACCAGAGGAAGAGGCTCTTCTAAAGAATCTCTGCTCTTCCTTGTTAGTTCTCAAAGCTTCCTATCTTACTAGCCATATTTGCTCCTAACATTACATGCATTAGTAACGTGCATTGGGAATGTTAC
This sequence comes from Rynchops niger, assembly GCA_013400035.1. Classification (NCBI taxonomy): domain Eukaryota; kingdom Metazoa; phylum Chordata; class Aves; order Charadriiformes; family Laridae; genus Rynchops; species Rynchops niger. The sequence continues at coordinate 112,783 of VXBH01007452.1, forward strand.
CCTTCTCCTTCAAGGAGAGTAGTGGTTCCTTGAACTTTTAGTACATACGTTAACCTCTGTCTATATATTTTTTTCAGTATTAGAGCTTCTTTCTTTATATTACAGAGAAACTCAGATGAGATATTTGGAAATCCTCTAGACAAAAAGCTGAGGAACCAAAACCAGATATGGTATGAGAAATGGATCTGTATTGAAGCAGAGAATGCAGAAGTGACCAGTGCCAAGCAAGACATCAGCCTGCTTTGGAACAGGATTACAGAACCTTATGGGACAGTTCCAAGAATAGGGAACAGGAATGTTTCCGAGATCAGTGGTTCACTAATGCTGGGTGAGATGAAGTGAGGTGCATTTAGAACAATCACTCTTCCTCCTCCTTTCCCTGAGCTTTTGTACCTGAACGCAACATCGTATGGTATGGAATATGCCTTTGGTCAGTTTGGGTCAATGGTCTCGGCTGCTGCCCACATGCTTACTTTTTTTTTAGGGCAGGGGTAAAGGGAAGAGAGAAAGCCTTGACAGTCTGAAAGCCCTGTTCAACAACAACCAAAATGAACTGCTGTGTCCTCAACTGTGTTTTAGCCACAATATGAAACTACAGCGCAGTAGAGACCACTGTGAAGAAAGTTAACTCCTTCCCAGCCAAACCCAGTAAAAGTACACATAGAGAACATCTCAAAACCCATGTGATTAATCCCCAACACCGCCTAATTTCTAAATTCTTCTGTGAGACGCAGATAGTGAACTAGGTATCAGAACAACTCTGTTCTTATACTGCTGTATTTGTAAGTTATGGAAACTAAAATTTCCTGTTTGTTCCATGCCAACACACAAAATCTTGATCTGCAGTACTAAGATCACCCTTTCTGAACGCAGCTGTATTGTTCCAATGAAACATTTACAAGGCAGTAGGTGTAAAAAAAAAAAGCCAGCATTAACTTTACCGTCTGTAGGACATAATTTATCTCTGCTACTATTGCAGCCAGGAGAGTAGAGAATACACCTTGGTGAACTGCCAGGCAAGATGAATGCCAGCGCTGGACTGTATGTATGAATTCTCCAAGAGGCATTTCAATAGAATGAATCAACTAAAACCAAAAGAAAAACAGATCGTTTTTTTCAGATTGCTTGAGTACAATTGAAATATATCAAACTTCTCTGTGAAGAAGTGCAGATCACACCTTGAAAGCTATTGAGGTATTCTAGTCACCTGGGATCGGAAAGCGAATCAGTAACACGGTTGGGAAGCCTACTCAAATTTGGGAAAAACATACAAAACAATGATTGTAACAAAAAAGAACTGAAATGTTTTTCAGAAGACCACAAAAGCAGACCATCACATTTTCCCAATCCACCCATCTCACTACTATCTCTACAAGAAGCTAACTTTTCTGTGAAGATAGGAAGTTTTAAAGAACTTCAGGACATCATACATATTTTGAAGCTGGTATAATTCAGGCTGAAATAAATAAATAAAAGAATGTCAATTTCTCCTCCCTCCCAAGATTATAATATGTATGTAATCAAATCCTTTGCTCTGGAATGAGCAAGTTCGTTTAATTGCAGATAAGTTTAATAACCTATGAGTACCAGGGTAGTTCAGGATCATCAATAACAGGGTGCATTATTCTCCATTTTACTGTTTTTCTGTCATAATGAAACCAACAACGGATTAAAAAAAAAAAAAAAACAACCCATCAGTAACAAGGAAATTTAGAAAATTCAACTGAAAATTTAATCAGATGTCGACTCGAATAATAGCCTCAAAATATCTAACACAGTTGCATAGAAAACATGGATTCATCTACGCATTAGGTAGCAATTTCAAGTGTAATGTGATACCTGAATCCCTTCTTCCTGCTGTTTCTTGAGTCTACGTGCCACGCATTCTAAAACTTTCTGGAAGACCGTCTGTACAGCATAGAGAAGATTTGCCACTTCATCTGTCTCAGTATTCTGAGTTAAAGAAGCTTCAATAATTTCTTTTAGAGAATACAGCAATACTGGAGCACAAAAGCCACCTCTCTCTAGCAAAAGAGATAAATATCACCATATAAAAATTGTAATGAGATGTTCTTCAGGTACAAGCTTAGAAGGAAACTCAGTTATATACCATAAATAGCTATAGTTTACAAGTGTAGCCAATATATTCAGATTCTGAGAATCCTCATCTGAAGTATTCATACAGTCCAGTTAATATTTTAAGTATAAATCTAGCGTTCCTTCCAATTCTTGAAGTATAGGGATTAAAATTGTAGATTCTTCATGAACTGAGCTCTAATTCTGTCTGTACTGTAGATGTCACTTTCCAAATGTGAGCCAAATTTAAATAGTGCTACATTGGTTTTTCCTGAAGCATAATGATGTATATTTACCAATATACATATACCACTTTATATATATTAAAAACCGCTTTATGTATACATAAAAAACATTATATAGTAATAACCAGAATCTAAAAGCAAGGAAGAGACATCAGTTATCAACAGTAATATGGTTCTGGGTTGGTTCTCTGTTCATTTTCAGTTTTCTGAAAAGCTGCTGTGACTTTTAACCATAGAATCATAGAAAAAGTTTGGGTTGAAAGGGACCTTTAAAGGTCATCTAGTACTGTGTGTGTGTGTATATATGTATATACATACACACGTATATACCCATACGTGTATATACATATATACATACACACGTATATACCCATACGTGTATATACATATATACACCCATATTATTGCTACTAGCTAGCATAAGTTGTAAACACTATTTTTTGAGAAACAGACTCCAAAATGCTAAAAGCGATAGTTCTGCTAATATAAGAAAAGTCAGCTAAGTGTATATGGAGATGTTGATGTTGGTGCGAGATATTGTACCTGTCTGTATAACTGAAAGAGCCATATCTAAAAACTGTGCTTGAAACGTGATATCGCCAAGGCCAACCATTATGACATCTTTACATACTGTCAGGTAGGCCTAGAAAAGAGATGCAAAAGTATATGAGAAACAAAATTTATATAGAGTAACTGTTCAGTAAAACCTAAAAATAATAAAACTGCAAAATCTTAGCCAAGTTGCCCAGAAAGCTGGTGCATCTACTTGGAGTTATTGAGTTTGTAACCTTTGAAAAGCATAAGTTTCCAAACAGTTTTCCAAATGCTTCCATTGCCCTTTCCTCCAGTAAACACAGTTTCTCAAAAGGCAATAAATCCTCTCTCTTTTTACTCGGGCTCAGATCAGAAGCATTGATACTTAACATTTACCAAGGCAGAATATGACGTCTCTACCTATCTTGAATCGCAAAATTAAAAACAGAATACAAAAAGAGCTTTTCCCAGCAGATACACACAAGTTACATACTAAGCAGATTATAATACTATGTACCAACAGAGTAGAGAATTTTTAACCAGTCTATGTACGCGTGAGCTGGGTAGTTCATGGAAACTGACTGTGACTAAACTTTGTCCTAATCTTACCCTTGACCAAAATCTGAAAGGACTCATAGCTCAATGCTAAAATCCACCTTGGGTTAAGTAATATGCCATGGGAATGTAACAAAGAACAATTCAAAACTAGCTAAAAAATGCTCACATTATATAATCAAATGCTTTCTATGAAGGGTAAAAGAAGATAAGGGACAAGGGACGCTGTCAGTGACAACACCAGGGTTTGCGTCAAAGCGCCTATCAGCCTCACTCAAGAAATCAGTGGCCTAGAGCGAATGGCCCCCCAGTGAATCCCTGCCCATAACAGCAAATGCAAAACAGAGTAACAGACCGAGCAGAGAAGGAAGCGTGAAATGGGAAAGAATGGGATACGTCAAGGGGAAAGTGATAGACAAATGTAAGTGGAAAAACAAGAGACATCCCAGTCCCCTCTCAAATGCAACAGCACTAAAGAAGCAACTGTAATTATGGTATATTATATGGATATTTTGAGACAAACTAGATTTGCTTTTAATGCCAGTGTTGCTACCAAATATACACTCCAAACAATTAAAAAGCACAATCAATACCTCATTCCAATAAAAAACAGTATACAAGGTGAGAAGCAAATTGGAGCTGCTTAACAAGCATGTGGCTTAATACAGGAGATGCAAGAGGCCTGGATTCTCTTCTTGACTTCCAGACAAGTCACATCAGTCTTTACACCTCACTTTCTTCTCTGGAAATAACGATGCAAATGGACTTTAAGATCTACTACAAAAGATCATTGTGTTTCATTACTGGCTAGTCAAGTAATATGTCAGATGGGTTTAAAGGTGACAACTGCCTATCTTATTGCTTATCAATAAAGTTGCACTTCCGTTCTGTATTTAAACCTAGGAAATTGATCGTAAACATTCAGGTAATGTTGGTAAAGATTTTGTTGCTCTTCTTTCTATAAGGTTGAGTTCTGTGCCTCCAAACTTTTGAAAAATCACCATAAAAGAGTAATGACACGCATACTAAATTTTCCATTAATAGAGAAGATACAATAGCATGTAAAACACACAAGAAACCTGTACCAGGAACAACTACAACACTTGTATGAGTTTACTATCTATTTATACTTTTCAAAAAGCGATTTGGCTGCAGCAGCAGGATTTAGTACAAGACTGACCTCCTCATTAAATTCCCAGATAACTCACACCCTTCCTCTCTGGTGACTTCCAAAGATATGTGCTATGGGACTTAGCACTAGAATGAAGCATACTGAATTCCTCAAGGTATAATTTTACCTCTTTCTTTTGGGAAAGCAGGAAGGAAAGAAAGGAAGAAAGCAAGCAAGAAAACATGATTAGATTTGAATCCTCTCTCATAATCACACAACCTTCCTGGCCCTCTAAGTCATCTATTGTGCTGTCCAACACAATGAATGCACCTCAGTGATTCTATGTCATTTCCAGGACCTTCTACGCTATAGAAGAACAGGCTATTAAGTGTTAGCAAATCATGTAACTATGCCCTTGTTTCCAGCAACTAATTTTCTTCTTTTCAGAACTGAGATTCACTGACAATCTTAACTTTATGTTAATGCACTTTTCATAAAACAGTATAAACATTACCTTTATTTAATATGGGGGATGAGAGACTGAGGGCAAGAATTACTTGTTAGAAAACTAAAATTTGGGAGACCCAGGTTACATCACCCGCTATGCTAGAAGTTTCTTGAGTGGGCATTTTCACAAGTGTGAAACATAAAACATGTCAACAGATACGATAAGAATATATATTATGCACTGCTAGGTGAAAAAAGTTTAGATAGAAAAAAGTATTATTGTGTCCAACTACTTGATTTAAGTGCTAGGGTATGCACAATTACATTTCTATATTTCTATATTTATAAAATATAAAGGTTATAACTAAACTCAAAGCAATTTAAAAAAAGAAGTGTGTGATTTCAAGCAATCAAAACTGTAGCCTCAGAACAATCAAGACTGTATTTCATTAGTTCATTCACTTGCTGGGCTCCAAACACTCCAGTGCATTATGCTCGTCAATATACAGTTCCTACATATATGGCTTTTCATATTGGCAGCAGTTTGATGTACGTTATAAGAGACCTCTAACCTGGATAATTAATTCAGAAACGTTACTGTGGTTTGGAATGCCATCCTCTTGATCACTTGCTAGTATAAAAGGTACAACTTGACTTTCTATCCAAGCACCTGTCTCCTTCAGGAGAGAGAGGTAATCTTTTCCTTCTTCAGAAAACTGGAAAAAAAAATTACAAGTTGTTTACCAATGGTCTTCCCAATTCTTCTAGAATTTCCTTATGCTGTCAGCTGTAATTCCAGTTTACACTGGAAAGGTATACCTTGTTCTGAAGATGAATACTCAACCTGCAAAAGAGGCTGAAGGCTCTTAGGCTAGTTGCTTGATTGCAGCTACCAGAACCTGCATCAGTTGCTTTCAGAACTGAGCCAAGAACTTCCTGAAATATCAAGGTTTACATTTATATTTTCCAGAAAAATCTTTTCAAATGTGTCTTTTCTCAGCAGCTCTAAACAAAAAATTTAAAAAAAAAAAAACCAAAAACAACAAAACAAACAAACCACCAAACCACCCAAAAACACAAACCTGGAAAAAACCCAAAAAATCAAAAAGCCAACAGGTATGTTTTCCATTTTTCTCTAATTTGCAATTGATTTCCAAGCTATTCCTTACATGTACATTCCAAAGCTCAGGTGTCCCTTAAAAACGCTCAACACTAGACCACAAAAATTTTGAGACACCTAAAAATGACAAGCTGGTTAAAATCTGCCATCTACAAACAATTCTGAACTATTATACTTCTAGTTTAGAATATTTGTTTGAAGTACAAATCAAAAGGAAAATCTTTTAATAAAGGGATCATGAATCTTATTTTTTTATTCTTGCAGGCCTTTAGTTTGACTCAGGCAATATATGATATTAAGCACTCTTTTATAAGCAGTGTTTATGGTAAGGAGAATACTACCTTTGCAGCACCAAGAATTTTCAAAAGCTTGTTCAGTTTCTTTTTAGGAACAGAGAGTAGGCAATCACGATTAAAAGGATGAGTCAATAAATAGTCAATGTAATCAATTGCTAATTCTGGCTTCGATTCTTGTGTTACATGGAGACGTACTCGTCGTTCAGTTGTTTTAATACTCTAAACGAGAGGAAAGCACAAAGACAGTACAACACTGTTAGTATCTTACTTTACAACTAATTTCAAAGCAGAAAAATAAGGCATTAAAGTGGCTTCTTCTATAAAAAAAGAAGCACAACGCCTTTATGAAATCTAGCAATTCCTTAATTCTTTGACATATGCATATGCACACCTTTCTTGGGGTTAGCTTGTCAGACAGCCAATCACAGGCTAATTCCATAATATGTCCCACTTGACCCCAGCGACACATGCAGTCTATCAGGGTTGAATATTTGCTTTGGTCAACTCCATTGTCAATATTTCTGAGTCTGGCGATCACACCACAGCTTAAAAGAACACAAACAAACGGAGACGTTAACTTTACATCCATTAGTGCAGAAATCATTCAAAGAAAATCAACCAGTACAATACCAAAAAAGATGCACCAATGGCTCAAAGGCATATTTGCACCTCACAGATTTTACTAACATACTGAATTTGTTTAGTGGATCAATTTATCCAAATAGGTATTTAATATGTTGAGCTGTGAAAAATTAAAAAATATAGTCAACAGAAGATTTCTTGTCATTCATATTTTGGATTTAAAAATAGTACCTGAATGTGGGAATAGCAGCAGGGGGCATAAAGGATGCCAGAATAACCAATGGAGTCATGCAACGCTCATCCTAAGATAAAAAAGGGATACTATATAACGTACACATACGGATGCACACAAAGCTAAAGAGAGTACTGAAAAATTATGACTAAATTATCTCAAATTAAGTACTTCCCTTTTTCGCTAGAAGTGGAACTGAAAGAAGCTCATAACAACATGTGGCTTGCAATCTGAAACTTCTGATTCCTATTCTCAGAGGTCAATTATCAATTATCTTATCATTCAGCTACCATGAATAATTATGGCTCCATTAGCTTAATAACCATTGCAAAAGAAATAACAGTTCTAGCTTACATTTTCTCTAGCAGAGGCTAATACTTAATTGCACATCATGACACCATCTAATTCCTCTCAAGTAACTAGTGCCTTAAATGAATATTCATTTCCACCAGAAATGCATAAGAAAGACTGTAAAGGAAAGGGTGCTTATCTAACAACATTAATGTAAAATGCATTACAAGTTGTTATAACACACAAGGTCTAGACCATGACACCGTTTCACTCAGATTATATAGAAAACAGTCTATGTGAAATGCTCTTCAAAAATCGTATACTGTATGTCCAAGCTTCATGAATACAATCAAATGAAATTATTACCTACTTAGACATTTGGAGAGCTAAAGCCTTTTAAAGATTATTTTTCAGAGTACATTTAAAAACATATTTGTAGCTTTTCAGGAAAGAGACAAGCTGCTTCAATCTGTAGTCTTTTAGAAACTAAGCCTCTGATGACAGGTCTTTTTAGATCCAAGCTGCTTACTCACTGTAAGAATACCAAAGTCAAAGAGGTTGCTTGCTAAAGCTGGTTATCTTGTCTGCTCACCAGAACCTTTCAGGAGGAATGGTACATCCTCTACCAAAAAAGATTTGGAATGTCTTTGAAAACTTCCAAATGCTTTCAGGGTAGAGAGAGCATTTGGTGTATTTATGCTGCAGAATATTATGTAGCAATGAATTGCTTTCCACTCCCTGCATATCTAAAGCAAACTCGAATGTTGTTAAGTCTAACAGCCAGCATAACTCAGTGTACTTCAGCATAAAAGCCATAAATAA
>VXBH01007452.1:121117-153160 GCA_013400035.1 Rynchops niger
AAAAAAAAAAAGAGATGTCCAGTAGATAATCCTTCTAAATGCACTACAGGGTGCAGCAGATACTATTAGCCACTATCAAAAGATCAAGCAGACTAAAAATATGAAAATGACTGATTTTAATTAATTGTTATATCAAACCCAAACAATAAATGCATCAAAAGATCATTACAGAGTAGAATCAAATTAACAGAAACCAAACATAAGAACGTGAAAAAAGGAGCCTCAGCTGCTTCAGCTGCCTGTTCCAGCAGCCGGATCATAGTAAGAAGTGGTGGTAGTAGAGGGGTTTGAGGGGGGAACAGGTGGAAAAAACATGTGGCCTCTCATCTACACTGAGTAGTTTTTCTGCAATGGCATATTTTCAGTTACCGATTTCCAAAAATTCCAAAAACATTCACAAGAATAGAAAAGCATAAAAACATCACAAGGAGAGCAATTTATTGCACGAGTATTTGTGTGTTGACTATTTAGCTAATGGTTCATCAGTCAGACCTTGCAATTGGAGAATAGCTTCTACCCATTTGTGGAAATCCAAGAAACTTGCTATTGTTTATGGTTTGTAGCAACAAGGAAAAAGAATACTTAATGCCATGAAGATAGATAAAAGACATAACACATGAAAGCATCTGAAGAAAATGCTAAGCACTTACAGGAACACCTAGGCTTTCTTTACCTTAAATACTTTAAAATATTCAGGAAGTACAGAAGCAAATTTTCTGATAGCATAATCTTTGGCCTCTTCATTGTGATCTAGTGCTTTCTGAATACTTCTCCAGAGAATTACAGCAATCTCCAATAAACTTGCCATGCTGGCCACATCGTTTATTGACAACACATTATTCAAGACCTGAAATACAAACACGTGGATGATATTACCTATTATATTCTCAAATATAAATTTAGGTTAAAATATGGTTTAAAAAAAAAAACAAACCTGAAAATCCTCCTATTCATTTCACAAAGGCATTGAGTTTGTCGTAGAACATGAACTCCACAATTCATTCTTACTCTCTCTATATAACTTGAGTCATCTTGCGACATTAGTTTTTTTTGAATAATTTAATTGCAGAATCAAACCAATTTTAATTAGTACTTGAATTAGGGAAGTATTCATTTAAAATATGCTTCATATTCCTTCTATCTTATTCTAGCTACTTCACCAAATTTCTGCTATTGCAGGCCATGAAAACACCATAGTGGCAGTTCTTCCCTTCTAATTCCACAGATGCCCAAGTGCTTTCCTTCAGATTTCTGTTGTATCATTAACTGCCCACATCTTAGATTAAACACCACAGAAAAAAAAGTTACGAGAACTTATCATAAAGTGGACTTCCTTACACTTGTATTCTCCTTTTCACTTTCTTCATCATCATCACCATCATCATTATCGCTATCACGAAGCCTCTCTTTCATTGCTTTCTGGATGCAGGCATTCAAGCAGCGCCGAATAGTAAGCATCAATTTAGCTACATTTAAATATAGTAAGAATAAATTAGACATTTACTATTTGTTAAGAATGTTGCTAATAAATGCTTTTAAGTGTAATGCTGGAAAGCCAGTATGAAAAGTAGGAAACAGAACCAGAAATAGCTAGTAAAAAAGATATCAAATTTCCTGGTAAAAGGAAATGGAAAAAATGTGAAAAAGCTTTATATCCTCAAGTACGAAGAAGAAATGGTAACATTATCACCAGGTTCTATAATTTTATTGTTAAAAAAAGTCTACTCAAAAAACCCCAAATCCAACTACCACCTTATCAAATCAGGATTAGAGGAAGCTCCCACAACTCCTACATTCAGCTGGCATAGCTATTAATGACCTATGTTCAATAATACATTCCCTCCAATGCGAATTCCAATGATTTATAAAAGATGTAGTAGCCTAACCATTGCATTCCTTAATAAGAAGCTCATCTCTAGATAAAAGTGAAAGGATTATGTCCACTCTGGTGAAAGTACGACTAGCTAAAATATACCAGTGCATATTATTTCAAAACTACCCTACCAAGGTGATACCATCTGTCAAGGGACAACAGTTTGGGCATTCTACCCAAGTCACTCCATGCTGGCTACTTTGTTTTCAGAGTATCAGAACTCCTCTGAAACAAAATTTTCCTGATTTTACTTGGTTCAATAGCACTTTTATAAAAAACGCTATACTCTGTGCAGTACATATCCTCTTCACTGAACATTACTGAAGCTTTTAGTAGGAAGGAAAGCTTTTTAGATTTTGTTTGAGCAACTTGAAAATACTACTGATCCACAAATCTCAGATAATCAGATTATCGGACATAAGTATTTTTCACCTTCTATATAATCTTCCACATAAAGATATCAAATCATTTGAGACACCAGGGTACTTTACTTCACTATTTTTGCATGATAAATAAGTATCGACTTAGATATTAGATCGTCTTAGTTTTAAGGTCCATGTGAGGAGAAAGAGTAAAAGAAAGACCAGATAACACCACCTGCTAGGGAGTATAGTACTGCACCCAAGAGAGGAGACAAAAAGCTTTGGTCTTCTCATTGTTGCAAAAGGTTATGACTGTTGTCACCAGGGTTCATTGCTGGTGCCAAGAACTGAAAAAAAACTACGAAGTAGTATTATACTAACAAAAAAAGAGCTAGCAACAACATACCACTGTTATAGAAAAAATTTAAAAAGCGATTACAGGATGTGATATTAGTATTTCCAAAGACTCATAAGGTTTTGTACTTTACCTATATTGGTAGGGGCAGTATATTCATAAGCATATTGATAGAACTTCCTAGCTGCTGCTGAATTCATCTGGATGAGAGTAACACAGCGCTCACACCACACATCCTCAGGTTGGTTAATGGGAAAGAAAGAGTTGAATAAGAGGTTCACTATGCGTCGTGACACAGGCCGTGAATCAACTTCAAGACGAGCCAGAAGATGCTCCATGGGACAGATTTTCCAGAACTTTTTAAAGAGAAAAGTATATTACAGCAGTTAAAAAATAAAGAGGAAAAAACAATCACCGTTTAAGTGTTGTCCATATCAGGAGTTTCAACAAATATAAATAGCATTTACCAGAAAAGCATGAGCTTTTTTAATTTTTACCAAAATACCAGCATTTTCTTGAGGTCACATATTGCTGCAACAATGCTACTTTACTGTTCTGACACACCTCTAAACCTCCTCATATCTCTGACAGAGCGGTAAAATTCTGGTTTAAGTGATTCCAGCTCAATATACCTGCAATACTAATGCAATTCCATAGGTATAGGGAAGAATTATTTACTCTACAAGGATATCAACACAAAATATAATTATTTCTTATTATGTGCCATGTTTCATATTCTCATCATAGGACAAAGTAGGACCAAATTACCTACACACCCTAAAAACGTGCATAGAACAGGACCCTTTCCAAAACCATCCTAAATCATAAGCGCATCCCATTGTCAGCAGAGCTCTAGTTTATTTCTAACACTGTAATTGAAAGTTATGAAATTCAGAAATAAATAGCGCATTATGACAGCAGTGATATCACTCACATTTGTAACTTTTTTGAGAAAAATCTTGAATTAGGCTGTACATTTTCAGGTAAAAAAAAAAAACACACAAAAAATAGGGTTTCTTGGCACTGAAAAATATTGTTTTATTCTTGAGTAGAAATATTTGCAGCAGCTAATTCCCCCGTGGTCTCAAACTATGAACATCCCTACTAGAATTATCATAAAAGGTCAGTCCTTGGAGTAAGCACCGAAGTAATCCCAGAATTTACCAGAGATACATATTACATTTTTTTTAAATAAATAGGAAGTTACTGCAAAACTTCTAACGCTTACTAGGAATTTTTTTCTTTGATGTAAACCTGATCTTTTCTTTAGAAGAGGAGTCTTTTAATACATAAAAACGTATTTTTTGGTATGTAAAAATACATTGAGCACAGGCTCGATGGAAGATACCCATTATGCCTAAAGAATGAACTAATACCTAAAAATAACATCCCTGAAACTGAGAATTATCTTTTTCCTCTGCCTTTAATGGCAGCAAATTCAGAATAATTCAGGAAAGCCAAAAAAATTGTTTGCTTGAACTTTCATACTGAATACCAAATATCTTTCAAACAAGAATTTTTTATACATTTAAGAGCAGCACGAATAACTTGTTTTTAAAAGACTGTACACAAAGAAAAAATATTTAAAGCATTGTTGATGTTGAATACAAGTTAAAAAAAGCTTGTTTGTATTTTACTATACAGATAACTAATACTAACAGAACAATTCATAACCGTAGGTGTCAGTCCTCTAAATCATACTTCTATATCATATCTTCTGAAGACTTAAAACTCAGGACAAGAAGTGCTAAGTGTCTGGGAGGTTACAGAGTATTGTAGAAATGAATATTAAAAGACATTAAAAGATTAGAAAAATTACATGTAAACAGATTATTAGGGGAATGTGCTTACTGAGTATTTTTAAAATAATAACACAAGAATACAATAGAAATGGTGATTAAGATTTCAGAGGCCAACAAGTTCAGAACAACAGTTCTGTGATCTGTTGTTTCTGCTGATTCTGTGAACCAAGTGATTTATCTCCTAACGCAGAGGCACCATCAGTGTGAGGTCCAGTGTCACAGTGATACTTCTGCCACTCTACCTCAGACTCACCTGCTAAAACCCGGCTTTAAAAACCACTGAAGCAGAAACTCCCGGACAAAAAACCCTATCTTTTAGAGTACTAACACTTAATTATAGCTCTGAATTGCCTCCTCCAGTTATCTCCAATAATCTTAACAACCAGAACCAAATGTCTAAGTAAAGGTACAGCTGCACACTGTAATTCAAGGAGATCTGCAAACATTATTAGGACCCTGCAGAAAACCTTTTGTGATGACAGTCTGAATGATAATACCTTGTACTTGCAGTGGTTGTCTCCGTTTCTCATTTTCTGTGGACTTGCCTAATCAATGTTTTGACATATGTATTATGGAAGTACCAAACTTGCTGTTGCATTTTGTAATCCTTATCCTGAATTTGCGTGCAAAAAGCCAAAAGCCCTCAATTCTGAAATCACCTCCCACTTGTCTTCTGAGCATATTTTGGGGAATTTGGAAGGTACTGAGGTGGTCTAATCTCAATAAAATATCTTTGAGGTTCTGTCACCAAAGCTGCAATGCATACATTTGGCAAGTAGGTAATTCTCATGTTAGGGACAGATATGTTCCTTGAGCACTGAAGCCTTAAAAGTCTGACAGATCAAGCATTTTATTTAATTCTCTCCTGAACGAAAGAGATACATGCCTCTGACTTCATACAGTCTATGTGCCCAGCACAAGATAAGCATGTCCTAATAATCAGGCTTAGCAAGAGACAAAACAGTGATTAAAATAAAATATAAAACTGAATATAGAAAAACATTAACAGCAGAGAGTGGAGAAAGAGCTCAAAGATGCTATAAGGCTTAAGGCTGGACAGTATCACCCTAAATAAGAATGCAAAGTTTGTTCAAAATCACTATAAAAAGATACCAAAATCCCAAAGGACGTGCCCACAAAAGACAAATAGAAATTCTAAAAATAGGTAAATAAATCTAAATAAGCAATTCGGTAAAGGCATTAAACATTTAGAAGGTGAAAGAGTTCTGACTTGAGCTAGCCCACTGGAAGGAAGCGTGGTGGGACCGACTGCTCTGCCCTGGCACAGCCAGGAGAGGGCAGGGAAGAGAGAAACATGCCGAGAAAAAGGTCTGTTGAGTGCTTGGGATGCCAGCTGCCACCAAAAAAAGCAGAACACAGAGAGGCCGCTGGACCTAGTAATCATCCCAAACTAGTCAAAAATCGCGGGAAGAGGGAAAGGAGAAGAGCATACTTGGCTCAATTAAAAAGCAAACTTTCTAGCATGTCTATAAAAATCTCTGTCACAGCACTACCTCATATACTTAATTTTTCTGTGAAGCACAGCTACAGAAAGGCTGAAAGTGCACCAGGACTAGTTGCAATTTCTTTTTTTATTTTAAAAGATTTTTCAAGGATTTCATTAGAATTCACAAAATTACTGGGAAGAAGTGCTTCTATACTACTACCTAACATTTGGATCAAAACCTTTCAAATGGACAGAAGTGATTACCAGCAACAGAATCCACAAGTCATGGAAATAAATCAATTATATACTTAAATATATAAAGAGGAGAAAAACTGAAGTAAACAATATTACTACATTAAACACATTTTTTTTCCTTTTAGGAATACTAAATTAGTCTTAAAAGGTACATTTTTTTTTATTATTATTTTTTAAATAAATGCCTTGATTTTATCTTCTTGATACTTATGAATTGTTGGTTATCCTACCTTAGCAGCCTTGGTAGCCTTAATTTTCAGCAGCATATCAACAAAAGCCACTCGCACTTTCTCTGAATTGTCATGAAGACTGTGTTTGACTGCTGGCAAGAGCTGTTCCAGTAATGGGTGACTTAGTTTGTTGTCCAAAATTAATGGTAGGCACTGCAAGAAAAAAAGATTATGCTAAATAACTAAATAAATTTAATGAGTAGATTTGCAAAAAGATGTAGCTAAAAATTGTTGAACCGGACCATGACACTTCTGAAGTTATATTAAGTAGGGACAGACACTGTCCATGCATATTTTTCCTGTAATGTTCTTTAGTAAAAATTGCTATGGTTATTTCATATTTCCAGTGAACTCATTTCAGACAAAGGAGTTTCAGATCTATACTGAGGCCACAGTCTTGCCTTCTACCTGAGGACACAGTGTCAAGTATTTCTTGTGGTAGCAATACCAGCTCCCTAAACTACGCTGATTTCAGATGAAAAATACATCTTTTTTTTTTGCCAAGTTATTTTTAAATCAGCACTTTCTGCTTATCCAGTATAGACCCCCATGCAGCTGTTGGGGAGCAAGTGAGGAGCAAGTGAGGATTAACATGATGACAGCTCCAAATGAATGCTGATGTTACACATACACAATTTTTTTTTTTTTAAGTGAAAATACTGCTTAGGGAGTTCATTTTTCATTCCAAGCTATTAGTTATTTACCAGATGCCACAAAGGTGTAGATGAACTAATCCTAACATACTGAGCAATGCACAGGAGGCCAGCATTCCCAGAGGAACAGTATGCGATTATATTCATCCAAACCTCAGAATCACCAAGTGGGATACAAAAATCATAACATCATTGTGCATGTTTAGGGATGGGTTAAAACCATTGACACAGAAACATACTGGAATCTGCCTGAATATATTTTCAGGTCTAAGCTTAACTTCTAATAGCTAAAATAACCAAATTATCAGGTCCAACCAATGCATATAAGACTAGAAATGCAAAGTGGCTGAGAGCCACAAACCCAAACAGTCACCATTTTTGAAGGCATTTGTTCATCCCAAATGTGTGGCTTTTATAAAACGTGTACAACGCTCGCATGTATTAGGAACTTTATTGCATAAGTCATTTTGCAAAATAAGTAATTTCCTTAAGTGGTCTATACTAGAAAATTGTGCATCAAGTAAAATCTAAGAATGACAATCATGATTTTAAATTTAGAAAAAAGATTTACTTTAAAAACAGAGCATCGAACATCAGCAGATGTTATATCATATACCAACTCTTCAGTTAGTTTTTTTAACAGATCAGCAAGAATTGTTGGAGGAATCATCTCCCAGTATTTGGATGTTATCTGAGTAACTCCAAGTATCCCTGTAGAGCGGACAACTGGATGAGGATCTTCCAAAAGACTCTAAAACAAACATAAGAATAATAATGTGAGTATGTGCATTTTTGTGACTCTACTGCTGTTTGACATTGACCTATCATAAACAATAGCATTCCATTACCTTTTAATCATTATGCAATTGTCATACTATGAAAGAAATGTAATATTAACATTGCCTCAAGGCATTTTATTATGAAGCAAACTAGGACATTTAAATCAGAAGCAAAATTAAGACAAATATTGGCCATTTTTTTTTAATTGGAGTTTTGAAATAGTTTTTTTAAAAAAAAACAGCTCACATTATTCTTAATTACATCACAGATGTAAGACTTATTTAAGTTTCTATTTATACATGAGCTTACACTGGCCACTATGCAACAATATAAAAACTTTGAAATTCATTTAATTATCTGATGTTTACATTTTTAAAGACGATACTCAGGATTTTCCAAACATTTTCTTAATGAAAATACTATGCCCATTCTCACCCATCTAGACTGGTGAAGAGTTTTTTAGTTTGTTATCTCCATTATACTTAATTTCAAAAGTATTTAAGTAATACAGTACCAAACTTCCATTGAATGCCTACATATTAAATGTAAAGCTCTCCACCAATACCAGGTTAAGTAAGATTCAAGATCATTACTCACGCATCTAGTCTTTCAAAAGCATCTTTCATTCACAGAATAGTGCATAACAATCCCAAACACTTCCTTATCAGAGTTGAAAATGGTGCATGTCATTTGTTGTCAACATACTACAGAAATTTAAAATATTATTTTTGTATTTTCTGCATCACAAGACTGTGTTTCCCTATAAATACTACCCTAAAATTTCATAAATTTTAATTGCATCACCACCTTATTTTTGAGTTAGTTTTGATGAAAGTTTCATTTCAAACATTTTAATTTCATTAAAACTTACAAAAAGTTCTTCAAACTGTTTCTGAATTTCATTGTCCATCTCTTCAGCATTAAAACTGGGATCGCGAACAGGAAAAGCATCAACAAACAAAAATGCTGCATTTGATCGAACTTCTGAGTTTCTGGCCTGTTACAATAAAGGAAAAAATATTTTTTCAGTAAATAAAGGACAGACTTTTAATATCAAATGGCATATCCTGTCAAACACTGCTCTCCAAAACACTTCTAGCAAGTTAGTATTTTAAATTAAGTAGACGGAAGAGATGAATTTTTAAATGTATGGAAGAACTTATAGTAACATACGATTTTTCTTTTATCTTACATTTCTGCCCATTCAGTAAAGCCTCAGTTATTAGTACAATCAGCTTTCAAGGCATATCAGCTTCAATGACCCTGAAGAGTCACAGTCAGAGCCCTTCTGCTCTCTGTAATGCTGAATAAATTAAAAGCAATTGGTTTTCACATGGTCACCTTAGAGGTCCTCTTCAGAACACAAGAATCTTGAATTCAAGCAGATTTAATTAATTAAATTGCCTGTGAAGAGACAGGCAATTTAATTGACAAGCTCAAGCTTATTTCTTCAAGAAAACAGTATTTAGGAACTAAGTACCAGCAAGCCTGGAGAGTAACGTATCCAGCATAAGCATATTCAGTTTTGCCTCTACGCACGTAAGTAATAGGACCGTGTTTTGATGAACTGCCTGGAGCTCAGAAATCTAAGGCAAGCCTCATAAGCCTCAGACATTTTACCATTTGTAATAGTTTTCAGTGTATTACACTATATATTTTGCTGTAAAACATAAAGAAAAATTCTATGTTTAGACAGTCAGTGAAAAATAATTAGCTCTGTGGACTTCTAAAGGATAGAAAAAGAGAGCAGGCAATGAAATGAAGAAGAGATGAAATTCAAGGTATCTCAGGGAGAAACCTGAAATCTAACCATCAGATTACATTTTATTTATCAAAGACAGCAGTGCAATGCTAAGAGTCTCTGCTCACTTCCCTTGGAAGGAAGAATTTTGTTGAGAGTTTTAGTCCAAATTAAAACAAACAAATGTGTGTGTATATATATATATATTTTGTTTTTTTTTTTGGTAGAACCAAAAAAATAACCCAAATTCTTTGAGCCAAGAAAATTAACAGCAATTCAAAATTTAATACTACAAAGGCAAATAAAGCTCACATATACATTCTTTATTTAGAGACTTGTGCTTTACTTTATTTATCATGGATAATACAGACAGTCCAAAACTAAAAAGATTATAAATCTTCAATCCCATAAAGCTGTACAAAATCCTTTAACTTTGATGTTGTCTATATTGAAGTAGTAACACATAACAAGCTAATATGTGAATTCAGGGTGAAATAGCTCTTCTGCACTAATATTTCATGTGAAAATTAATTCAAATATGGTTTTGTGCAATAACCTAGACCTTGTCTACCACAGCCATTCCAGAAAGTTAATTTTCATAAACTTCCTAAGCGCATTACACTGAATTCCATTAAGCTCACTTTAATTCTGAACTGAGTACCCACAGTTTAAACTCCTGCCTTAATTAATTGGAATTTATCCCAAATGTATTTGCATATTCAAGCCCCTAACAGAGTAAATGTCTTCACAGAGGTAGAACCTAGGACTTTACATTCATATTCTATTTTATTCCACACTGACTTTTCCACGCAGAGGAGCCTGCAGTTATTTAAATGACTAATGTTTCTTTACCTTTATGCTTGTACTATTCTGAGGAACTTTCAGGGACTTTTTAAACAATATTTTAATTTTTTTGTTCAGTTAATTTTCAGAGCTTTCTTTTAAGTTTCATCTGGTGTTACAGGTCCTGAAATTCACTTCCAATTATTTAAAATGCTGGTTTTCCCCAGTAAAAGCTAGTTTAAAGGTGTGTGATGATAGAAAAACCCAACCAAACACAATACTTTAAAGGAATCACTTTCTTCAACAGCTTGAACTCCTGGAGGAGTGGTTCTTGACTTTTCGAGCTTGAAATAGCTTAATCACTACTTATCTCACAATAAATATCCGTATTTTTAGATTTCTATAGCTTCTTATACTAATAACCAATCACTGCACAACTGTCTCTGCTATGCTTGCATGAGACTTACTTTTCATAATAAAGTAATGAAAAAAGACAAAGAAGTTACATAAGGGCTTATATTATAAAAACTTAAAGTTGCATAAAGGCTATAAAATATGTGTAGGTAAAAGCCACAAAGAAACTAAGGATTTGCAAAACAAGCAATTTACAGAAGATACAGATAATTTTGCATTACAAATATGCATTCTCACTTTAAAGATTTCAGAGATGAAATCAAGTACTTTCAACACAAACAGTTCTGGAATCATTTGTATTCTTACAACTGAGGTATTTTCCCTTTCTGCGAGAAGCAGCGGTAAAGAGGTCCTTCTAAGAGTTCTCTTTCTGCTTTATAACCTGTGTTCTAGAAGAAGGTTTATTCTTCCCTATATTAGATTAGGGATTTGCACACTGGCTAAAATAGGAGCAAAACTAATTATTTAAAATTAAACTGACATTTCAAGCTTTGGATCAGAATCCATGTCAGTAAGGACAATTATAATCTTCCCTTCTGAGTTCTGTATCTTAAAGCTACTGGTGATTCTGAATGACAGCAAGTTATTGTAAAAATGCCAAATACTTCAGGGGTACTATATGAAAAACAAAATTCAACCATACAAAAGTCACACAGCAAGACAGTGGCCTATACAAAAATAAATTGCCAGATTTTGACATTAAGTCACATATTTCCTTTCACTAATCACAAATATGGTACTGAATCATTTGGAATTCAGAATCTTTCTTTGCACTGAATCATTACGTGATTCATATAATTGCTGCATTCAATTTTTCACAATCCTCCCTTTACTGTTCTGAAACCTACATGCACAACAGTTGGACTATTTTTCTGTATTAAAACATATTCTCTGTGACCTATTTAATATGCCTGTTAAAATCAAAGCTTTAAGTGCTTAATTACATAGGTAGAAGCTGTCAAGATAAAAATGAAGCAAAAAAACCCCAAACAATAAAACCACACACACAAACAAACAAAAAACCACCCAAAAAACCTTTCTAAAATTCAGATTTGTTCTAGCAATGGAACCATTAGTGATGTGAAAGTTATGAATAGCAACTGTTAAAAATCTGAACCACTTCTGGAATCATGAATTTCTCCCACTGTCTTGCTGCAAATCAATAGTTAACCTTTTTTCCCCTCAATCCAAACCTTTCTGTTACATTTCTTCAAACAAATCTATGCAGATTTAATAAAGTTTGACAGAACGTTGATCTGAAGTACTCTGATCTTATATCTGAGTTAAGTCCTGGGCTTTGGAAAGTGAACTATTCGCCTCCATTACAGAGAACAACAACAGAATACTATGTTTTGCTAACCACTCCAAAATTGGTTTTGGGCTACTAGTCAGGAACTTTGCTATGCTACCAAAAATCAATTAAAAACCCTATTCATTTTAGAGACAGAAATGTAGAAATTAAAGCAAGCCATCCTTTGTGGCTATTATTCTCTTGCACTGAGAACATATGTTTCATCCAGAAGGATCCTTGTTTATATTAATTCTAAAGGGACAGGATCCGACCCTTAATGTCAGGTCAAACAAATGTCAGGCCAAACTGGTCTAGTGATGATGGACTAGATAGACTAGTCTGTCCATCTTCCCACTCCTACCATGGTGTTCTATTGAAAACAAATAGCTCTCTATTCCTTCCTGTAACTCATAAAATCCATTTTAAACGTAATTGTTTTAAATACTTTCAACTGTAACGGTTTTTAAAATACTTCTCTCATGGCTAGAGAAGATGCTATATTATCAATCAGTAAATGAAACTTCAGTAAATGTTCAACAGCACTTAATTTGGCTGTAACGAATGGTATGTGTATGTTCTCACTGAAGGAGTTTCATAACCTCTGACAAAATAAAAGCTGTTCACAAAGAAGGAAGCTTGGTTCATCTTAAATCATAGAGTGTAAATGAGCTGGTAAACTGCAGTAAGTACCCTTTAGCCCGTGCATGCAATCCACAGGAAGACACACAGACTTACCTTAAAAGTATGAGAAGTCAGAAATTTCATTCTGAATGCTTGATAAAAGCACGCCCACAATATCAATGTCTGTATATACAGTCAAACTAGAATAATACTTTAATAAATTAATTGAGCTGTATTCTAAGGCTGGTAATTAATCAGAAGGTGAGACTAAATCATCCTCTGAACATTTCTGGCTCTGATTAATAAAGTACTGATCATTCCATAAAGATCTTGGAAAACAGAATACAAAGTTACACAAAATTCCTGAATTAATAAGATGAGAATACCAAACTTAGTGTTAGTCCCACTGTCTACTGCAATCCTGGAAGGCACTGCGTGTACCTGCAAATAAATCTGAATTATAGAAGTAAATTACATTAACAAATTAGAATATTGTTGTGCAAATCACACCTAATTACAAATTTACTCTGCTGCATCTGAGATGCTAAACACACTGATTGTTTTCTGTAGATATTCTGTTTTAAAAACAATTATTAAAAATAGAACATGTGTGAGGGACCAAAAATTTAGCAGTTGGAGAAAGACAATCCTATTTGCTGAAAAGGATAATTACCTTCAGTGATCTCCAAAGGATAGGTTGATACAATCTATAAAGCATTTCTTCAACTCCTTGACGAACTTTACTTTGTTTATGAAAATAACTCAGCATCTGAGAAAAACAGAAAAAACAATCCCCCAAAAAAATTTTTAAGAGTGCTTTCTACATTCAAGACGTGTGCAGGAGTTATCTCATTTCATCATTTATATAAGACCAAAGAGTTTTCCATACTGTGGAAAATGATAAAACTAGATATATTAATTGACCCTATATTTAAGTCTCAAAAATCATAATAAAGAAATAGATCTAATAAATATCATATTTTATAACTTTATCGATTCAATAAATCTATATAAAGATCTACAACTGAGAAATAAAATGATAGCTGAAGTGTCAGTTTCACACCAACCACTCATTTTTTGTTGCAGTAAAAAAAACTCCCATTTTTAAAGTAGCTGGCAGAAATACTTTGAAAACGTGTAATTATCAACTACAGATAAATAAGCCATTTCTCTGTTAAGAACAAAGGAACATTATTTGGTAACTAGGGTTATCCAAATACAAATCTACAAACATAATATGTTTTTTTATGCATTGATGAAAAGCAAGTATCAGCATTCCTTGTGACTCAGAACTGTGCTTAGGTAGCTAAAGCCCCTTCTATTTTTGTATCAGAATTATACAGACAAAAAGGGAAAGTAGAAGACAAGAGCAGAATATAAGGAAGGACAAAATGTAATTCCTCCACCCGAAACACTAGACAGTTTGAAAAGAAGTTGATCCTCTAGTGGTCAATACCTTCAGATATTCACAGCTACGGCTAAACAGGGAAGCCTGTGAATACCACCTACAAAAACCATAGCTATAGTGGAAGAATCTGTTTTCTCTAGTTTTGAAATACACTGAAGTAAAGACATGGTATAATTTATAGGAGATTATGTAGCTCTTATTTATACATGAGAACAACGGATCTAACGCAGGATTAATAGTCAATCAGTACTGTTTTGTAACAGTTTTCATTAGTACAGTGAGTATCAGATATTTCCAAAATGGACATTGGTTCTATAATCAGAACTTTGAATTCAGAAGGGAGAGTTGTATGTGTTGCTTCCCCCCTACCCCGCCCCTACTCTTTCAATAAAATAGCCCAAACTTTGCTCAAGTGAATGACTGTGGTTGGTTACTCTCCTAATTGCTACAGGAACTTCTGAATTCTAAAGGACTATTTTAAATCAAATTCTTTCATACTGAAAAAGAGCGCTTCATTCAAATTTATTCCAAGACCCACTTCTTTCACAACTCAAAGACAGATTTATTTACATCACAGTCGTCTTCCCAGATCATTAGCTTCTGAACCTGAAAAAACATGAAATGCCCTGTCAAGCCTACTCTATCAACCGGGAAC
Source organism: Rynchops niger (assembly GCA_013400035.1). NCBI lineage: Eukaryota > Metazoa > Chordata > Aves > Charadriiformes > Laridae > Rynchops > Rynchops niger. Next base: position 135,788 of record VXBH01007452.1, read on the forward strand.
CAGTGGAAAAGGGAATCCACTACAGATACAAGATTCTACTTTTTTTTATTAAAAACAAAAACAAACCCAAACCAAATTAAAAAAAAAAAATCAATATAGGATCATATACTGGTATATCGAGCTGTGTATTTCACGTACTATACATTCTAGCTTCTATATATTTGGGGGAAAGCATGGGAAGTGAGAGGGCAGAGATCAAATGCAAATGCCTTGACTTGAAAAGCTTTGTGCACTTCTCATTCTACTTCAGATGTTTTGCTCGTGAATAAAAGCCACGGATGACAGACGATAAGAATCTGTAAGTGAATCAAGGCTTGTCCCTATAAACATATATACAATGCCTTCATATATAACAAAAAGAAAAAACAAGTTTAGTTTCAGACCCATCTACTAAATTTGCCTCAAGGGGCTTATGACTTTTCATCCCTGTGATCGGCTACAGAAAGGTCAATTCTCTAGGTAAAGAAAAAGCTTAGACAACAGACGGCAAACCTATTTCTGGCAGTCTGGAAAATCCCCTTAATATTTCTACTTTCGAGCACCAAAGACAGATCTGGTGCAAAACTATAAGCAGGTTCCTCTTAAAATTTGGTTTAATATTGTTTCTCAGAATATGCTATTTGTTAAATAAGTATTTGTAGTGGGTTTCCCCCGAGCACAACACAGCCACGCACTCACTCCCCTCCTGTTGGGGTAGGGGAAGAGAAAAGCAAGAAAACTCATGGGTCGAGACAAAGATGGTTTAATAAGTGAAGGAAGGAGGACAAAAAAACCCACAAGTGATGGAAATGCAATCACCACCTCCCACAAGTGGTCCAGTGCCCAGACAGTCTCCAAGCAATGGCTACCTCTCCAAAATCCACTTTCCCTTAGTTTTTATTGCTAAGCATGATGTTATATGGCCTGTAATATCCCTTTGGTCAGTTTGGGTCAGCTGTCACAGCTCTGCCCCCTCCCAACTTCTTGCTCATCCCCAGTCTACTCCCTAGGGAAACAGAGTGGGGTAAAGAAAGTCTTGACACCACGCAAGCACTGCTCAACAACAGCCAAAACACTGGTGTGTTATCAACACAGTTTTAGTCAGCAAATCCAAAACATGGCACCATATGGCTGCTGTGAAGAAAAGTAATTCCATTCCAGCCAGACCTAGTATACTATTTTAGTATGAAATAGAAATTTTCCACTTTATAGTAACTGATCTGATTTTGACGCTACTAGTTCATGTCGTGCTTTACAGGAACTTACCTCTCTAACTTTAGAATGGGCAGAAGAACTTCTGGGAAGATGAATTCCGTGATGCATGAAATCCTGAATGCAGTTATGTTCAAGTATCTACAGTAAAATCACATACATGCTGCTATTAACAAACAATAAACCAATAAGTACTGTAGACTGTGCAGCAACTTATATTTTCTCTAAAAACAACCAACTGAAAATAGTCTTTGATATTATTTCTTCTGCTTGGCCCTTAAAACCAAGTTTGAAATTCAAAAGCACCTCCACATAAGAATTATTGGCTATCTGAAATTTTGCTGTAGCATTGTTCTGATGCTGTAACTGTGCTTTTGATCATCTCATGGAAATCCACAAAAACTAGATAAATATTTAAGCTATCAAATAAATAGACTTGCACATACTGAATAAAAGCTTCAACAACTCGGATAACTAATGCATTTATGAAAAAAGTGTGTATATGCATAGTTGTGTGAACCAATATTTCAGCAGCAGAATTAAAAGTGTTTAAATGCAACCAAGCTGATCACACTGGGCAAACATTCAAAGCATGATGTGCTGTTAATTCCTTGACAGTGCTGAAGAGGCCCTTTCCTTAGGGAAATAATTCCTTAAGGCTTGCTTAGGAATCTTTCTGAGGCTGAAGAGTCACAGATCTTCTCCACCTTGAAATCAAAACTATCCAAATGAAATTTCAAGCATAGTATTACCTCTAGGAATTCTCCTGACACCTTCTTCCAGGCCCTGAAGTAAACTTCTGAAATGTATTCCACCAAGGGTCTGTATTAACACATGGAAAACACTGTCAAGCAAGCATCCTAACCATACCTATGTACAATTCATCAAGGTAACAACATGAAGTTTTTGATAAGCACCAACATTATTCCTAATTCTATGCATCAATGTTCTTTTTAGAAGAAGAGATTATCTTGAAAGTCTACACTAGTAATTATGGAAAAATAAAGTTAATTGTTAATTAGTGAACCAGAGTACTATTTAAAAACACAGGAAATATCTCTTATAGTGGGAAAGTCAAATTATAAAATATCTGTCCTAATGTTTTATCTTACAATTATTATCTTAAATTCTTTATAAAGATGGACAGGTATATATTATTCTAACTGAAAGCATTAGAAAGCCTCGGATTTTAATATGAAGAATTACTTCTGTACTATTTCTCTGAATAATCAAAGGAAAAAAAAATTCCACATTTTTCATTCATCATTCAAGTTCTCAGGCTACAATCTTGCAAGTCACTTCTTATTAGAACGCCTCTATATAGAATCTTACCAGCTTAAAGTAGAGGTTGCTCATAGGAAAAAACAAAAACACCTTACAGAGCAGAAATGGACCTGCAATTCTCACACAAACACTGCAAGTAATGCAGCACTATTTATATGGAAGTCATTAACTTTACCTAATGCTAAATAAGCATTTTCCTACATCTATAATTGTAGACATAGGCATGTGCAGAGCAACTATTAAATTAAGTTGCTAAAAAAATATGGTAGTTACATTGAGAGATGTGAAGGTCTCTGGATTCTGATATATTTTATCAATATACTAGGTATTTGAGAGCATGAGACAAACAAAATTTTAGCCAAGCTCTTAATGATCATTAAGAACACTAACTGTGATGCATACCTTGGAAAGAACTGCAATTGGTTTTTAACAGTTCCATGGATCATTTTAATGAAGTTTACATTCCAGCTGAACAAAAAGCTCAAGAATCTTCTTCCCTGTTGGGGGGGGGGGGCAGGAAATAACAAAAAAAAANAGGGGGGAAGTCAAACCCCAGAGGAATACACAACTTAAGAGCCACCTCAAAAATCAGTAAATACAAACCTTTAAGATCAAAAGAAATGATACCTTTAATTTTAAAAAGCGTAGATGAGATTGTTGCAGGAAAAAAGAAATATTAAGATTCTTAACTTTTAAATGCAATTCAAACATTACTCTTATTTATACTGTAGAGAAAACACAAAACAAGTGAACACGTGGATTACATATCTGCCTGCATTTTTTTCACTGTCCGTTCTGTTCTGGTGTGACTTCAAGTAGTACTCTGCAATAAGAGACTGTGCAACTCCAGACCCTCATCAAGGCTGCATCATCAGAACTCTTTCAAGTGCAGTGTCATTCCAGGATGACACTGTAATGACGGTGAAGGTACAAATAAAATAGCATGATGACAACTCTGCCAGCACTGGATACAGAAACATTTTTTGGACAAAGCCACAGAGAACAGCTGGGCCACTAAGGAAAATAAGTGTCCTGATTAGTAAGGACAATTCCTTTCCTATTGCCTGATGAAAAGTAATATTGCAAGCCTCCTGGAGCTGTTTTAATTAATGAAAACAGAAAAAAAAAATCTATTCAGTTTTTTTCCTGAATTAGTTTTCTTCCATTTTAGCAAGTTAGAAATGATGATGACAAATTTGATGAGCAACAGGATTTTTGCAAGAAAAGGCAGTGCAAGGCTGTGGATGGAGGAAATAAGCCCTTGCTCTTCTGGAAATATGGAATTAGAGCCTGACACACTATCTGTGCAGACAACCTTACTCTGGCTTGTCTTACAGATTAAGTGAAGGCATCCAGTTTCTGAGACTTTGAAAAGTTTAATCACACATAAGGGTGAGTTGGACAGTTGTAAGGATCATTTGCACATGTCAGCTTTCTAGTCAAAAATAATTCAGGAAAATTAATAAGGAGATGCAATAGTAAAGAGCACATTGGCAGAAGTTCAAAAGGCACGCTGAAGAATTAGCAGAGCTTCAAAGGCAATTCTATTCAGAGGTGGACCAACAGTTATGTTCTGACCTATGACAAAATAGAGAAAATATGGCTGATAATGCCAGACACGCTTTGAGCTGAAATATCATAGAGTAGGAGAAGAGAGAAGGAAGCATAGAGGCAGAAACTGCCCTTTAGTGGAACTGGTAGCTTAAATGCCTTCAGGCCAAGAAGCAGTTTAGAAGATCATGAAAATCAAAGCTAAATATCAAGACCCTTGTCTACAGGTCTGACAGAATCCTTCCTGTTGTCAATAAGAGCTTCTTCTACCAAGAAAGAAAAAAATTAATGAAAGAGTCACTTATCTCCAACTTTGGTGGTATAATATGTATATTGGAGTCGCAGTAGTGTGCTCTTCCGTCAACATCCCTGACAAACCAAAAGGTCAAGGGAGTCTTGACCTACAGCTCCTGCCTCAACAAGGCGAAGATGAGTCCAAATTCAAACTCATCTCACCTTCTACAATCCCAGCACCAAGACAGATAAAGAATAGTCACAAAGTAGCTTTCAGCAGTTCAACCAATTCTTTTTTGCCTTAGATTTCAACAGATTGACCCCGGTCCTGAAAATGATAGTAAGTGCATCTAATTTAATCTACTGCTTGTGATCAATGGATCTGAAACGGTTACAGTTATCAAGGTTCTTAGTATCATGAGAGGTAAACTGGTGACAGGTGAATAAGATTGCAAACTTGTCATCTTTGGGGTTACCGCATTAAAAGAGTGTTGAGCATCTTGCACTGCTGTACCTGTGACTAGAGTACATGTGACTTTGTCAGGTGTATACACACACAGAAGGTTAGCAAAGAAGAGGGTAGAATAGGCCTACCTCTAAAACACAGTAATATATGCTCTGCACGGCCCTCCAGTTGTTTGATTGGAAACCCCACACGAAAAGGAATGTTTTCATGAATCACACAGAGATATTAATTCAGAGGATCACTCCCCTAATGCAGCCTGAAAATAAGCCTCTGAGAAATATTACTGTGCATTCAATAGCACAGTCTGGGGAGGCATCAAAACTGAACTCCCTGATCTTGCAATGAGGGATAAATGTGCAATTATGCATCAGCTTAATCTGATCTAGAACCAGGATATCGCATTCCTGACCCTCCCCTTCTCTTCATCCTTGCATATGACGAACAAGTCCAGGCAGTTAATCTGGCTGAAAAAGTCTTACTAGAAGAAAAACTGACCAGCTATCTACTTCAATCAACCCATGACATTGCTGCCTGAGCATTCATACTGTGGAGAGGAAAACAGGAATTCTAGCCCATTGCAACACAGGATGATTGCAACGTGGAGTTACAGCAGCTTAAGCTGCTACAGAGCTACGCTCTGGGAAGTGTACTCTAAGAGGAATTAGGTATACTTTTCTCAGGAACTGTAGAACAAGCCTGCAGGCACTAAAGGGAATATTATCCCTGATATATAGAAGTTCAGTTTCATCGCAAGGTGATTCACATGTCATGTTGATATTTGGTTAAGACTATTAGCATTTTAGAAATAGACATAGAATGTAAGAAAAAGGTCCAGCAGAGCTACTGGGGGCGTGTTGGACACGGTGCTACAATAAATCTATCATTAGCAAAATGAGCCAGGCAGGGAAAGTAGAGAATGCATATGAGGTGGGCTGTCATTAAAACTAAACTCCCTCAGCAAGTCAAGGGACACGATCTTTCCCCTCTGCACAGCACTGGTGAGGCCCATCTGGAGTGCTGGGGCCAGTGCTGGGCTCCCCGGTACAACAGAGATATGGACAGGCTGGATCGAGTCCAGCAAAGGGCTACAAAAATGATTAAGGGACTGGAGCATCTCTCATAGGAGAGGAGACTGCAAGAGCTAGGCTAAGTAAGTCCAAAAAAAGATAAGGCACGGGGGAATCTTATCAATGTATATAAATAGCTGACAGGATGTAAGGATGATGGAAACAGGTTCTTCTCAGTGGTGCCCCATGATAGGACAAAAGGCAACGGGCACAAATTGAAATACAAGAAATGCCCCTTAAATATAAGGAATATTTTTTGTTTTGTTTTATTTTCACTATAAGGGTGATTGAACACTGGAGCAGGTTGCCCAGAGAGGCTGTGGAGTCTCCATCCTTGGAGACATTCAAAACCCAGATGGACACAGCCCCAAGCAACCTGCTCTGGCGGACTCTGCTTTCTGCAAGAGTGTTGGACTAGAGGTGGACCGCTAGTATTGGACCTCTAGTGTCTCCAGAGGTCCTTTCCAACCTCAAACTCTGTAATTCTAATATTAACATTCAGCAACATAACTTACTTGGGAATAATCAGAAGAATTAGGAGAAGCAACTGTTGTGTCCTCCCACACCCATGTTAAACTCTTCGGAGACTGGGGGAGGGGGGCGCAAAAAAAAAAAAAATCAACAAACTCAAAACGAAACCTAGAGAGCTCTTAAATAGGTAAAGATTAAAATTAACAAAGAGTCTGAGAACGGACAAAGCATCCTTGATTACATGCGAGAGCTTATCAGGCTTGAAGATGAAGAGCCTGAAGCTCTTTCAGGTCCTGGAAGCCCTGAAAAGAGAGATACCCTACCAAGTTCTACCCACTACCATAATCTAAAAAGTAGGTGAGGTCCAGAACTGAATCTGGCAACAGATTATTGACCTCTCAGCTTTACTGACAGCCTTTGTAGCTTTTTGTAAAGAGGTTTAGGCTAATAAACAGACCTCAAGTTCTCTATTATTAAAAATGTATTTTCTGAAATTAAGAATGCTCCCCAAGCCCACTCAAAGTTTTCAGCACTCAGAATTGATGTCTGTCAGGCAATACTAGTAATTCAATGGAAAGAACTGCTGAGAAGATTGGACATAATCAATATGAGTCCATATTTGTGAACCGTTGTTTACCTCATTCACCTTTATCATAAAGGAATGGTTGGACTAACAGAATGTAAATTCAGCTCCCAGCTGGGAGCTGCTACTTTCAGTCAATCCTTCTAGCCATACAGCTAAGGACTCCGGATTAAGGATTTAAACCGCTAACGATCATAGGCCAGAGCAAAAAGTGCAGTAAGGCGTTCTCTAAATCTACCTAGACAGAGTTAGTCATATGAAAAAAGAAAATATGACAAAATCTCGAGAGAACAGAAATCATGAGGAGAGGGGAAAAGCAAAAGCTTGGGCAGAAAAGTATATGTGCAAAGTATGACCAAATTTGTATATTCTGATGGAGCAAAGGGGATGTGTTCTGATATGCTAGGAAAAAGATTCCGTACCAAGGCTGATTATTACTGCTTTTTTTCCCCCCAAGATGTAAAAAAAGTTTCATACTGAAGGCTGTTCCACCCAGGGATTCTTTAGAAAAAACTTACACGTAGTAATTAACATATGTTCTACTAAAAATCTCACAAGATGAGGAAGAAAAAAAAAAATAACTAGAATAAATTGTTTCTGAAGCCTAGATAGCAGTTTCATTTTAAATATATAATTCCCAATTATTTACTGTGCCTATACAAATATGAAATATTAGAAGTGATGCAGTAGATTCAAATAAAACAGAATAAAATTATTGATACAGAATCAAACACAGCTAAGGCACTTTAAGTACTGTGACAAAGGATGCATACAGGTAACATACTTTTTCAAGAGGACAAAAAATGATCTAAAATGAAATTTTCGATTTAGGACATGAAACCAAATACAAAAATCAGTCAATAAAGTCTTATTTGTATTTCCTCTTTCCACCCATGTTTTCTCTTCTTCCTTTCACACCTCTCATATTTCCTTAGTACAACACAATTTTAATCAAAACGTCTTAAAATACAATATGTAAGTAACCAAAAAACAAAAGTTTTAGTGGCTGTTATCCAAAACCTGGTCTGTCAAACATTTCACCTAATTCACTCCCTACCATCATTTTTAAAACACCATATGGCCATAACGCCACAATGACATAGCAGCCTCAGAGCTCATTTTATGACAGAAGTTCATATATTCCATGAAAGGGAAAATATGTATTTTAAACAGGCAAGGAGTTAGAACTTCAGAGCCAATGTCAGGTTGTCTTGTCACCTAACCATAAAGAAAGCTTGGGTACTATTATCTTGGTGCACACTAAAAACTACAAATACAGTAATTCTTCACCAAGAGAAATACGGGTAGACAAATAAAATAATTCTCATTTTGCTGTAAAGTTGGGTTCTTCTTATACTGCTTTTAAAACAGACTATTGCAATGCAATCTTCTAAATGGAATCATTTAGAAGGGAAATTATTTTCCTAAAGTTATCTATCTCCAGTAACTGAAAAACCGCTATAAAGAAGAGAATTATACCAGGGAATGGTTTTAAGTAGTGAGGGACATGCATTGGAAGCAAAGCACTTGGTTCTTATTACCTCAGGATACAAGAACGTGAGTGATGACTTACACATATACTTTTATATTTATGTCAGAAATAGGAATAAGGAGTTTCCAAATGAAACACAAATATTAGCCGTTGATACCTTGGAGTCAGAGCTGATTTATCTTGCATTGCTACCTACTGTACTGTAAAAAAAAGGCTTAAAACAAAACCATTAAAAGTAACCAAAGCCCACACATATAAAATCACAGTCAGAGGAAAGTTTGCTTACCTCTTCTTTTTTGATGTGTTTTACACTCATAAAACACTGGAGCAACAAGTCCTTGACTTCATTACTCTCCTCTGAATCGTAATCAAAACAAAGTAATGTCTGATGTAGATTCCATAGACGAACAATATCTGCACCCTGACAGGGGAAAAAAAGCCCCCATATTAAAGTGAATTAGGTACAGCTTTAATGTGAAGAAGCATTCAAAGGATTTTAGATATTGAATTTGAAATGCATTGTTACAGATAGAAGATTTTCAGATTGTAAAATTATGAACATTAATTGACTTTCACTGCATCATTGGAAAAAATTACAAAAATATGCATAACTGCATAAATACTGACTTCCAACAACTGAAGACATTAACAGGAAAAAATAAAAATTAAACATAAGAAAGGGAGATATTTATTGGGTTAGTGCAAAAGCTGTATGCCATAATACTGTAACTAACTCACACATTTAAAAAAATAATTTCAGTCCATTAGTTGAGAAATAAGAGAAGTTATTTGTAGAGAGATACAGAGTAACAGAATGAACCTTCCCACATAAGAAGTCTCTATGAGTAGCTGAACATAGCACTTAAAACCCAAATTAACTGAGTTAATTGCTATTTAAACCTTAGTCACTGAACTTCATAAATGAGTGAAGAAATAAATAAAAAAAGAATGGAAAAAAAGAATGTAAAAAAACCCAGTTCACTTGTGAAATTGGTGCCAAAAATCTTTAAAGTTTGTTATAAACAAGGCAACATTTTAACATGTTGCTTATGCAAGCAACACCATAAAGACACTTTGGAACAAACATGCATCCTAGGTTTCATTAGTTAAGAAGCACTATGACATGAAAAACAAGTTAACTTGACATAAAAGGTATTTTGGAGGGATAATCTTTCTTGGAATATTCAGTAATAATCTAAAAGTCAATATAACTTCAGTGTACCGTAGCAGCTTTAGCCAGGCTTTTTCTTAGCAGAATGATACACAGAGTCTTCCCTAGCTGCTCCTTCCCTTCCAGTCCTTTCTCCCACCACATTTCACATATATGTTGGATAGCACGCTGTAGGACTTTTTCAGATTCAGGTGATGCAGGAAGAATACCTACAACAGTAATAAAGTAATTATTTACTGCAACGAAGCAAGTTATTCCTGTAAAACATTAGTCTGTTAGTACACTAACTATACCTCACAAAATCAACCAGTTCTTGACACATTTATACATCTTAATGGCTTACTCTTACTGTGAGCGTTTAGGCAGCTTTATTAACTCTTAAGGTTTTGGCCAAGTTTTTTGGATCAGCAAGAACGAACTGAAGTTAGCAATGATCTTACATTTTGCCTTAAAACCACTATAAACTACAGAATAAGGGAAGTTATCTATCATTGGGTGAACAGCTGGGAGAAAGAAAACTACTTAAGTTCCAAATTTTAAATTGTGTAACTGATTTGTAAGTAAACGCTTCCTTAATTTTTTCTCAAGTAAGAACTCACATCAGTACCAACTTTTCTCCTGTAAATTTTGTTCCATAGGCCAGTCAGGTCAAACAAAAAGCCTAGTATACTCATCTGCTAAAAAACAGTATAATGCTGTATTCTGTAACAGATAAATACGCACCATTTAATATAAAAACACATTCTAGAAGAGCTTTGTAGTTTACAGTTTCATCCACTGCAGGTATGGAAGCAGTAACTACAGCTGCCACTCCCTGGATCACAGCTACAGTTTGTTTCTGAAAGAAAGCAATGTTGAGGAAACAATTCTGCAGTTTACTTTATACTCAGAAGAGAATTATGACAAGCAATAAACCTTAGCAACACAGAGCAAAGCCGAATTGCTATTATGCTTCCATTTTGAACAAAGAGTATACTAGCACCCAAAACCTATCAAATAAAAAGAGGCAAAAGCATAGATTTTGAAAGTACATCCATTTCAAAAAGTTTGAAAACGACTTTCAGGTCCAGCTAGCAGATAACTCGGTGACTGTACATGTCCATCCATTCCTCCCATAAAAACTTCATCTGCAACAAAACCACCCAAACACACATCCATTTCAGAGCTAAAAAGACACTAACTAGCAGGGTCTTGTGCAACTCAAAAACGTGTAGATCTGGTGACTTTATATCCAGGCACATGATTTTACAGGCCTCTCTATGTATGATGGATTTCTTACAAGCCTCTAGGTCTCCCTAATGATTTCTTCACTGCATTTCTCTTTTTCTTCCAAAATTAAATAACCTTTTTTCCCAGTATTCTCAAGACTAAGTGGACTGCAGTGCAGAACGCAGTAGATGAGGGTCTGAGTCAGGGAAATTCTATATAGGCTAAATTTGTCGATCTAGATTTCACAATCTTCATTCAACAAAATGACAAAATAAAATAGGTAATGAATTTCTTATAGTATATGCCAGATACTTAAGGAACATCTGAGAGATCAACATTTGTTTACTGAAATAAGACACACAAAAAGCCCACTCGCCTCCAGTGAAAAAACTAAGTCTCCTCTTTGATAATTAAAATTATCAGCAGATCTAATATTTTATAGTATAGAACAAACATAAGTTCAGTTTAACCTGAGCATGATAGTTAAGAAGTCAGTTAAGAATGAGATGATGTTTGATAACCCTTGCATGTTTTCAGATGCTATGCAAATATTCCATTTTATTTCCCAGAAAATATGAAATATCATATTTTTATTTTACAAGATTTTTACCATTTGTGGAACTCTCTCTGCTTCCACGTTATCATTACTTTCATCATCTTCAACCCTCTGCCATGTTTCCACAGGGTTGTCCATCAAAGTCTCTGTCAATAGCTGCGTCAGCCTCTCCCATAGTACTTCTTTTTGCTTTCTTGGCAATTCTTGAAGTAGTTCAGACAAGTTGAAAGGATCAAATGTATTTTGCTGTGAATGGTCAGAAGATATCATACAATTCCACGTCAGTGAAGTGGCTTCTATTTCATCATTACATTTCCTAAAATTAATGCTTTTTTTACATTAAGGATTAACTTCCATTCCTCTGCAGTTAGAGAGGTAACATACTTTCTAGAAGTTGAATTTATTTAAAAAATAGCATGAGAAATTCCTGCTGTTTAACTCTTTGTTATGAAACAAGATTGCTTCTTTTAAGATTAAAATCTTTAGCCCTTAACAGCAAAACTACCGAACATAAATCACATCCCTATAACATCAACTTCTGTCTCTCATGTGTTCTAAATACTTCATTCCCAATGAAGACAATTCCATACCCTTAGTTAAGAAGCTCACAACTGCACAGAATTAAAGTCCCTGATCATGTCTTTGCTATGTTCAATATAGATTGATGATGGTTGTTGAAAGAAAATCCTTATGCAAGGACTAGAAATTGAACAGTCAGTACAGCCATATGGACAGCACTACAGGGTTTGGAGTACAATCTGCATAGAACAGTGCTCTATATACAGCACTGTTTTAAAGCTCCCCCCAGTCAAACCTAACTCCTGAGCACATTAACCCTCTACTTGCTTCTTAAGCTCTATTGAACAGGAAGGCACTATTAGTGAAGTCTTTAATAGACACTAAGAGACAGATCTGAACTATTTCCTCAGAAGAGCCTTGCTAGAAGAATTTACTTCAGAGATGCAAAGAGCCAGTTGGCATCAAAGGGTAAGGCAACTGCTAGGAAAGGGTATATGCAGACAAAACATGAGAAGAAAAAACAGGCACTGCCAAGAGCAGTACAGATAATTTTTGAGATGTAATTTGCAATACTGAAGTGAAGGTCCACCAGTTCAAAAACACTTCAAAGAAAAGAGAGAGGATAGAGAATGTCCATGATCTTGAAATAAAAATACTTTTAGTTTGCAGATAAACTAAAAACTAGGAATCAAAAAGAAAAGAAATGTTGAAGGGAAAACAAAAAACAAAATAATGAAAGAAGCGGCAGTAAGTATCAGAAGGTTCCCAGAAAAGTATGAGAAGAAAGATCCTGTTACATATTTATAACAGAATTTCTATCCTATTCTATAGCTGGAAACAAATACAACAAACCAAAGGCCTCACAGGGAGTTCTGCAGCCCTCTAATTCAAACTAACCCAAAAGACAGGATATTAAGACTCTACTGTTTTGAACAAAAAGAATGAATTCATAATAAGAATAAAGCTTTATGATCTTTCTTTGGGATGATATGAGATAGAATTATTCCAAGACCTATGAGAGAAAAGGATATAATTCAGTGATAGTCATATCCATGATTCTTATTTTCCTGTCTAAGAAATAATACATTTTCTCAAACTAGAACAGGATTTAGTGGAAAAATTTAACAGCACCTGATAAAGACTTGAATGAACAGAACCACAATATGGTAATATTTTAAAAAGATTGCAAAGAAAGGTGGAAAGCCCAAGGCAAACCTTGAAGGAAAACTAGCAAACCCTGGAATTTTAGAAGATCTGAATGAAACAAAACATTGAGAGGAAGGAAAAGGAAAATTAAAGGGAGCTGGAGGGTATAGAAATGAGAGACACTGAAAGAAGTAGTAATCCTAAGAACAGAACTTGAAAAATAAGTGAAAAAGGCAAATTCTGATGCTAGAACACAAAACAGTTAGAAAAAACAGGGCATAAATATAGTACTAAAACTAAGAAAAGCAGTGAGGCTCTAAGCACACTTTCCTCTTCTTTCTATGGCTATATATCTGCCTCAAAAGGACAGAATACGGTACCACAGCCTCCTCTAGAAAAGCAGTCAAGAATTATTCAAGGGAGATCCTAAAATGAGGATCATCATCCTAAGAAAAGTACGGTCAAACACCCTCCATCACTGAAAGTTTCAAAAGGAAATGTATAAAATAACTCAGGTCTCTTAGACAATCAAAACGTAATCTGGATATTTGTGTTCCCTTACGCTATGAAGGCATGAAATCAGTTTGAATCAGTATGCTCATTATAGCTGGTGACATTCTACCAGCTATTTCCAGAGATATTGGAAACAACTGAAAACTGTTGCAAGACAACTCTTGTGATTTGGTGATTAAAAATAAAAGGATGAAAAAACAATATTTAATCCAAATAGACCAAGATATGGCAAGAAAGATTACTGGATGGAGATGGCAGAAAAAACACAACCAAATTAATTGAAAAGGAAATGCTGCAAGTACTGTGTGTTATCCTAAACAGCACAGTTTCTTCTTAAAGTACTCAGATTTGGGGGAAAAACAGGAAGCAGACTTCAACCAAAGGCAATAAGGTAATAAAGTTGTCATCTATAATCACATACAGGAGTGCAAATGAAAAAAATAGCAAATTTATTGGAAAAAAGAGATTAAATGATGTTTGGGAGATAAATATTTCTAAGCTTATTACATAGAACATGATCTCTATCATAGAAAACATAGGTTTAATACATCTGCTACATTAGTAAATTAGTTCGTGCCTCTGTGGACATAGAGGTCAACTGAGCCGCTTACTTTATTCTGATACAGGTAATATTAGGAAAATACTGATTAGAAACCTTAAGAAACTAGTCTGACAATACCATTTATTAAGGCTATCAAAAGATGATTAGGAGAAATCATGTACATCTTAATACCAGACACTGAAGCTTAGTGGAAAACATCACAATGCAAATTATTATTTCTGATTGTTATGCAATATCATATACACAACTTGAGAATGAACATTTAATTAGCAGATTTGAGTGGATTTGTTTTGTTATTCCTCCTGCTTCTCTCCACACTGCATTTAGAGACAGCCATCTATCCCACCTCCAAAACATTAAGTAATAAAAAGAACTATCAAGTACAATTACACACAGACTAAAGAAAGTGGACAGCCTAAACTAACAACAGAATGAACAAATACTAGTGAAACACGTATAATGGCTTACTTACAGGATTCTGGGTATAACGCAAGAAGTCTTCAATAGACTCTTTAGACACCACTTGTAAAAATGCTTCGCGTTTCATTGTGGTGTTGTTTTTCCTTGCTTTATAAACAAAACAGATCAAAATGTTACAGAAAGTATTGTATCTCAAAATACTATCATTTCCGTTCTCGGCGAAGAACGTATGAACTCACATTCTTCATCTACATAGTTATAAATAAAAGATGTTTCCCCCTCCAAAATACAGTTCTCTGAATCAGCATTTAGATTCATAACAGCACGAGGTTGCAGTACTTGCATGATTTCTTTTTAGTTCTTGTTTTTACTAGACAAGTCTTAAAACAGAAGAACTTTTTAATGGATACTTTTATCTTTAAAAAGAACAGTGTATCCAGCACATACCCGCTATTTAGCTAGCCATCAATCCCAACAACAGCATTTACTTATATTAAATGTACTGATGGGCAGCAAAACATTCTCTCCTTTTCTCTCTTGTCTAGTGAAGACTACGGAAAATGGGCAAAGCCACTTTCTATCACCACGAGCTTAATTTACGCACCTAAGCATTCCTCCCACCCTAGGCGATCCTGACGTGCTTTTCCCACCCCACCAGCTGGGAGGCTGCCTTAATGCGCCTTTACTGTGCGGAAAGCCATACCCCGGAATGAAGCGGGGGCCGAGCCGGGGCACCGTCCCGAAGCAGCCAGGGGTTGGCTGGGCTGCCGCCAGGCCCGCGGCACGGCCTCACAGGCCGCCGTACGCCCCCGGTAGAAGCGGGAAGACAGACGGGCGCTTACCTACCGCTCCCTCAGAACGGGAGCCCCGCAGATCGGGGGGGTTACGCTTCCAACAACTCGGCGCTGCCAGCAAAGAAGGGAAACAGAACCGGAGAAGGCCCGGTGTGACGGGCAGAAGAGCCCGGGCCCCAGCGCTCCGTTGCCGGAAGAGGGGCCAGCCCCGGCTGCGGCTCAGGGAGGGGACAGCGGAGGGGACAGCGCGCCCCTCAGCCGGCTCCCGGCGCTGCCTGCCTGCCTGCCCGCTCTCCCTCCCTCACACGGCACCCAGACCCAGACCCAGACCCAGACCCAGACCCAGACCCAGACCCAGACCCAGACCCTGCTGCCGCCACCGCGCGCGCTGCCGCCCCTTTCGAATTCTCCCGCGGCGGCCGTTGAGCGCGCGCGCGCGCGGCCGGGCGGCCGCTGCGGAGCTCTCGTCTCGCGAGAGCGCGGCTGTCCCCCCCCCCGCCGTCGCCGCGGGCTGAGGGAGGCGGGGTGTGGCACCCCCCGCACACCGGCACGGGACTGGGCTCAAAATCCACGTTTTCGAGTTTTTTTGCTTGTTTTCAGTTAGGTGCCGCCTGGGTGACTTGTGGTTCTGCGGCTGCTACTGCCAGCCGAGGCTACCGCTGTCTCCGATCCCCACTCCCGCGCCGCCACCTTTCATGGGGCGGCGCTGCGGAAGGGGCGGCTGTTGCCGGGTGGCAGGAGGGCCGGAGGAGCGGGGGTGCAGGGAGTGCACGTATGGCTGGAGAGGACAGGCCCGGTAATGGGCACGTCTGGGCAGCTGCAGCCCATTAGGGCCTGGCATTAGTGAGGAGTTCGATGCCGGCCATGCCGCTCGCTTTTAAACTCGGCCACACGGAAACGATTCTCTTTTGTTTTCACTTTATAGTAACAGCTGGCTCGCTTACACACCTTCCCCTGGAGGAGCATCCAGTCAGTCACCCAGACAGAGAGTAAATCTACATACCGGTTTACTGTTACCTTTTTGTAGCTGTCTCGCAAAAGTCTCAACACCTTCGAAGGGGCTAAGACGTGTTTAGTTCAATTTATGTATAGGCTTAAGAAACAGTATCCCTTTGTCATGGTTTCAGCTGGGATGGAGTTGACTGTCTTGGTAGCAGAGAAGTCAACAGAATCGTTGGGGTTGGAAGGGACCTTAAAGATCATCTAGTTCCAACCCCCTGCCATGGGCAGGGACACCTCCCACTAGACCAGGCTTCTCAGAGCCCCATCCAGCCTGGCCTTGGACACTTCCAGGGATGGGGCTTCCACCACCTCTCTGGGCAACTTGTTCCAGTGCCTCACCACCCTCATCGTGAAGAACTTCCTCCTAACGTCCAGTCTGAATCGTCCCATCTCTAGTTTTAATCCATTCCCTCTAGTCCTACCATTACCCGACATCCTAAAAAGTCCCTCACCAGCTTTCTTGTAGGGCCCCTTTAAGATACTGGTAGGCCACTATAAGGTCTCCTCGGAGCCTTCTTTACTCTAGACTGAACAACCCCAACTCTCTCAGTCTGTCCTCATAGGAGAGGTGCTCCAGCCCTCTGATCATCCTCGTGGCCCTTCTCTGGACAGGTTTCTCTTGTAGTAGGGGCTCCAGAACGCGACGCAGTACTCCAGGTGGGGTCTCACGAGAGTGGAGTAGAGGGGGAGAATCACCTCCCTTGACCTGCTGGCCACGCTTCTCCTGATGTAGCCCAGGATACGATTGGCTTTCTGGGCTGCTAGTGCACACTGACGGCTCCTGTTGACCCTCTAGTCCACCAGCATCCCCAAGTCCTTTTCTTCAGGGCTGCTTTCAAGCCAGTCACTGCCCAGCCTATATTGGTGCTTGGGATTACCCTGACCCAGATGGAGGACCTTGCACTTGGTCTTGTTGAACTTCATGAGGCTGGCATGGGCCCACCTCTCCAGCCTGTCAAGGTCCCCCTGAATGGCATCCCTTCCCTCCAGCGTGTCAGCCGCCCCACACAGTTTGGTGTCGTTGGCAAAGTTGCTGAGGATGCACTCTATGCCACTGTCCATGTCGCTGACGAAGATGTTAAACAAGACCAGTCCCAGTACTGATTCTCGAGGGACTCCACTTGTCACTGGCCTCCACTTGG
>VXBH01007452.1:153343-174862 GCA_013400035.1 Rynchops niger
CCCCTGCCATTGTCTTCTGTGACTCCGGGAGCGTGGCTGGAGCCCTTGTGTTTCCTCAGTGAAGACTGAGGAAAAGAAGTTGTTGAGAACCTCGGCCTTCTCCGTATCACTTGTCACCAGCTCCCTCGTTTCCTTTCTGAGGGGGCCCACACCCCCCCTAGTTTTCTTCTTACATTAATCTACCTATAGAAATTTTTGCTGTTTCCCTTGATCTCCTTGGCTAGATTTAATTCTAATTGAGCTTTAGCTTTTCTCACCAGGTTTCTTGCTGTTTGGACAGCTTCCTTATATGCCCCCCATTCTAGCTGTCCTTTCTTCCACTCCTTTTCAAGTTTCTTTTTGTGTGACAGTGTGTCCAGGAGCTCCCTGTTCATCCAGGCAGGTCTCCTAGCATTCTTTCCTGCCTTCCTCTTTGTCGGTATAGTTTGCTCCTGGACATGGAGAAGGGGATCCTTGAATACTGACCAGCTGTCCTGGGCCCCCTTTCCCTCTAGAGCTTTGTCGCACGGCACTTTGGCAGGCATAGTGCTTCGTTTTGGATTTGGGATGAGTGTTTTGGATTAGGTTGTTGCTGAGCACTCAAGACCTTTTCTGCACTGCCTTTTCTGCACCTCATGCTGCCCTGCCAGGGAGCAGGCTGGGGGGCACAAGAGGTTGGGAGGGGACAGAGCTGGGACAGCTGACCCCAACTGACCAAAGGACTATTCCATACCATATGACATCGTGCTCAGTATGTAAAGCTGGGGGAAGGATGATGTTTGGAGTTATGGCATTTGTTTTCCCAAGCCACCGTTACACGTGACGGGGCCCTGCTTTCCTGGAGATGGCTGAACACCTGCCTGCTGATGGAAGCAGTGAATTAATTCCTTGTTTTGCTTTGCTTGTGTGTGCAGCTCTTGCTGTACCTATTAAACTGTCTTTATCTCAAACTACCATTTTTTTCTCAATTTGACTCTTCTGATTCTCTCCCCGATCCAAACTGGGACGGGGGGGAGCGAGTGGCTGCATGGTCCTAGTTGCTAGCTGGACTTAAACCACAACAGCCGCCTTCCACGGATCTCGGGTAATGTGGATGTGCTATTACTACAATAACCATTTCTGCTAGCTCACAAAGCTTGTGTCATCCATTTGATTACACTGGTGGCTTTTTTCTCCAATAATGTTTTTGTTGCTATTGTTGACAGCTACACATTTAATCTTAGCTGTCGTGAACAGTACATGTATTATGCACTCTTTATCCAAAGTGATGAAGAGCTAAACGGGTTATTCACTAGAATTTATAGGAGACTATGTAGGCCAGATGATATTTACACTTTGATAACTAAGTACTTTTTTAATATATCAGGAAATGCTGCTTTCTGTTTCTTCTCAAACTTAATTTGCAGTGTTTAGAAATAGTTGGACTCAGTTCCTTGAATTAAGCGTAATCAGCTTTCAAATTCTGTAATATTCCCCATTCCATTTGTCTGAGCTCTTCTGCAAACCAGAAACAGTCAATATGTCTTGTTAAGAACTTAATTTATATCTTTCAATTTTGCATTTGCAGTAGCGTATTATTTCACAGGATGTGTTGTTCAGAAGAGGTAGGTGCTTGACTGAAATGGTTTACTTTTCAGTATGTGATAGCAGTACAGCATCTGCTGCTTTACTGTGTAAACAAACAGAAAACCAACAGTAATCTCTATAAAAGTTCTCACATCTGATTAGAATTCTCTGGATTGTAATCTTTAAAACCATGATGTAATTCAGATTTTAGTTATATGTAAAAAATCACTACTTTTTAAAGTAGTATTTACGTCTTCTGCTATTATTTTATTTTTTAACATAGAATCTTCTTTAATCATCCTACCTTGCACAGTATCAGTTTATATTCAAAATTAAGACTTGTCAGATTTTCTGCCATATATATTTGGCTTACAGACTTTTCCTGGTTTATTTTTTCAAGTTTTTGAGTAAACTATTTGCCTGGGTTTTATACAGTTTGAAGACTATAGGATGAAAAATATTTTGTTATATGCTTATACCCATATAAATAATGCTATTCTGTATTGCTTAGAAAAATGTATGTAACAGATGACTAATGTTACTGGAAGCAAAGATAAAAACTATTTCAATTCCTGAATCATCATCTGAGTCCACGTGAAACTTCTGAAATAACTGAATTTTAAAACAAGTATGTGCCACAGAGAAAGTACTGTTGGCGCTGCAGGAGAATGGGTTACATTATTTACAAGCTGGACTTGAGGTGGTCGTGTACCCAAGGCAGGGACAACGTGGCAGAAGGAATTAGCTGTCAAAAACTCATCTTCTTGAGCGATGTAATTGTGCACTGGCACTTCAGTGCCACTCCTTGCCTCCTCCTGAAGCCAAACACACACACACCTCCCCACATTGCATTTCCATCGAGACAAAGGGCTGTCTCCTCAGAAGTGTGGAAAAGGCAATCTGGCACTATACCGACACCCACCTACTGGCAACCACAGAGGAAGGTCCCAGGAGAGACAGGTCCCTGGACAATCACTTGAAATCGCATTGGTCCTCCAACCCTTATCCCTGCACTGCGACAGCTGGGAGGCGTTGGCTTCCAGAAGACGACTACCAAAAGAAGGGACCATTTTGAGCTCTACAGCAAAGAAGGATCAAGAATCGGGGTTGGTTCAGATCCTATGGGCTTGACTTTATTTCTTAACCTAGGTATTCAGCTAAGCGCAAGAAGCCCGTGAAACAGTTTGCTTGAAATAAATTGTATGAGCAATCATCATGCTTGTAGAATAGTAAAAGCAAATAAAAAAAGTATGAAAACTGACATTTATACGTTGTGCTAATGTCTGTCCTTTTTGCATATATTAAAAATCTTTGCCATTTTAGATCCAAACTGATGGTTTTATTTATCATGTCTCGTGCAGACTGAATATGTCATTAATACCTTGATTAGTCTTTTAATTAGATGCTACGTTAGTCACCTGGTTACTGTTTATTTAGTCGGGCACATATCCATTTAGCAAACGAACTAAAACATATTTTAGCTTATCATTTCTGTTGCATAGCAACCACAGAATGATTTTTTCATAGTATTGAAACTGGAAGTCGACACAGATAACAGACTGAATAACACCAAATGATTCATTTTAAGGGACCATACAGGGAAAAGCGAGAGGGAGAATAGCGTTTTGTAGGGTATTTTCAAGAATTGCACATGAACTGCAAGCTCGTAATGAAGCTACAACTCTATTTTCAGTTTCTCTAATGTTCTGCCTTTCGAGAGTACCGAATTACATGCCTCTTTTTGACATATCTGTTCATCTGTTCAAAGTAATCTATACCCTGTGATAATAATCTCATATTTATTATCATTTTCCTGTCAAGTCAAGTTAAGGCAAAAATGAAAAATGGGCCTTCCACACATGGTTGCTGAGCAACAGCAAATAAAGGTTTGCTTTTGTGCTACCGCTTCATAAACTAGTCTTTATTCTTGTTGGTGGCCTGTATAAGAGATCTCAATTACAAATGTCTCTCACAAGAACATCATGGTTTGGACTGTAGCGAGTATTCTGCTTCAACCTATATGATTCAACGTTATAAATACTTGTAAAAAATAAACAAGTAATTCCCTGAATGTCAGATGCTTTCTTGACATTTATGTTTTGTTCATATTTACAATGTTATTTTCTAGATAATAGTTTCTGATGATATTATTGTATGCATTACCTCCTAACGTGTTAGAATTGCTACTCCTATTTCTTTTCATTTGAATATATAATAAAATTTGTTACAGTCAATACAGTATCCATGAAATCTGCTCCTCCTCTGAGGCAGGCTGTTAATAATTTACATGCGTTCATTTCCCTTGATTTTTTTTTTTTTTTTGATCTTCACATACTTTGATAAATAGTCGGAACAGCATGGGAGAGAGCTGAAGTTTCACACTCTTCCACTTCTCCACATCTCCCCTTGCCTGAAGGTAATACTGCCAATCACGCCAGCCTTTAGTCGGGGGCAACTGTCGCTTCCCGATGGCGGTGTGATTAGACTGTGAAACGGCTTATTTCCATTAAATTATTAATATTAACAGAAACAACTTTAGACTTTAAGAGATTAAGTAGAAAGAAACCAAACAATAAACCCATTCACTACAGGATTAAAAAAACGATCCTTGTTAACTGGGAAAAAAATCAGGAAATAAAATGGGCAGCGGGAAGGCGCAGCTTTTCCCAAGAGCTTTTCCCCGGAGTTCCCCAGCAGATGCTTCTGAAGTGCTGAACTGCCGCCCCGTGGAAGCTCGCCCATACTGCTAAGTCTCTCACAGGTTAGTCACAAGGCATGAAAACAGTGCAACTTTAGTTATTTTCCTTTATTATTATACTTTATTCTAAAATATTTATTTTTATTTGCTTCATTATTATGCTCTCGTCGTTATCCCTCTTTCCTTATAGGCACCGTTATAAATCACAGTCATTTTACTCTGCTAACTATTAGCAACGTGAAAATGGAAAGATTTCTGAGGCGCTATAAAATGCGCACAAAAAGAAATTACAATAACAATATTTGCATAGATAAATCCTTCCCACTGTAAATATACGGAGTATCAGTTTCTGTGATATCTACAGCAAACATTTTCTAGTATAAAGTCATTAACATCTTTCAGAATATTATATATCAATGAGTGAATGTATAATAGTAGTTTTTCATTTAATTTGTTTCAGATGTAAAACACTCCAGTTACATCTGCCATGTCTACATTACTTTAACCCTATTAAATTTAACGTTCTGAATTATTAGAGATTTACAGGTCTTGTAAGTATTCTATCTCCTTTCAGCTCTCATTCTATTTTAGTCTTTACGGATAAAGAGGAGAATTGTTTCCAATGTACAAAAATACTGTTATTATTAATTTTACAAGGGCTCTTAGAGGTTTCACTGTGATAGACAGGCATCATCTAGACACCATCTCTGTTCCATCTGTTAGTATGAAACATGAAAATACTGTATAAATATCAGAATGGACATGATTTGTTCATCTATATTAGGTTTTATGTATATATATGTGTATGTACATGCAGGCACACACACGACAAACTACTTCATGTTGGTTGGAGAATGTACCAGCATTTTCTTGTCTCTTGTATCAGCGTTGGCTTTGTCAAGGCCGAGACACGGGTGTTCCCCACGCTCCTGATCCAGACCAGGAATCTAACCAAAACCTGCCGTGCGTTTCTTACAGCTGCATGTCCAGCTGCTTTCCCACAAGGCAGTCAGATGGGGAACTGAACGAGTGTGGTACTTGCTGAGAGCAGTACCCGGCTGGGGGCGTACGTCTGGAGTCAGGCCCTTGGGAGTGCTCACACGTTCACTAGTTCAGACGTACCTGACAATTATTCCTGTTCTGTGCATCAGTTTTAGTATTAGACCTTGTGACAATGCGATTTGGCAAATGTTTCCTGATCATCTCCGTAAACAATAGACAATTGTTTTGTAAGATATTTTTTTCTAGCAGAATTTGATCTTTGCCCCCTTCCCCCCCGCTGTGTTTCTTGTACTGCTCCATGATGGTTTCCACTGTCGTTAGATACCCTGAGTTTCAGCCTCAGGCTTGAAGCAACAAGAGGCATAAAGACTTAAAGCATAATGATGTTTCAAATGTGCTGGTCAAGGCCCTTCTCCATGTCTTAAATTGTAATTTCACTTCTGCCTGCCTCTGATTAATTTCAAGTTTTTGCACTTAATCTTATTAAAGTTCTGTCAGCTCCTCGAGGGAGCTCTATAATCAGCTCTGACTGTCTAGGCTAGGTATCTCAGGCACGAAACACCTATGCAAATTACTGACAGAGGCAATTATGGTGAACTGAGAACCTTCATCTTCCAGGATAAGTTTCATGTTTCCTCAAGTCATGGACCAGTTGTTTTATTTCCCAGTTCCTCGTGACTAAACGCTTTTACACCAATATTTTGGCAAATTGAACGCAGATATTATTAACCCCCGTTATGAAACTCAACTCTTTTAGTATCACCTGTGCCGCAGAGCAAAGGGGGAGAGCAGAGTGCTGTGGGGACCATGTCTGTTTTGTGCTGCTTTTAAGGTTTTTTACGATGACTTCAGGCTCCACTGCCAAAGATGCTTAGAATCCAGACCCCTTCGTTATTGTACAAGAAACGAAGTGCACAGGCAGCAAAAAAGGCTTTTCAGAATAGGGCCTGCACTACCATCTAGTGGAATATAGCAGTGTCTTCAGAAAACAAAAATTGTGCAGGAATGACTATAAATCCAAAAACTTTAAAGTCCCATTGTGAATTGCAAGATGAGCAAAACTAAAATGTTTTATAAAAAATGTTAAAAATGAAGCATTTTTTACATTTCCAATAATCTGAACTTGAAAAAGTTTATTATATAATGTAAAAGACTTAGAACAAAGTTACCTAAAACTCTAAGTTCTACACTTCTTTTCAGAAAGCTCATTTTAGTATTTTAAACCTTCAATTCCAACTTATTTTACATGCACATTAATTAATGATTTACCTAATAAAACACAAAGAACCAGCATTGCTACAAATACCATTCTGTGAGTCACGATCAGCTGTTTCCATTAACTCATTTTCAGTACCTTTAATTTTGTTTTCATCACCTGTACGATAGACGGGTCGAGAGACAATCCAAGTTCTTCGTTTGGATGCCATTGTCACAGTTCCTCAAATAATTTCTCCAGCTGGGCTCGGAGCTGAAAGTTACAATAGAGCACCCGTTCAGTGGTTGTTATATTTACTATAGCTCAGAGAACATTCCGTGATTCACGCAAAACCAGGTAAAGGGTCTTATCAATTCTAGGTTGAAAACATTGCAACATGATAGCTTCAGCTAAACTTCCAGACAGCAATGAAAATCCCTGCAAAACACGTCAGGGACTTCAGCCTGTTTCTCCCACGTTGAAGTCTGCATGGAACTGTCTTGCAGAATATTCTTTATTAAATTATTAATCTTTGTGAAATGCTTGGTAAGCTCCAGTTGTCAGTCTCTGAGAATGTGTAGAATAACACACTGGCCTGGAAACCCAGCCAAAGAATAAAAAACCTTATTTGAAATTCTGTGCTGGAAACAACCACCGTTAAATGCATGCACCATTTTTTGTTTTAGGGATTTCATCCCAGTTATCCAGTAAAATTAACGACCTTCATTCAGTACCTACCGACAATTATCGCTTTGCTTGCATTATCTGTGTTGCAACTCAAGTTGTATTTTTAATTACCACACAGTTTTTGCATCCTGACTTAACGCTTGCAACTTCTGCTACATGCCCCCTTTGTTTGCCCAGCCAGAGTTGCTCCGTGCCCATCTCACAGAGCCTGGGGTCAGGCAGCAGAATGCCAGAAATACCTACGGCACAGATTGCACAAGAGCTCCAGTACATTTACCAATCTTATTTTAACATTAAATAAAACGTACTTGAGAGTCGTAGAAGAATTCAGGTTGGAAGGGGCCGCAGCAGGTTATTGAGTGCAACCTCTTGCTGAAAGGAACTACCGTGCTTAGAAAATACATAAATAAAATTGATCGTCAGTTACGCATCAGATTCTTGCTACGCACCTGATGAATGAAATCACAGGACTTTATCACTTTCTTCTGTATGTCATTTCTTGCCGAGGCGCTACACGCCCAGCTCTGAGGGCAGTTGGATTATCAAGTCCTGGCAGGAATGGACCCCACTGTCCCCAAGCCAGGAACCGCCTACCACAGCCCGGGTGTGAAAGGTTGGAATGCTGACCAGCTTTGTCTGCCTTGAGTCTGTTTCTATATGGATCTCAAAGGGAAGAATGGTCACTATTAGCCCTTAATTCCTTTGCAATAAAGTCTACGGCTACTGAGGACTCAAAGAAAGAGCGGGGAAGAGAGGCTGCCTTCCCTTTGGTAGCATCTGAGGAAATAGCTTTGCAGTGCTCTGCTCAAATTGGATTCCACTGCAGGTGACTGGCAAGGAATATTCCCTGCAGACGGTGAGAACAGAGAGCGTCACCTCTACCACATGAATGCAGATTAGAGAGCTTTTCTCCCCGAGCTGCCATCTAGTCTGGCAGTTAAATTCACCGCATAACACACATAATACAAGTGGATTTTTTTTACTTTAGCTGCTTCGCATTTTTCAAAAACCGCATTTCAGAAGGTGGCTGAGAACATTGTCGAGCACCTGACAGTTAGCCTTAGAAATTAGTAGGACAGCATAAAATGATGAAGTTAGATACCTTGTTAAGATGTATTAAAACACCATTTGTGATTAAATAGTCAGACTCCTTCAACAATCAGCTACAGCCACAAATAGATCTTAGTTTTGGTTCTTTCTACCAAATATCAAAGGTACCATCCAACATTCAGAGTTTGTTTTGGGGAGAACATAAATAATTAAACTGCTTAAAACAGAAACTTCATAGGAAACCAATTTTGTATTCAGCTCTTAGCTGGGAAATAACTATATAACCAATATATAACTATATAACCAAAATAACCAAAAATAACTATATTGGTAACTGTATTGGCAAATGCTGCTCTTGGATGGAGACTGGATGAACTAAATGATGGCCCAAACCAGTTTAAACAGCACAGAAAATAGGAAGAAAACATCTAGGCTTGGCTGAGCCCATCAAATTAATACCAAGCCCATCTGGAGGAGTGTCTTGCACAATTATTTCTGTTCTCTAACTGTGAATACACAGGCAGCATTCTTGTGCAGGCGCCGATCCAGTTACCACCTGCCTCGCGGGACTGAATGGAAGGTTTGATTTTGATCCCAGTCTGGAAAACGCAGACACCTGATCAGTACTGGCCTTGCCAGGAAGCGTGACACCCGGGAACACCTTGCATGAGGGACCAAGGAAGACGGGCACGCTTTTACTTGGCTTTAGCTGCCTTCCCGTTGATTAGCAGAAGCCCTTTATTCTGCTAAAAAAGGAAGGTATCTCCCTTAGGGGGGGAAAAAAACCCCACAACCAAAACAACCCCTAACAAACCTGAAGATAATTTTGTAGTTAGTATCAACAAAGATTATCCAGTGGAGTCCCTTCTAAATGCGATAGTGACTGGGTGATGGACTTCTGCAGCTTTTAGTCTGACCGACTATTAGGAATTCAGACAAATTGTAGCTGTTTAAGGGAAGAAGTATCATAGTTAATTATGGTATTATAATTAATTAAAAATTCATGTTTAATGCAAACAGCATAATTTCTATGGTTGTTTTTCTGTAATAGA
The DNA here is from genome assembly GCA_013400035.1 of Rynchops niger. Classification (NCBI taxonomy): domain Eukaryota; kingdom Metazoa; phylum Chordata; class Aves; order Charadriiformes; family Laridae; genus Rynchops; species Rynchops niger. The sequence goes on from VXBH01007452.1 coordinate 162,573, forward strand.
TAGAGGAACCAATACCGCTTTTCTTATTTATGCAGCACAAGGTTGTATTTTCTACCTGTAGCTGCCTTAACGCGCAGGTGGAAGGACAGGAAAGGTTGCTACACGTAGAAATCTGCTGGCTCTAAATCCAAGGCAATTACATGCAGTTCTAGGTCCTTTTGAAGACATAATTCGTGATAATTAATAAGTGACAACCGTGACAATTTGTCCAATTGATCATTTTAAGAGAAAAAATTTTAGACACTTAAGTTGAACAAAGGACGTTCTAATTCTTAGGTGTGAATCTGTCCCAGACCAACAAGCATGGAGTTCCCCAGTGAAGCACCCTGTACTTCTCACTCCACTTTCTCTCATGCAAAACCCAAAAATCTGCCTACACACCTTACACAGCAAGGCTACCTAGGTTAGAGCAGTCAGCATACTTTACATATTTTACATACATACATATTTTAAAAATTCACCTCACCGTATTACTAAGTAATAGGACAGGGATATGCAAAAGAGGGGAAAAGGGAGTATGTGTGTAGAGGGAAGCAACACACCGGCTTCCATATGAACCATTTATTGAATAAATACATGCATCATAATGTAGAATTACATGAGCAAAAAAGGCAATCTGTACAAAATCGATTACCCTTTGTTCTCATTTCAACTCTCACCATTTGCTGCAGCTCTGATAAAGGATTCAAGACAGAAAATGAAGATTCTTTTAAACCAAATCCAAGTGATATGCATGCTGATTTGAGTTCGGGTTATAACACTGCTATAATTAAGAAAGCTGGTTTTCTTGTCAGTGAAGCAGAGTAATTCTAAAAACAGTTTCGATAGTAGAGAACATGTGTTGGTACATACAGGTAACAAAGCTTATTTTTAGCCATATCTTAAACATCTTCATATGTTCATGTTTTAAGGCACAGGATAAACGAGAACTACACGAAAAGCTATCAGTTGATACTGAATACATTGACTTGATAACAAGGTGCAACTTTTGCTCAGAGGAACAATGATGTTTGTCCTTCCTACTTCCATATAAACGGAACAATCAGAATTTGGTAACTATACAGAGGTCTGTTTCCACTATCAAAAGACTCAGTCTCATCTAGGCAGTCATATTCTGATCCAAATTCACTCAGGAGAACATTTCTAAAGAGTTTGGCATCTGGGACTGATGACAGTCAATGGGAATTACTGTTGCTGAATTACAATGACAATTCAATCTCTTAATTTTAGATTCCTAAATGGGAACTGATCTCTTTTAAGAGCCTATCCCTAATTTCAGGTTGTAAGCTATTTTGGAAACCTGTCCTATATACTTTATTCAGTTACTCACTTTGTGCTATCATCTCACATTTATCCAATGGGTCTAACAGCCCGTTTGTCGGCTATGGATCAAACCCTGGGGAGTCAGGCCAAGATGTACAGCAAAAGTCCTTCTACCTCGGGCCGAACCAAGGCAAAAGGCAATTAGGCTCAAGTGCTGCGCTTAGACCTTCTTTATTTAGATCAGCTTTCGCTTTGTGCATTTTCATTGCATTAACAATAATTCTCTGTCTTTCCCTTCTTAACATTTTAATGGAGAACTAGCAAAGAAAATATGTATTTCATAATATATTACATTTCATATGAACAGATGAGCATGTATATATATATATAGATAGATACTCATACATTCCAATATAGAGTGAAGCCTTCAAACGGAAATGTTTTCTTACAAAGAACCTCTCTCTATTGCCCAGTCCATCGGAAAGTAACAGCAGCAAAATTTACAATGTAAGTTTGTTTGCTAAAATCGTCTTGTATAAACTGTGGCAATAAGAAGGCCAGCACTGTATAGAGGTGTATGTGTGCGTGTCACACACATCCGTGACAAATGTTCATGTTAAACTGAATTTAAACAAACTGAAATGAGTCAATTCTTAAATCTGAAAAAGACAAAAAGCTACATCTATGGTAGGCACTTTGGTACATCTAGTGATGTAGGCATATTCTACATCTAGAATTAAGGTTCTGTCAGTCATCTTACAATAAAGCTAATTTCAGGAGTTTATTATTCTGCTTTAAAAATTCTTTCTTGGCTGAGAGCTTATTCTAGAATCTTAGCTAAATAATATACTTTGTCTGTCTAATTGCATACTTATCCAAGAATGAGGGTGTTGGCTCTGAAAGAGCTGAGCTGTTCTCTTGGATTCTTAATGCACGTTTTTATAACAGTCTGAGAAAACTCACCAGAAAAAGGAAAATCAGTTCTGAATACAAAAAAAATTTCCCCATAATTCATAAAGTTAGAGGTATGAGCTCAGCTGTTTAAACTGATACTCTCCCTTCAACTCTCAACTGTCTGCTTTTATCAGTTTGTGCTAATTGTATCGCTGCTGGTCTTGCAGCAGACGATGGCAATGCTCTAGTAGAATGCTGTTAAATCTCAAGACACCTGGGTGGACCACTGCAGTGCATTGTTTCCATGCACCAACCACACTAAGTAGCAATGAAGCAATTGTCAAGACAGTCAGTTTTAACTCAGTTTCACACTTTCTTACCTATTGGTGTTCAATTTTAGTACTACAGAAGGTGTAGCGTAATATACTATTTAGCACAGTATTGTGTAATGAAAATAATGTATGTCTTGTATGTATGCCTACTATATGAACTTATATTGCAAGCTGATCTTTATGCCTTATAAAGCAGTGAAACATGGCAGTTCGGACAGTTCTAAGTGGTTAGAGATTTTGTTTATAATACAGAAAAATCCATGTCCTCATACCTTCAAAAGGTCACACGCCTGGTACTAGAGAGTACAGGAATAAATAACAAAATCCAAGTGAACCTGCATAATAAAACCACACGGTTTGTTTTGTTTACTCCATTAAATGAAAACCCAGATTTAGAAACTGTGATTCATGGACCTCATCCTCTATTCATACAATATTTATAGAATTCTCAATTTTGTTTATAATATTCTATAGCATGATTTCCCAATAATACATTCATATATAAATATTAAAATGTTAATGTTCTGTATATTTTAAGTTAGCCACACTGGGCCAGGAACACAATAAAGTAAAAATGTTTTTCTGCGGTTTGTTTTTGAAGAATATCACAAAATGATTAAGACCATTGTGCTGCAAAGACAAAAGAGATTCATCTGAAGAAACTAACATGCATTTAGAAGAAAATATCTATATCCTTTATCTAATTTTCATCTGAATTCAAACCAGCATGAAAGAATTATAAAAAAATAGTATGTATTTACATGGTACTGTATACCTTGTTGAGATATAAAACAAGGCAGGAAAACAGCAGAACATAATCTTTTCACTTTCTAATAGGTACAGCCGTCATAATGATCAATTTAAACACAAAAGGTTACTTTACTGTACTATTGCACATTACAGTAACACATAAAATTGTTTAGCAAATTAAAATACAGAGTTTAACGATGAGAAAGGCTATGTCTACATAAAATGACCAAGTGTTACAAAATTATTGGGGATGTGTCTAAGAACTAAATTGGTAAAGCTATAAAAATAATATTGGTACATCTGTGAGAAGAACGCTTTAAAAATATGTATAAAGGTTGGCAAAATTATGCATGGGGAATTCCCAGTATCCATGGGTCTAACTTGCACCATGTGGCCTTGTACCATCTTCTGTTAAATCATACCTGAAAATGAAAAGAACAAAGGAAATTTTTTTTTTTTACATTTAGCATGTATTATTAAAACTATCACTAATACACCACTTATTAGTACGCAGTATTATTAGTAATAAAGGAAATATTATACTTACCACTGGGTCCAGCCTTTAGCAAGTTCTTCAGATGCCAGAGGTATTAGTAACTGTGGAAAGTTAAATTAGCAATCAGTGCATTATGTGTGCCTTCCATTCTATGTCTTTTGAAGTTCAAATCTGACAATCCTGAAGACTACAGTATAAGTAATGCCATTAATAAACCATATATTTTACGTCCTTGTCATCATAGCTACCTGCACAACTTGTAGAAAGGTCTCAAGCTGCTGGTTTTGACCTAAAAAATCTATACCCTTTAGTGATACGGTCCCAGAGCACCTCACAGCCTTAAATTCTGAAGATGGCGTATCTTGGCAATGGCAATCGGCAGATGTGTTTATGCTAACAGCCGTCCTGGCAAACAGGAAAATGAACAACACCGTTCACCGTGAACTGGCCACGACTCTGATAAGTTTCATTCTCTTAATAGAGCTCATACACGGCAATTTGCAAGGGTGTAGGAATTTACTCTTCCTTTTTGCATGCTCCAAAGCACGTGTGTAGGAAATAGAGTGATTTAATGAGTGCCTCTAGAACAGTGAAGTTGTAAATGCAATAGCTGGTTTTGGCATTAGGAACATCTCCAGTAGCAGTTCTTTCTTGTGAATTTTACAATCTTTAATTTTAATTACTAAACATACATTTGTTCTGCATGCTTCTCTAAGTACTCTTGCTTGTCTTTCCAGTTTTGTCTGAATGTTTTCTGAGATACCACCTTTTTTCTACTGGTTATTTTCTTTCTCTGACTGTATGATTAATAAGTCTGATATGCAGATTTCCTTTGTTACGGCGAGCCTCAGAATTTACCATCCTCTAGAAGAGATTACTGCCTCATCTTTTGATGTCTATCTCTGCAATTTGTTCCTTCCCTTACTAAAGCTTGACATCTAAGCCATCTATAATTTTTAAAAGCTTCGTATATGAATCAGGTGCTTCATTCAACGCTAACAAGCTCATATCACAAGAGGATTTTAGTCTTATATAATGACATGCTGTATTAGCAGAATTTTCTTGTTGTCAACTTACTTTGCCAAGCAGCCCTTTATCTTTGGACAAGAAACCACCACTGTTCTTCACTGCTACATCTAGTGTTCTTCTCTGTACTTCAGGCAGGGAAACACTGAAATCAAATCTGAAAGGCAAAGTGATGTTTTAGAGAGAATTTTGTACCTGAAATGCAAGTTCAGTTCCTACAGCTAACCAACAACTCAAATCAGAACCAAATCATTCCCCTCCCCAGACAAAAAATGAGGTCTGAGATAAATGAAGAAAAAAAATCCCTATGTTTTGCCTAAATTTTTTCTTCAATACTATGATCAATATCTAATGTTTGAGACTTCTGTTACCTTTGGTCTCTAAAAGCCACTGGTAAAACAAACCAAACCAAACCCAAACAAAACAAGCAAAAGGTCAATCACTGAGTCAACAGAGAAGAGAATGAGGAATCCTACTGTCTTGACAACTCAGTATCATTATTCTCCAAAAGGGAAAGACTGGTCAGTCTTACTGATCCTCAGTCCTCTAGAACCAGAGCTGCTTTTCTTTCCTGGCACACCAAGAAAACCTATCCACTTTTAAGGAAGAACACATTTGGTTTGCTAGATCTGAAATTTACAGAAAACGAGGGCAAGATTATACCACAATTTACATTTGTCAGTACAGTTCTTAAACAGTTTAACTGCTTTGCAATACATTTTACTTGGAAAGGCACAGTAAAACAAATCCATTACCTGGAATGAACAGGAGAGAGCTGCAGTACCAGGGAAACCTACCAGAGCCTCTAACTAATGATTTACAGATTTCCCTTAGACAGAATGGACTGAAGTGGTGTTTTTCCCCAAATAAAGTTTCTGTCTGTAGAGAAAGGTCGTCTTTATCAATAAGCGATGGGTGGGGGAGGATGGGGTACACATGTGAGGGAAGCTACCATCAAAAAGCTGAGTGCAAAGCTAAGGATTTTTATGCAATACACCGTTGCACAAGCTTGCACAACTTCCAACCTATGGGCCAGGATAAAACCCATGAGGAAATCTGCAGACTCACTGGATGCTGAGAAGTGCCACTAAGTAGATTGACTGAGCAATTTGATCGTGCATAGACACTGCTGGCCAGGCCTACTGACGAGGCAGCATCTACCTATCAGCCAAGCAATCGGCCAGTCAGAATCAACACGCTTCCTGGAAGGAAGGGCTGCCAACGGCGCTGCCCAGCTAAAAGGTACTCATGTTCTAGCCACCTGCCAGAAGACGGCATGCTACTTCTTAGCTACCAGCACAAAGGGGATGTAACTAGCATCGGATAAGGCAGAAGAGAAGAGAGAAGTGCCTGGTAACAGAGTAAGAAGGGCTACAGTGATGACAGGGAACCGGAGGATGGGAAGAGCTATTACAGCAGAAGAGAAAGGTACGACCAACTCTGGTGGTGACAACTAAGAATTTCAGCAGCTCATCCAGTCAGGTAACCTGAGAAACCTCGATTTGACAGTTTTGTAATTACATGATAATAAAACTACTATACATAGTTTAGAACATACATTTGATCAAACACCGGGTTTAAGGTCTTCTTTGATACATGTGTTTTTCTTCTTCCCGATCGTCTCTTATCAGGCAATAAATACATTCGCACATATGGATCGGATCCTTCTTCTGAAAATGCTATTAGATTTCTGTGACCAGTGAAAAACAAGGAAAAACACTTAGAAAATAAATGACACATTGCTGAATGTGAGTGTCTACACTACTATCACTTAATTTAGCACACGAATCAGTTGTGGGATATCCTGCACAAAGCATGATGTGCAGGATACAGCACATAGCTAATAGCAGTGGTAAAGAAAAACTAAAAAAAACGCTAAGCAGTAACTTGTACAAGATCAAAGAAATGGTGAGCAGACAGCAGGGGTGGAAAAACAGTGTTTCTTAAGTTCCATTACAAATTTTAGATATGGCTTTACAAAAATTAGGCGTTTTTGTCATTCCATGAAAAATGCAGTCTGTTAGAGATAGCTTTCAGACACTGCTGATACAAGTCTACACACCATTTTCATTTAAAATCTGAAGACACATAATAGACAAATACAAAAGCACAGCAAAATCTTCAGCAAAGTTTTTACTGATTCTGAGTACAGCTCTGTATGTTCTTGTATTTACACATAATTACAATTGGTATGTTATTTTAGAAATCAAAAAGATCATCCAGACAACCAGTTTGAGAGGATATGTCAGGATATGAGAAAGTTTATAAAGACATATGCGCAGAAATGAAATTTGGTATTTTATGCTCACCTGCAGGAATGCACTACCACAATCAGTTTGTTTCTTTGTGAACTATGACGAATTGTTAGCTGAATCTGTCCTAATGGAGACTGCCCCAGAGTTGTTCCACTGCAGGAAAAAAGTAGAACACTATGCTTAGCTTTTAAAACACATATTTAAAGTAAGACCTAACTGAAATATACGCTGAGTATTTTTCACAGAAATTGTGTATTATCTATTTAATTTTTCAGTAGACCAATGTGAAAGGAGAGCACGCGTTAGCACATGAGCATATCTTCATCAGTTTCTTGTACCTCAGTTGTCCAACAGCTCTAGTCTCCAAAATAAGCTAGCTATTCTTATCACGTTAGACGTCAACTGCTCTTCAGTACTTTGAAAACCATGATCAGTAAAGAACTTGCTTACTCTAAAACAAACACTAAAGCAGTGTTTAGGAAATTGGAAAGAATAACAGTGCAAACTGCAATGAAAACCTCAGCGATGGGCCACTCTTACCTATGGTCAGGAACCAATTAGAAGACCAGCTCGCTTTTTTCTAAATTCTCTAACATAGAAATATAAGTATTCTGGGCTTAAAATTAAAACACTTAAACCCACTTACTGTCTTAAAAGCTCAAATCACAGTATTAACACAGCCATTTTACTTTTCTGTAGCTCATGCCGCATTGAAAATAAGATTAGAATCAATTTACACTTACAAATGCAAGTCACGCTTAAATAAAATGCAAGCACCATGATTAAGAACTTCTGTTTTAAAGTATGGCAAATATTTGCAGAGTTCCCTCATCTATAAAACGCTTATGTTTGTTTGTGTAAACTGACTATGAGTTGTTTCTGTTTCACACAGGACAGTATATGGCATGCTTGGCATTTTTCAACAACCCAAAGGATACCTTAACCTCAAAGGAGAGGTGTGCCTCCTTTGTGCATAGCTACTACAAAGTGGTTGCAGACTGTTCCATTAAAATTCCCAAGTCAGTCACTTCAAAAAACTAGAATGAAGCATTTCAGTTCAGTATTTTCTTAGTTAACGTGAAAAAAAACACCAAAATCAAAATGCCTAGAAAACATAGGGCCTGCAATAAAGGACCTCCTTAGCCGTAGCTTTAACACTCTTTATCAAATGAGAAAGTATGAAATTTGTGTATTCAATAAGGAGTAGTATTTCAACATTTATAATAATTAACAAAGTCTAAGCCGGTTTTGGGCCAGAAGAGACTGACAAATAGAAGACAACACAGCAGAGGACCATAGAGATAAATGGGGGACTGCAGAACATAAGTGGATGGTGAAGGAAATGGTTTCATACAAACGAAAGAAGGGGCCAAAGGCAGTTTGACAACATTTTTTATAAATCAGCTTAGATATATTGCAAAAACAAGTAGTTAACACCGTACTTTTCAAGCTGTCGTAGTCTTTGCCGTAGCTCCTGTGTGGCGATAGGCAGAGATATGTCTGAGGCTATGCTAGGAGTGGGTTCTTTGACTGAGAGGTGGCTGGGAGAATAAGAGAAGTTAGAGGCATGAAGACTGGAGGAACTTCGGCTGAGATCTGTTGGCCACTGAGGGCTGGCATTGGGAGGCTGACTTTTTTCAGCTGTATCAGTCTTTTTGTCACTATCAGTCACTGGGGAAGCTGGAACAGGTTTGTTTGAATCAGGTGGTGGCGAGACAGGAACCTGAGGCTTAAAAGATGATTTTCTTGCATCTTTGGAAAGGGATGGCCTTTTTACTTGGGCTGAGTGTTGGTGATCTGGAGATCTCGCTTGCTTTTCAAGAGAAAGGACCTAGACACAGTAAAAATACATATAATATTACTACTTTGCAGTATAAAAAACAGCAAGAAATTTGTTCCTACAAGAGTATTGGTTGGTGACAAGTTCTTAAATTCAGACACTAATGCATGACCAAAAATATTCACGCTTACACTCATTCACTCTACAATAGGAAACCTTTTGCACAGCAGCTGTGTTCTTCTTTGTGGCAACTGCAGTAACTATAAAACAATGTGAAAATCTTCATTCATTTAGAATTATTCTCCTCATTATTCCCTTCCCATTCGCTACACAGTTCTGGTGCAAGAGCCATTTACTTTGCAGCTCTAGACACCTAGAGAAAGCTATTCTTTAATTTTTTTTCTTCTAATCTTTTGAAATTTAATCCTACATCACAAGTTCTTCTCACTCATTGTCCTTACTTTCTCTTTTATAGGTTATTTTCATTTATTAATGATAAGTAAGTAAGAAAGTGCTTTAGAAATAAACAAATAACTGAAGTTAACAGAAGCCTGACAGTGTTTGCAAGGAGATACTGCTTTTTTAAACCAAATTATTTAGCTGGGAAAAAAGACAAACTAAATTTCAGGTGTGCAAGTTTCATCTTCAAAACTCCAATGTGATTGAAAGTTGGTCTGAATTTTTCTAGCATTATGAAGTTACCTCCTTTCCCTATAAACTTTATTCTTTTTAAACCATCATAACCTCAGTTCCATTTCTATAAGATGATTTCCCTGATTTGTAGCCTACTGAGTCATAAGAGACTTGAATGAATTCAGATTCTAAACATGATTTCCGAACCGAAAATCCTCAAACCATGGGGAACCTCAGTCTTAATTAACACAGCCAATAACTGTTTTGTTCAGAGACTTTTCTGGTTATGAAATAGAATGTATTTAAATTAGAGGTTATCTCTGTGTACTTGATAGCGCTGCCACAACTAAGGACAGCTGGCATGGTGACACCCAAGAAAATGTACTATTTTCTTCACAAATCTAGAAGACCAGAAGTCACAATAGTCTTAAATATGCTTTCAGATATTTACAACTGGAAAAGCTTTACCATACCCTGAGTGCAATCTTCATGTTTATAGTGCTGTTTGGACCAGAGTTGCTCAGGTGGAACCGCTGATGCATAGTTAAATCTTCACTCTCCAGCAACTGGCTTAGAGGCAGTTTGAAGTTCCCCAAAGAACACTGGTGCTGTTCGTCCCTCACCTGAAGGAACACAGAAGCTAAGTCATTTTGTATCATCTGCTTTGTAAGAATTCAAAGAAAGACAAGGAAATAAGAGTTTTATTTAAAAACAAAAAATCCAAACAATATTGAATGTAGTTTTTTGTTAATTTCCCTGATCATAAGATTACTTTAAATTGGAGATGGAAATTGCAGATATACTCAATGCCTAGTTTCCTCATCCCTATCTTCTCAGCAAAAGCAAGACAGAAAACTAACCATGACATGTCCATCTCCACCTACCTGACCCTTGAACAAATAACTACTTGGTTTCCAAAGGTCTGTGTGGAAAAGAATTCCCACAACTATTAGAGGAATAGTAACTAGGACAGTACTCATTTACACTTTGGTCTCTTCGAACCGTGTAAATGATATGTCAGCAGTGTAAAGGGATACAGGATTTGGATAAAGCAAAGACTTCCTTGGGACAAGAGAGGAAACAAATCAGCCATACATAACAGCAACTTCTGCTAGCAGTTAAGACTGTTAAGGTTCAAAACAGGTATCAAAAATTACTTTTTTTCCTTTTTTTCCTTTTCTTTTGTTAAGACAGACAACCATCAACTATGTTCTTCTGGTGAGAGACTGATTATACTATTTCTTCCTTTTAGTAGTAAATGCAAATAAACATAGTGTGGTCTTAACACTTTAAGTATCATTTTAATGGTCTTTACAACATATTCAGTCTCATTTCATAACAGCCTGTAACATCTGAGTGACTACTGAAATGTCTTAGAAAAGAAAGGTATCTAAAGAGAGTGAGACAACGCACCTCAACTTCAAGATCTTGTCTTTTGGGATTGTGTACAAAGAAAGTAAAGTTTTCCTCCCATACTGGTTCATTGGTCTTGTATCGAATCTAAAGTTAGGGAACAAGAAGCATATAAATTATGATACATTTTTGTCTAATAAAGCTGGTGTGAAGAGTTGAGTACATTTTTCATTTTGGCTTTGCAAAATTAATGTTTGAAACCTGACATATTTAAACAAAGGCCAAGTGGGATCTACCCAAGACATATATAATATCACATATAAAATTATACCCATGACGTGTCCTGGCTTGAGGTAAAACAGAACCAATTTTCGGATTTGTAATTTTACTTTTTAGCTGGGCCTCTTCTAACTGACTGAAGTCTGAAATTAACAGCCTGTTGTTCAGAAACTGTTCACTCTCAGGGTGATAAGACCTGATTATGCCAAGGAACGGTGTGCACAGAGGTTCTTGCTTATACTTATTGCTATAACAACCAAGGTCAGCTAACTCCATTATTTGCCCCGTTAGAGGGTCGGTAGCGGAGAAGCGTGGAGGGGTCCCACCTGCAGGGAGGAGCGGGCAGGACAGGTGACCCCAAACTGCCCAACAGGGTCTTCCATCCCATCTGCATCACGCTCAGTATAAAAGCTGAGGGACCAAAGGGGCAAGGCTGCTCTGGCTCGCTCTTTCTTCAATGGCCGACGTCTGAGGAGGACCCTGTCTGTNATGTAATAGGATACGTTTTGCAATGAAGCTGCTGTACGTAAACTCCTACTAAAGAACTTTTACTTTTACCAGTCTATGAACAAATGCAAGGTCTTCAGACTGCCATGTTCCCTACTAGTATTTTTCCTTCTAATCTCTGAGTAGCCATGTGGAAGATTTCATTGCCAAATCTCACTACTTTCAGCAACCCATTACTGGGATGGCAGGGGATGGCAAGCGTGGGCCCACTCAAGAAGGAAACAGGAGACCTGGTGACCCAGGATACGGAGAAGGCTGAGGTAGTCAATGACTTTTTTGCCTCTGTCTTCACCGGCAAGGGCTCTAGCCACACTGCTCAAGTCACAGAAAGCAAGGGAAGGGACTGGGAGAATGAGGAACCACCCACTGTAGAAGACCAGGTTTGAGACCATCTAAGGAACCTGAAGGTGCACAAGTCCATGGGACCTGCTGAGATGCAGCCATGGGTCCTGAGGGAACCGACGGATGAAGTTGCTAAGCCACCGTGGAATAATTACTAAATTAGCCAAGAATACAAAAGTACAGCATTATTCACACATTAAGGGAAGTCATAAAATCAAGAGGCTTCTGAGGTAGAATACAGCCGCAGCTGGCACGCGAAGAATGCAGCATCTGCGATTCCCTGTACAAGGTTGTTTGCAAAACTACACGATGGATGGAACGGAACGCGCTTGTTCCGTGGCTTTCCCTTGTGACGAATAGCAGATATGGGGATGAGATGG
>VXBH01007452.1:175285-190755 GCA_013400035.1 Rynchops niger
CTATTAGTGTATCCAAATTGTAATAGTTTAATACATATTAAACACGATTGGACTGATCGTGGTGAATTGGGCATCACTCAGAATTTAAACCTAACCGCACCTAGCCTCCCACCTCGGTGAGGAGTGTTAGAACGCAAGGGGGTTTATCTTCTGCCAAAACCGTTTGGCTTCTTTTCATGCAACAGCCACTATCCATCACATTTGAGAAGTCGTGGCAGACCAGTGAAGTTCCCACTAATTGGAAAAGGGGAAACATAACCCCCATTTTTAAAAAGGGAAAAAGGGAAGACCCTGGGAACTACAGGCCGGTCAGTCTCATCTCTGTGCCTGGCAAGGTCATGGAGCACAGCCTCCTGGAAACTATGTTTAGGCACATGGAAAACAAGGTGGTGATTGGTGACAGCCAACATAGCTTCACTAAGGGCAAATCCAGCCTGACAAATTTGGTGGCCTTCTATGACAGTGTTACAGCGTTGGTGGATAAGGGAAGAGCAACTGACATAATCTACCTGGAATTGTGCAAAGCTTTTGATGCTGTCCTACATGACATCCTTGTCTCTAAATTGTGGAGACATGGATTTGACGGATGGACCACTCAGTGGATAAAGAAGTGTCTGGATGGCCGCACTCAAAGAGTTGCGGTCAACAGCTCGATGTCAAAGTGGCAACCAGTGACAAGTGGCATTCCTCAGATGTTGGTACAGGGACTGGTGCTATTTAACCTCTTTGTTCATGACATGAACAGTGGGACTGACTGCACCTTCAGCAAGTTTGCTGACAACACCAAGCTGTATGGTGTGGTCAACATGCAAGAGGGAAGGGATGCCACCCAGAGGGACCTAGACAGGCTTGGGAGGTGGGCCCATGTGAACCCCATGAACTTCAACAAACAAGGCCAAGTGCAAGGTCCTACACATGGGTCAGGGGAATCCCAAGCACAAATAAAGGTTGGGCAGAGAATGGATTAAGAGCAGCCCTGAAGAGAAGGACTTAGGGGCATTGGTTGATGAGAAGCTCAACATGTGCAACGCGGCAATGTGCACTTGCAGCCTAGAAAGTTTCCTGGGTTGCATCAAAAGAAGTGTGGCCAGCAGGTCAAGGGAGGTGATTCTGCCCCTCTAGTCTGCTCTCATGAGACCCCAACCTGGAGTACTGCATCCAGCTCTGGAGCCCTCAGCACAGGAAAGACACGGACCTGTTGGAGTGTGTCCAGAGGAGGGCCACAAAGACGATCAGAGGGCTGGATCTCCTCTCTTATAAGGACCGACTGAGAGAGTTGGGGTTGTTCAGCGTAGAGAAGAGAAGAGAAGGCTCTGGGGAGACCTTATAGTGGCCTTCTAGTACCCAGAGGGAGCCTACAGGAAAGATGGGGAGGGACTCTTCATGAGGGAGTGTAGTGATAGGACAACGGGTAAGTTTTAAACTGAAAATTAGATATCAGGAAGAAATTCTTTACTGTGAGGGTGGTGGGGCATTGGAACAGGTTGCCCAGGGAAGTTGTCAATGCCCCATCCCTGGAAGTGTCCAAGGCCAGGCTGGATGGGGCTTTGAGCAGCCTGGTCTAGTGGGAGGTGTCCCTGCCCAGGGCAGGGGGGTTGGCACTACATGATCTTTAAGGTCCCTTCCAACTCTAACCATTCTGTGATTCTATAATAAAACATTCACACTTCAGAAACACAGATTTCCACTTGCTTTAGAACTGTTAGAAGGGATTCCGTGAGTGGAGGCCAAAGGAGCTTAGGAGTGCTAGAGGACAGCCTTCTCAAAGCACAGAAGTGGTACATACCTCAAAGTGGAAAAAGCAGCAGGCATAACAAGAGTAGCATAGCTAAACTACAGGCTCCTGAGACCTACACAGCACTTTGGCTAATCTAAGGCCCTACTTTAAACAGAAGGTTCAAGCTAATGATCTTCAGTGGTCCCTTTCGACTGAGACATTTCTATAACTGATTCTGTACATTTTCAAATCTTGATTGGTATTTTGAAGCCTGCTGTTTGCCCACACTGTTATTTATATAATCACTACTATAGGAATCCCAGTTGTAGATCAGGACCTACTGGAGAAGGGCATCCACAAATAGTTAAAAGTCTAGTCTCTACTCACAGACAGTTTAAATTGAGTAAGGGCATTCAATCCTTTGCTTCTTGTTGGCAATTTCAGTTCTGGTGGTAACTTTTAGTGCAGTGGATACAGTCAATGGCTTGATAGCCAATGCCAAACACACAGAGCCGCCAAATGTTTGCAGACAGAGCCAAGTATAAAGAGTAAGAACTTACCTTACTTTCCTGTGCCTTGTGTCCAACTGACAGCAAAACAAGTGGGTTGGGATTGCTGTTTATTTTCTTTCCTGACTGGTAAAGAAAAAGCAAAAACTTTGCCTTCAGAATAAAGCAAAACCTCTCTCCTCTGAAACTTAAATTTTTGCATCTTAAAAATACAAATGATATGCATTCTACTATTTGCTTATCTATTATCCTCAGTATTTTATTCAACACGCTTGAATGGCAGACTGGCTAGTGACTCATGAACACATTAATATGAAGGCATCTAACTACCCTATATACGTTGAAGCAAAATGCTACAAACAAGCAGGAGTTTTAGGCTCCTTTCCGTTTTCTTCGAATGAAATTCATTAGGTGAAAATTCTTATCCTTTAATGAGCATTAAAACCGCCAAAGCTAATGAAGCATAGTTAGGGCTGCAAAATTAATATTGCATGCAGATGGGAGATATGGAGAAAGAACAAACTCAGGAAGCTTACTTTATTTACATTGCAGCAGTAGTATTAAATTGGATGTAGTATCAGAACGTTGATATTTCTCCCTTTTCAGTTTTGGGAGAAAGAAAATGCACTATAATGTACCTGATGTATATTTCTACAGTTTACCAAATACTCTTTATTAGAGAACCACCCATCTGCCATATCTGAGCCTTGCTCACCAGGTGTATAGCATTACATCAAACTGTGAAAATAAACACCAGTTTAGAAACAAATGATATACACAAAGGAACATTCCCAACTGTATTTTTCTTTCATAAATTTTAGATTAACCTAACAAAAATTTAAGTCAGAAAGAAAAGTTAGACATGAAAGTTAATCTTCTCCAGCAGGTATTAACACAGTTTAAAAGCCTAGAAAATATACTATACCTTGTTAATAATATACTTTGAATTCTACCGTGTAGGAAATTGTACAGATAGATATGCAAACAGAAAGTTAGTTAAAATCTACTTAATGCATGTAAGGTCACAATTACAACCAAGGGATTAAATGATTTTATATTTTTAAATTAAGAATGTGCATATTTTAGGTATTTTTGAATCTGAACTTACAGTTTGTACATCAATACTTCCACTAATATTACTTGACTTCAATGTGACACTGCTTATAACCATACTTCCCTTTAGAAAAAAAGCTGCTAAGAAAGCACTCCTTTCTTGGATGAATGCTGCATTTCTTTTTTTCATGATTCCTAATAAAAAAATATTTAGCTCTCAAAGACAACAGAATACAAAGGTTTAAGGAACACAAAGTCAGATTATACTCCAATTGATGTTGTTTAAAAACAGTAGGTGCAATTTGTTTCATTTTTCCTTTGTTCATAAAAAGGTGCCCGAAACTCTCTTTTCTTCATAAAATGATGAAACTACAGAAGTTGACAAAAAGACCCTTGTTGCTTATGCTGATATGTAAATATAAATAATTTTAATTGATGCTAAATGGGCAAAAATACACACACACACTTATAACTTATCTCTGACACCTACCACTGCGAGATTTGTCGTTGAGAGTCTATTAGAAACTGCCTCTTGTCCAAGTTTCTGCAGCTGAGAACTTGGCTTAAGCCTTCCAAGTTTCCCTCTCAACACTATGTCTTCCATATCAAAAAGCTGGGCTAAAGTTATTTATTACTTATATAAAAGATGTAAAGCTTCTAAAAACATCTATCAGAAACAAGATCACTTCAAAACATGTCAGAGATTGATTTTATTGTCTAGTCACTCAGCTGACCAATAAAGTGTCACTCAGTAGGTAAAAGATGTTTTAGCTTTCATGTCAGCCTTGTTCTTTAGTTACTACGTCAAATTAGCTCCCAGGACTATTTTTTTCCCCAGTCTTCTAAAGCAGTCTATACTCCCCTCAACTGATCTAAAATTCAGATTACCACAGACCATAGTATTTTACCAATGTCTTCACCGCTTCTTGAAACCAAATTTAAGTAAAACGGAATTGCACTAAATATATATCTTGGCAACAGAAATTCTGCCCACTGTTGGAAGCGATGCGTTGCAGGCATTTGTGCATTTCCAATTACATTTGTGACCTTAAATGGACAACTATATTAGTTTTACCTTCAGGGCTTTCTGAACAGCAGCCTTCTTCAAGCCATCAGGGTTAAATTCTAACGGATTATGCTTTTAAGTCAGGAGAGAATGAACATAGGAAGGGTTAGTAAGTCATGCAATGAAGCAATTTCACTAGGTTAATTAATTATGACATGACAAGGAAGGACAAAGCAGGGAAAAAAAAATCAACCTAAAAAACCCACAAAAATCTTTCAAACAGAACAATGAAGGAGCCACAACATCAACAGAAGTCTGACAAAACTTTTTTTTCCCTTTTGTCCTCTCTGAATGTTTGTGTTCTGCTTTAAAACTAATATAGTTACTTTCAGCCCACTTATATTTCCCTTACCCGGTTTTTACTATAATAAAGAGACTTCACAAAACAGGTTTTCTTGAATGCCTGATGTCCTATGGACTGCCTTCTGAATGAATCTTTTTAAAATTTGGTTAAGTATATTTTCACAACATAGAAGCTTCTCTGATGAGAATCACAGAATGGTTCGAGTTGGAAGGGACCTTAAAGATCATCTAGTTCCAACCCCCCTGCCCTGGGCAGGGACACCCAAGTCAAGTAATTATGTGAAGGAGTCCTTTTATGGCAGAAATTGCTATGCTAAAAGTATTGATAGGACTTAGATCATTATAAAAATCTGTTGTTTGAGCCTCTTCAGCAGATGAATAATACAAATACTGCATGCTTACTAGGATGACGGTCCACTACTTTACTCAGCTGAATGAAGACATGCAGATAAACTAACAACAGGAATTTGAACTCATTTAGCAGGACAAAACCTCTGACTACTTTCCATTCATTATGCAAATTTTTATTATAAGAATAATATATTGTTCTTGGAGTAACACATGTAAAGTACAAAAATATTGCAGAAAATTTGCATTCAGCTCATAAGAAATAATTTCATAAAATACGATTTTGAAATAAAACAGATTTCAAGTTACTATACTTTTGTCTGTTTTTTTCTTCAAGGACAAATTTTTGTTTCAAGGGAGAATTCTGCTTTAAAAGCTGTACTGTGGGGCAACAAAAAAAATTGCATAATGGTCTTTTTAAACATGCTGGTTTATAAACAAGAATCAATATTAATGCTCTGGCAAAAGAAATGCCTTCCTGAAATTCAAATCCAAAAGCGACTAAAATATGAAGAGAGATTTAGCCTTTGTGCTGAAATACATTTTTACATTTTCTTTTGGAATGTCACATCCTGAAGTTGGCCAATGTATATGATGAGATTCCTGGCATTCAGCTTTAACATTTCTATTTCAGAATAAACATACCATATGATGAAACTGGAGAAAACTAGAAATAAGGTTGGGCTGGTTTTGTGGGATCTTTTTATTCATTATTTTTCTTAAAATAAAATCAAGGAATCTTCCACAGCTATTTATGATGTTTGGGACTTATTGTACTTAAAGACCTTCAAAGATGGAGACTGCACAATATCCCTAGACATATCAATCCTAATGTTTAACTGTCCTTTTCATTAGAAAATTTGTTAATGCCCAACAGGTATGTTCCTTGCTGGAGTTTAAACGTTGTTTCTTGATTTCTGACAAGACATTAAAAAGTCACTTTGTTTGCAGCAGCCTTCTATCATTTCCATCCCCACCTTTACTTCCTAAGGGTAAACTCATCCTAGTTACTATTCCTCTGCTAGTCACATTTATTGGCTTTCTCACCATCATCACTGCTGTCTTCCAGATCTTAAATGGCTGCGGCCAAAATCAGGGCCTTAACAATGGCTAAGTAGACCATAAGGATTAGTACATACATCCTACAGGCTACGCTCCTCTCTCTATGTACAGTATGGTGTT
Organism: Rynchops niger; assembly: GCA_013400035.1. Taxonomy (NCBI): domain Eukaryota; kingdom Metazoa; phylum Chordata; class Aves; order Charadriiformes; family Laridae; genus Rynchops; species Rynchops niger. The sequence continues at coordinate 181,464 of VXBH01007452.1, forward strand.
TGTCTTTCATAACAGCACGATACAGCACAACTACAGATCTGTTTCTGTAGAGCTATCTATCAGACAACTATTTCCATCCTATAACTATCTGGGTACAATGATCGCCCTCTATGGAAAAGTACCTTATTTTTCCAGATCATATCTTCAATTCATGAAGATCATTTTGAATCCTAAGCTACGTCCCAACTTTCTGGCCATCTTTCCTTCACATTTGCACCTGCATGTTCAGTACATATCTTTTTGCCCCCCTATATTATTGTTTCAAAGACTTTTAAAAGTCAAAACCAAACCTATGTGATCAATTATAAAGGCAGGCAACCAATGATTCCTGGTTATTGAACATGTCTGAACATGTTCAATGAACATGTCCTCCGGAATCATAGCAAGGATAGGCCAAGGAGGACATCAGCTGGGACAAATACGTTTAAGCCAGACTTCAGGTTCCAAAGGAAGGAGCTGCAGGTCCAAGAGGATGGTGGCTGAAAGGCTGGGCAGGAGGAGACTAGGAGAAGAAAAGAGAGTGTTCAATATAAAAAGCCAAGAAAAGTTCTTGCCTTGGGTGACAAAATTGTCTTGCTATGGTTCTGAGCGTCTGCAGTTATAAAAAAGGGGACAGGTATCCAAGAACTAAACTGATAACTGACAGAGTGGAATAAATCAGATTTCTGTAACAGCCAGTGACATTTGCAGTAAAACCTAATAAGAAACCCAGAAGTTACACCGCAGCTCACAAGTTGTTTTATTATTAAGCCAGACCCTAATTCAATATGCTTTGGAGTATGACTCATTAGTTCTTTTGACTCACGAAGTCTTGCTTTGGGTTAAAATGAGGATTTAGAAGTTTCTAAATCTGTGAGTGTATCCTCAGTTGATGACCAGATCTGTAAAAGCTGATCTAAAATATGGATAATTTATATATTATATAGACACCAAATTAAAAAAAAAAAAAAATTGTTATGAGCTAACGATAATGTATCATAAAACTAGTGCTATTCACTTTTGGAAATTACACTAAGAACTCTTTCATACTCCTTAACTTCAGCTAAATCAGATTTAAATGGGTAAATGTCTGAATTAGGTATCATGAATCTAGGTTCCCAGCAGCCGATAAACTGTCCAGAAAGGAACAGAGAGCACTCAGGGCACTGGATTTTCCTCTCCCTATATAAAGTGAGTCCTCTTTTTACCAATCCCCCAGCCCCTGCCTCCCCAGCTAACTCATGTTACACGTCAATTAGGTATCTGAACTTGCAGGTGTGAATGTGTGCATAATGCCTCGTGTTTAAAGATGCCCTGAAAACAAGGTGCAGTTTTATGACTGCTGAAGCGCTTATTACCTCTGGGCTACTACAGTCCTCTCCTCTCTCCTGGCCTCCAGCCATAAATGTCATCCGCTTGCTTTCTGCAAGACTAGCCCCTGTGCAGCTGCGGAACAAGGCAGTTAACGCTACTGTTGAAGGAAATCCAGCCCTGGCTATTGTAAGTTGGCTGCTCTTCCACTCTGACTCACAAATCGCTTCGGGGATTTGGAAAGTTTTGTCCAATGTCTAAATAGATGCTGTCTTAAGTAGACGACATTTCCTAATGCAAAGATCCTAAGATCCACAAAAACATCACGGCTACACTCTTTAGCAAGCATTTTGATTTTTTAAAAAATTATTATTTTTAGGATCTATCTAGTATTTTTATAATTAAAAGAAACAGCAACAACTACTTATTTTTAATACCAAGATAACTGAACCATAGCTTATGAACTGCATTTCTTATTCATTAAGTTTTAAAAAGATTTGGTAATAGATCTAATTGATTTTTTTATACTTTAAAATGAACTTCTACACAGAAACTAACTGAAAGGACCTCAGAAAAAGGGTTTTGTTGCGGGGTGTGTGGTGTAAGGTGTTTTTAAATCAATGTTTATGATAGAAGCCACAAGTAGCCAGCCAGCAATAAATTTATCTGCACAATCTACAATGGCATATTCACCTCTCCCAGGCAAGAGAGTTCTTATTCTGAACAGATTCTCATTCTTTTTGAAGATACCAAGGTTGTGTTTACAGCTTTAGGTGTAAGATATTCAGAGGCTCATTAGTTTGTAATAATCTTGCAACATTAAATTCAAGCAGAAAAAATTACCTGGTGGTTCTCCCTAGCCTGGAATTTCCTGACTACAGACTAATTTGGGGAGGGGAAAAAAAAAAAAAAAAAAAAAAAAAAAAAAGGGTACGGAGCTTGGGAATTTGCAAAACAAGGAGCACCATGAAGTGAAATAGAATTTACAAGGGAATTTATATTTTGGGGAGCACAAAGAACCACACTCATTTTTAAAGCAATACTTGAACCAGTGTGGAGAGGTTGCAAGTTCTTACAAACATTGAGTGCATCACCTTTTAAAGAAACTCCAAGGATGTTGTTTGTAATATTTATTAGTTTAATTTCTTTGCAATAAAAGCCAACAATTCACCAGCACACAGTGTGCGAGTATAGTATGCATTTTATTTCTCAATGAATCAGCAATTTAAGTTAAATGTAAGAGCTTTAATAACAAACTTATCTTGGGTTTTTTATCATAAAAGGTTAATTACTTACCCAATGATATGCTGATCAATGAAATTTAAGTAGCCTTTAAAATGCAATAAAAATAGCACAAAAACAATGCACACTTGTTGAAATCATGCAGCAAAACAAATTGCATGCTCTCATTCCACTAGAGTGAGTGGCTTTAGTAGCACTAATCCACACTCTGGCAGATAAAAAGGTACAATACAAATAATACCAGAGAACTCACAAATAGTGCTCTATAGAGTGAGGTAGTGTTTTCACAAAAGACTAGTCCCGATGCTCTCCTCTCTTTTAAGTATCCACACCCAAAGTTTCCCTCGTAGATACTCTTAGGAAGATGGAAATGGAAGGAGAAAGCAGAGTGATGGGATTGTGGCAGAATGAATGCATAAGCAGCTTTACTACACAAAAAAGTTAAGGAAAATAGTCAAAGGATTCCAGAGAAAACAGCAGGTAACCAAAAGTAAGTAAATATTTGTCATTACAAATAGCTTCATCTGTTATATGATTTTCTGTAGTGCAACAAGGTGAAAAGTCTTTTGATTTTTGTTTCTTATTAATTATTCAAATATATTAACCCACTTGCCAAGTTAACTATTGCTAGTTCACACATATATGCCAGATCCACCTAAGTAAATTTAGAGACCAGCCTTCTACATTGTTTCTGTTTCACTTGAAACATATTTCAGATAAATAATACAAGTGCCTCAGAAACCGCAACTATGAAAAAAATGCCTGTGCGGGGAATTATCCACTATAGCTCAAACAAAACAAGGCTGATGACAAGATCTAAAATGTCCCCCATGATAAGCATTAACTTAAGAAATCCATTTTGAAGGTAATAAAAAGTACTTATTCATCTGGAAAATATTTCATCTGTAACACTGAAGTTGTGGACAAAAGTCTTCAAAACTATTAATAAGGGTCTGTGTAATTTTAACACTTCATTATCTTTGAACTTTTCTTTCCCATAAATACAAGCAATCCAAAACAGCAGTTACTATTCAGTTTAAGTAAGAGGCTTTAGTGTTTTTTACAAATATATTAAACTTGCAACAGTTTGAGTAAAATCCAGTAGTCAAACAAGAAAATACAGAAATGGGTTTGATTTATATCTAGTGCACAAAAGAGATGGCAGGTAGACTTTCTCTGTGATAAAGAAGGGCTCTATTCCAAATGAACTGTATCTTTTTAGCTTTTAAAATAACCTATAAATACTGCTTCCAAACACTGCTCTATACACCCTGGAACAGACATGAAATCACTAGTCAGTGATATAAATTGTTTAGGCTACTAAGCTTTCGTTTGCCACCACTCTGATGCAGCATTTTAACTTAAATTTGAGTGGGCAAATTTTAAAATGCATGCAAAAAAATCTGAGGCTTGAAAATTTTATTCTCTGATTAGTATTTTAGCCATCACTTCCAGAATTTCTCATCTAACAGCAACCCTGAAAATCAGCAAAAGTCAGTGCTGTGTCTCCCATATCTATTTATGGTAGGGTTTATTTTATTACTGCTATAATTTATTTCACTACTAGAAACTTTACTAATCTGAAATAAACTACCAAACAGTCTGCACTTGTCATAAGCAAGCTATTTCACAGTCCCATGGTATAATCCATACAATGACCGAACCGTTAATTCTTTTGTTTTTGTTTTGCACGAACAAATAAACAATACTCCAAATGACAACGTGACAGAAACCTCATACAAGTATTCTGCCACTGTAACATCAACTGCACAGTAATAATTTCATGATGAGGACTTCAGTGTCTTCAAATCTACCACAGATACCCTAAAACAAATAAACGAAAGCAAGCAGATTTACCCGAACTCAAGGAAGCAGGCCTTTTCCCCGTTAGTTCCTTAAAATTCCTCATGCTAATCTCACGCTATTTATGGAAAACACTGTGTAATAAAAACATGCAGCCTTTCAAGTCCAGGAAAGGAGCATTCCTTACAGAAAAATCACACTGATTAAAGAGTAATGTTTTATTAAATATATAATACTGTACTAGTAGAAATGTGGACCTTACATTACACCTTTTGAAACGAGAGAAAGTATAGAAAACATGGCATAATGTGTGTTAGTAAAGCAGTGGGCCATACTACCAAGCAAGACATGCTGGAAGTACACAAGAGATACCTGTGACAAAAGAGTATCCATCAGAATATAACTTACAGGCAGGTTTCTTGCTGAGTCCAAATACAGAATAAGCAACGCAGAAGAAAGCCCATCGTTGGCTTGGTCTTTATCAGCTCTAATGCTTGTTAGCACCTAAACCAAAAACAGACTGTAAGCCTTTCTGAAAGTCAAATAATATTATTCCCTGCTTACTGCAGGGGGGTTGGACTAGATGACCTTTAAAGGTCCCTTCCATGTGATTACATGATTCTATTATTTCTGTCCCATTCCTGAAAAATATTTTAAAAACACCTCCCAAAATGCAAACATTCGCAAATGCACACTATGAAGCGTAAGAAGTTTTTAAGACTTCTATAGATACTTCAAACCCATTTTTATGGATATTTCCATCCCATTTCCTAATTTTTTTTTTTAGACTGGACAGATTACAATATCATATCCAACTTTATCTCCCAGGCTAACAAAATGTTAGCCGATATCCTCAAACCATAACATTACGAGAAAATAAGAGGACGACAATAGCATTTTAAAATCCCATGCCACAAGAGTACGTTGACAGTTACGACTGGTTTGAGATTTTTAAAGACAAACAGCTTGGAATAAAGTTGCAGGTTTATCCGAATTCACAACAGCTAGAGAATTAAATTTCTAATATACTTAAAAAAAAAAATTAAATAAACAAACAAAAACACAAACAAACAAAAAAACCCAAACAAAACAAGAACAACTCAACAAACCTCACAACACTCACAACAAAAAACATCCTACAACAATTAAGATTAGGATAAAATTAATGTGTTCATTTTGTACCTTGTCTAGATTTTCAGCTGTTGGCATCAATGTGAGCCATTCCAGTTTTAAATGCAATTTCCCTTTGGACACTTCATCCAAAGTAAACCACTAAAAGTTAAGCAAAGTAATGTGAAATAATCTGACACCAAATACATGATTGCAATTACCTCTTTAAGACATTTAGGAAATGCTAAACTCTACGAGAAATCTCATAGAGCTGAAGTCTGCATAACCGGAAAAGATCTAATTCATTGTTTAAAATTTCCTATTTCACACTAAATATTACAACACAGAATAACAAAAACAGCCACGCAAACCTCTATGTTATACCGTAAAAGAATTTTTAAAATATCAAGAGAATTCTTTAAGTTCTGTAAAGATGGCCTGGAAATACAAACCCTGTGTAACATACTTCTTTAACAATACATAAGATCTAATAACAATCTCTCTTACATATAGGACAAAAATTAGTCTGCTAAATATAACAATAGTTAAACTGGGTAATTAACTGTTCTCCTGCAAGAAAAATCTCTCACCAAATATATGTTACTGCTTTTTGCATTCACATACTAGTAATCTTAAAGCCCCAAGAGGAAGAATGGCATTATTCTTCAGATTTCACCAATTCAGATATCCCTTAAACCAGTGTACTGGTCATCAAAGAATCTATTTCTATAGTATTAAGGTTATTCATGCACATACAGGAACTATCCCCAGGAAAAAATATAATAATACAAGAACACTTACCTCATCTAGAAGACGCTCCTTTTCAACTTCAATTAAATCTATCATCAAACTAGAAAAATAGAAAAGGGAAAAAAAAAAATCAGTATTTTAGCCAAGAAGAAAAAAATTTAATACAGAACTCAAATCCCACCCTGTGCTTGCTGAGTGTCCAGGCTTCCATTGACATCAAAAGAGCAGAATACTAATTTTTTAGCCCCTAAGAGAGGAAGAAGTAGGGAATGCAATGGCTGAACGATGATGAATACAGGATAACAGAAAATATACCTATACTAGAGCCCATTTTGTAGCTACAAGGGCAACTGGCACAATATGGGTCACATATGTATGACCAAACTCTCAGAGCAGTGACTACATCCAAACTACCCACTGGAAATAGCCCCTGGACAAATGCTATGACCAAATTCATGCTTCGGCATTGTTTGGAAGAGCGCTAGTTCACACAAGCTAAAAATGTACCAGGGAACCTACTAAAAATTAAACAGGGCAGACAACTGCATGCCAGTGCACGAACATTTGTCATGGCTTTTTATTTTATTAGTACTGATGTACACAATATGCCACTTTTCCCCCCCCGCCACTTCAGTGTAAGATTAGGGAAGTGCAAAGAAAAGAAGCCTTCGTACTACCTACTTCTTTATTTTAATGAGAAGAGAAGTAGGTACTGTTGCTCCTGTTAAGAGAGAAGGAGCTGGAAAGATAAGGGAGTTCTACTCTGTATGGAAAGCAACAATGGGAAGCTCCAAAACTCTGCAAGAAATAAAGGTGACAAATTACTGGAGAAAGAAGCTGACTAAAACCCTGAAATGTTTCTGGGTAAACACTAAAGGTAGGCCTATGGAATCTACAAGTGAGTAATGGCCACGAAAGCATTACAGCAATTTTTTTTTTTAATCAAATAGTTAAGGTCTCAGAGAAAAATAAACTGTGAGATAGCCATTTAAAAACTATGAAGATGAAGAAGATACACAGCTATAAAGCTATATTAACTTTTTATGAAGAAATAATTAAGAGTTAGTGCTGCTTACAAAAGCAGGTAGGGTACAATTACTAAAAAAACCCACCTTTTTTCTTCTGGCTACCCACAATACTTACCTTTTTCAAAAAAATATATATAAACATATAGATGTGTATATACACACAAGCACATTTTTATATACATATATTTACAGATATGAAGTAACTAGGGAACTACTTACTACCACCATTTTGAAAAGATCATGAATTTATAAATAGAGTAATATAGCAGAACTACAATGGTAATAAAATGCAAAAAGAAAAAAAAACCCTATTATATCAAAATATTTCACCTCTTTTCAATATCAACAAGCATATTCTCCATAACATTTACCTTCCCAGGAAATCATCTTTATCCGGATCTTCATCAAAGAGCTCAATCTCTAGCTCCTGTCCTGGATGTTCATATACTAAGGCCTGGAAGTACAGTAAGAGGGCACTGTCAATGGTAAAACTACCTAGCTTTGTTAAATGGCATAGTCCCAGTAAAACATTGCACTACAGTCCCTTTGTGTATTAAAACATATCAATAAGGAAATGCTTTAAAAAAAGATGCAATTTATTGAGTAGAGCAAGTGTAAGTGCTTTTGAGATGCGATTTGCTAATGTTGGCTTTAAGAGACAAGACTGCTTTTCAGAACTACTGATGCTTAGTTGAGACAAAAGAAGTATAGATGTCAATGGAGATTTTCTGTTTTGTTACAGAACTTTGGGCTTTTAGAGGGAGACATCAAGAAGCTCCTCAAGGAAGTCCCCCGAGTTACCTTCTTTAACAAAAGAAGCTTTAGAAGACAACACACAGCAACATATTTTTATTGATTATACCTCATAAACTTCATTCCATTTTGGATTGAGATTTTCTTTGATGACCTTGCTTTGGAAAATCTGGTTGCCCACACGGATAATTCCATAAGGATCCGACTTTCCTTTGACAATCCCTTTTAGGTAAGTATCTTTCCCCTCCAGGTCCTGAGCTTCAATAAAGTGTATCCTTAGAACACCCTGAAAAAGCAAAAAATGAGTTTATGTAGTACTGTGAAAGTCTCTGTGCCATCATAATTTATGCAATATGCGTTCTATAACTTCCATTGCGATTTTCTTAACATGAAACTTAGTTTGGACATACTGTAAATGGAGGGATATCAATGATGACCCACATACACAGCAGACCTAGCACTAAAGAGATTCCTGAAAAGAAAAGCTGTTATCAACAATCAGAAACTTGCCAGTTATATCAAGAAATGCCACGCTATTGTAGCATCAGTAGCAATAAGTAGCAACAACTTTCAAGGAAAGAGCACTAACAATACTTTGCAGTGATAATACAAAACATGTACTACTAAACTTTTTAGTCTTCTCCAGTTGAACTATATTTTAACAAGTAATATGTTTAAGATTCTAGACAAACAAAAAAATCCTTCTTGGCATTATTATGAAACTTTAACTCCACAGAAATTATTTATAAACTAAATCAATCATTTCAAGTGACTGCATTCACAGTAACTTGTACTACTGCAATAACTATATTTAGAAATTCACACAGATGTGCAAATCTTTAACAGTTATTACTACTACAGAAAAAACTAAATACCAAACCATTAGTATTAACAGAAACACACTTACCTTTGGTATAGGAAACCGCAACTGAGCAATCTGCACTTCGCTGACAAGGGGGACTGTAATTCTATTTGGAAGGACCAGGTAGTTGGATATTATATCCAATATTATTGTATCTGATAAGCCACTGTTGGAGAAAATAATCCTTAGTTACTTTGTGAGAATTAAACACGTTATGTCACACTAATATACTGCTTTTGCTGCTTAACAACCTAAATGGAGAAAACATTTGCCTTTTGGGGAAGGTAGAAGACACGTTTTTTAAAATAAAGGATTCTTGTGAAAACGGCCACCAGGTGGAAGCAGCTGACACTGAATAGCAGAATCCACAGAGATGAATAAAAAGTTCTAATTTCCCTGCCACCACCAAGTTCCCCCCTTACTCCCCTCACCCACCCCCCCACCCCCCCCGGGT